>CP094632.1:14761647-15222750 GCA_023657505.1 Camelina hispida | reverse complement strand
AGCTTTTAAACTCTCCAAAACCATCTCAAACTCAATAATTAGTCAGCTGCATTGGATTAGACATATTTTAAAACACAAGAAATAATAACAAAGCTTTACAGCTTCTAAGCAAATATTCAGTTTTAGCTGTTTTGTGACAAAATGGTTATAAGTGGCTTTTAAACTCTCCAAATCCATCTCAAACTCTTATAATTGGTTAATGATTGATTAAGACAAATTTTAACCCCAAAACACTAACAAAGTTACATAGCTTCTAAACCATGTGTTTTCTGAAGTTCTTAGGCCTGTTTTGGGACAAAATGGGTATAAGTAGCTTTTAAACTCCAAAACCATCTCAAACTCATATAATTAGTCAGTTGATTGATTAAGACATATTTTAACACAAGAAACAATAACAAAGCATTACAGCTTTTCAAGCAATGTTTTCAGGTTTTAGCCTTTTTGGGACAAAATGGGTATAAGTGGTTTTAAACTCTCCAAATCCATCTCAAACTCTTATAATTAGTCTGCATTGGATTAAAACATTTTAACCCCAAAACACTAACAAAGCTTGCTTACAATCCAGCAATGTTTTCATTTTAGTCTTTTGGGACAAAATGGGTATGAGTGGCTTTTAATCTCTCCAAATCCATCTAAAACTCTTATAGTTAGTTAGTTGCATTGGATTAAAAAACATTTTAACCCCAGAAACACTAACAAAGCTGTTTACAGCTTCTAAGCAATGTTTTTCTTGGTTAGGTTTTTTGGACGGGTATAAGTGTCTTTTAAACTCTCCAAATCCATCTCAAACTCTTATAATTAGTCAGTTGCATTGGTTTACGACACATTTTAACCCTAGAAACACTAAGAAAGCTGTTTACAGCTTCTAAGCAATATTTTTTTTGGTTTTAGCCTGTTTTGGGACAAAATGGGTATAAGTGGCTTTTAAACTCTCCAAATCCATCTCAAACTCTTATAATTGGTTATTTGCATTGACTTAAGACACATTTTAACCCCAGAAACACTAACAAAGCTGTTTACAGCTTCTAAGCAATGTTTTCTCAAGTTTTACACTGTTTTGGGACAAAATAGGTATAAGTAGCTTTTAAACTCTCCAAACCCATCTCAAACTCATATAATTAGTCAGTTGCATTGGATTAAGATATATTTTAACACAAGAAACAATAACAAAGCTTTTTACAGCTTCTAAGCAAAATTTTCTTAGTTTTAGCCTGTTTTGTGACAAAATGGTTATAAGTGGCATTTAAACTCTCCAAATCCATCTCAAACTCTTATAATTGGTTAGTTGCATTGGATGAAGACAAATTTTAACCCCAGAAACACTAACAAAGCTGTTTACAGCTTCTAAGCAATGTTTTCTCAGGTTTTAGCCTTTTTTGGGACAAAATGGGTATAAGTGGCTTTTAAACTCTCCAAATCCATCTCAAACTCTTATAATTAGTCAGTTGCATTGGATTAAAAAAATATTTTAACCCAAGAAACACTAACAAAGCTGTTTACAACTTCCAAGCAATGTTTTCTCAGATTTTAGTCTTTTTGGGACAAAATGGGTATGAGTGGCTTTTAATCTCTCCAAATCCATCTAAAACTCTTATAGTTAGTTAGTTGCATTGGATTAAAAAACATTTTAACCCCAGAAACACTAACAAAGCTGTTTACAGCTTCTAAGCAATGTTTTCTTGGTTTTAGGTTGTTTTAGGACAAAATGGGTATAAGTGTCTTTTAAACTCTCCAAATCCATCTCAAACTCTTATAATTAGTCAGTTGCATTGGTTTACGACACATTTTAACCCTAGAAACACTAAGAAAGCTGTTTACAGCTTCTAAGCAATGTTTTTTTTGGTTTTAGCCTGTTTTGGGACAAAATGGGTATAAGTGGCTTTTAAACTCTCCAAATCCATCTCAAACTCTTATAATTGGTTATTTGCATTGACTTAAGACACATTTTAACCCCATAAACACTAATAAAGCTGTTTACAGCTTCTAAGCTATGTTTTCTCAGGTATTAGGACAAAATGGGTATAAGTAGCTTTTAAACTCTCCAAAACCATCTCAAACTCATATAATTAGTCAGTTGCATTGGATTAAGACATATTTTAACCCAAGAAACAATAACAAAGCTTTTTACAGCTTCTAAGCAATGTTTTCTTAGTTTTAGCCTGTTTTGGGACAAAATGGTTATAAGTAGCTTTTAAACTCTCCAAATCCATCTCAAACTCTTATAATTGGTTAGTTGCATTGGATTAAGACAATTTTTAACCCCATAAACACTAACAAAGCTGTTTACAGCTTCTAAGCTATGTTTTCTCAGGTTTTAGGACAAAATGGGTATAAGTAGCTTTTAAACTCTCCAAAACCATCTCAAACTCTTATAATTAGTCTGTTGCATTGGATTAAGACATAATTTAACCCTACAAACAATAACAAAGCTTTTTACAGCTTCTAAGCAATGTTTTCTTGGTTTAAGCCTTTTTTGGGACAAAATGGGTATAAGTGGCTTTTAAACTCTCCAAATCCATCTCAAACTCTTATAATTTGTTAGTTGTATTGAATTAAGACACATTTTAACCCCAGAAACACTAACAAAGCTGTTCACACCTTCTAAGCAATGTTTTCTCAGGTTTTATGACAAAATCGGTATAAGTAGCTTTTAAACTCTCCAAAACCATCTCAAACTCATATAATTAGTCAGTTGCATTGGATTAAGACATATTTTAACACAAGAAACAATAACAAAGCTTTTTACAGCTTCTAAGCAAAATTTTCTTAGTTTTAGCCTGTTTTGTGAGAAAATGGTTATAAGTGGCCTTTAAACTCTCCAAATCCATCTCAAACTCTTATAATTGGTTAGTTGCATTGGATGAAGACAAATTTTAACCCCATAAACACTAACAAAGCTGTTTACAGCTTCTAAACTATGTTTTCTCAAGTTTTAGGCTGTTTTGGGACAAAATGGGTATAAGTGGCTTTTAAACTCTCCAAATCCATCTCAAACTCTTATAATTGGTTAGTTGCATTGGATTAAGACACATTTTAACCCCATAAACACTAACAAAGCTGTTCACACCTTCTAAGCAATGTTTTCTCAGGTTTTATGACAAAATCGGTATAAGTAGCTTTTAAACTCTCCAAAACCATCTCAAACTCATATAATTAGTCAGTTGCATTGGATTAGGACATATTTTAACACAAGAAACAATAACAAAGCTTTTTAAGCTTCTAAGCAAAATATTCTTAGTTTTAGCATTTTTGTGACAAAATGGTTATGTGGCATTTAAACTCTCCAAATCCATCTTAAACTCTTATAATTGGTTAGTTGCATTGGATGAAGACAAATTTTAACCCCAGAAACACTAACAAAGCTGTTTACAGCTTCTAAACTATGTTTTCTCAAGTTTTAGGCTGTTTTGGGACAAAATGGGTATAAGTAGCTTTTAAACTCTCCAAAACCATCTCAAACTCATATAATTAGTCGCATCGATTAAGACATATTTTAACACAAGAAACAATAACAAAGCTTTTTACAGCTTCTAAGCAATGTTTTCAAGGTTTTAGCCTTTGGGACAAAATGGGTATGTGGCTTAAACTCTCCAAATCCATCTCAAACTCTTATAATTAGTCAGTTGCATTGGATTAAAAAACATTTTAACCCCAAAAACACTAACAAAGCTGTTTACAACTTCCAAGCAATGTTTTCTCAGATTTTAGTCTTTTTGGGACAAAATGGGTATGAGTGGCTTTTAATCTCTCCAAATCCATCTAAAACTCTTATAGTTAGTTAGTTGCATTGGATTAAAAAACATTTTAACCCCAGAAACACTAACAAAGCTGTTTACTAAGCAATGTTTTCTTGGTTTTAGGTTGTTTTAGGACAAAATGGGTATAAGTGTCTTTTAAACTCTCCAAATCCATCTCAAACTCTTATAATTAGTCAGTTGCATTGGATTAAGACACATTTTAACCCCAGAAACACTAAGAAAGCTGTTTACAGCTTCTAAGCAATATTTTCTCAGGTTTTAGCCTTTTTTGGGACAAAATGGGTATAAGTGGCTTTTAAACTCTCCAAATCCATCTCAAACTCTTATAATTGGTTATTTCAGGATTAAGACACATTTTAACCCAAAACACTAACAAAGCTGTTTACAGCTTCTAAGCAATGTTTTCTCAAGTTTTACACTGTTTTGGGACAAAATAGGTATAAGTGGCTTTTAAACTCTCCAAACCCATCTCAAACTCTTATAATTAGTCAGTTGCATTGGATTAAGACATTATTTAACCCCATAAACACTAAAAACCTTTTACAGCTTCTAAAGCAATGTTTTCATGGGTTTTGCCAGTTTTGGGACAAAATGGGTATAAGTGGCTTTTAAACTCTCCAAATCCATCTCAAACTCTTATAATTGTTTAGTTGATCGATTAAGACACATTTTAACCCCAGAACACTAATAAGCTGATTACAGCTTCTAAGCAATGTTTTCTCACGTTTTAGGACAAAATGGGTATAAGTGGCTTTTAAACTCTCCAAATCCATCTCAAACTCTTATAATTAGTCAGTTGCATTGGCTTAAGACACATTTTAACCCAAGAAACAACAACAAAGCTTTTTACCACTTCTAATCAATGTTTTCTTAATTTTTGCCCGTTTTGGGACAAAATGGTATAAGTGGCTTTTAAACTCTCCAAATCCATCTCAAACTTTTATAATTGGTTAGTTGCATTGGATTAAGACACATTTTAACCCCAGAAACACTAACAAAGCTGTTTACAGCTTCTAAGCAATGTTTTCTCAAGTTTTAGGCTTTTTTGGGACAAAATGGGTATAAGTAGCTTTTAAACTCTCCAAAACCATCTCAAACTCATATAATTAGTCAGTTGCATTGGATTAAGACATATTTTAACACAAGAAACAATAACAAAGCTTTTTACAGCTTCTAAGCAATGTTTTCTAAGGTTTTAGCCTTTTTTGGGACAAAATGGGTATAAGTGGCTTTTAAACTCTCCAAATCCATCTCAAACTCTTATAATTAGTCAGTTGCATTGGATTAAAAAACATTTTAACCCCAGAAACACTAACAAAGCTGTTTACAACTTCCAAGCAATGTTTTCTCAGGTTTTAGCCTTTTTTGGGACAAAATGGGTATAAGTGGCTTTTAAACTCTCCAAATCCATCTCAAACTCTTATAGTTAGTTGCATTGGATTAAAAAACATTTTAACCCCAGAAACACTAACAAAGCTGTTTACAGCTTCTAAGCAATGTTTTCTTGGTTTTAGGTTGTTTTAGGACAAAATGGGTATAAGTGTCTTTTAAACTCTCCAAATCCATCTCAAACTCTTATAATTAGTCAGTTGCATTGGTTAGACACATTTTAACCCTTAAACACTCAAAGCTGTTTACAGCTTCTAAGTAAATTTTTTTTGGTTTTAGCCTGTTTTGGGACAAAATGGGTATAAGTGGCTTTTAAACTCTCCAAATCCATCTCAAACTCTTATAATTGGTTATTGCATTGACTTAAGACATTTTAACCCCAGAAACACTAACAAAGCTGTTTACAGCTTCTAAGCAATGTTTTCTCAAGTTTTAGACTGTTTTGGGACAAAATGGGTATAAGTAGCTTTTAAACTCTCCAAAACCATCTCAAACTCTTATAATTAGTCAGTTGCATTGGATTAAGACATATTTTAACCCCAGTAACAATAACAATGCTTTTACAGCTTCTAAGCAATGTTTTCTTGGTTTTTGCCTGTTTTGGGACAAAATGGGTATGGCTTTTAAACTCTCCAACTCCATCTCAAATTCTTATAATTGGTTAGTTGCATTGGATTAAGACACATTTTAACCCCAGAAACACTAACAAAGCTGTTTACAGCTTCTAAGCAATGTTTTCTCAGGTTTTAGGACAAAATGGGTATAAGTAGCTTTTAAACTCTCCAAAACCATCTCAAACTCTTATAATTAGTCAGTTGCATTAATTGACACATTTTAACCCAATAAACCATAACAAAGCTTTTTACAGCTTCTAATCAATGTTTTCTTGGTTTTTGCCCGTTTTGGGACAAAATGGGTATAAGTGGCTTTTAAACTCTCCAAATCCATCTCAAACTCTTATAATTGGTTAGTTGCATTGGATTAAGACACATTTTAACCCCAGAAACACTAACAAAGCTGTTTACAGCTTCTAAGCAATGTTTTCTCAAGTTTTAGGCTGTTTTGGGACAAAATGGGTATAAGTAGCTTTTAAACTCTCCAAATCCATCTCAAACTCTTATAATTAGTCAGTTGCATTGGATTAAGACATATTTTAACCCCAGAAACAATAACAAAGCTTTTTACAGCTTCTAAGCAATGTTTTCTTGGTTTTTGCCTGTTTTGGGACAAAATGGGTATAAGTGGCTTTTAAACTCTCCAAATCCATCTCAAACTCTTATAATTGGTTAGTTGCATTGGATTAAGACACATTTTAACCCCAGAAACACTAACAAAGCTGTTCACACCTTCTAAGCAATGTTTTCTCAGGTTTTATGACAAAATCGGTATAAGTAGCTTTTAAACTCTCCAAAACCATCTCAAACTCATATAATTAGTCAGTTGCATTGGATTAAGACATATTTTAACACAAGAAACAATAACAAAGCTTTTTACAGCTTCTAAGCAAAATATTCTTAGTTTTAGCCTGTTTGGTGACAAAATGGTTATAAGTGGCATTTAAACTCTCCAAATCCATGTCAAACTCTTATAATTGGTTAGTTGCATTGGATGAAGACAAATTTTAACCCCAGAAACACTAACAAAGCTGTTTACAGCTTCTAAACTATGTTTTCTCAAGTTTTAGGCTGTTTTGGGACAAAATGGGTATAAATAGCTTTTAAACTCTCCAAAACCATCTCAAACTTATATAATTAGTCAGTTGCATTGGATTAAGACATATTTTAACACAAGAAACAATAACAAAGCTTTTTACAGCTTCTAAGCAATGTTTTCTAAGGGTTTAGCCTTTTTTGGGACAAAATGGGTATAAGTGGCTTTTAAACTCTCCAAATCCATCTCAAACTCTTATAATTGGTTAGTTGCATTGGATTATAAAACATTTTAACCCCAAAAACACTAACAAAGCTGTTTACAACTTCCAAGCAATGTTTTCTCATTTTAGACAAAATGGGTATAAGTGGCTTTCTTTTAATCTCCAAATCCATCTAAAACTCTTATAAGTTATAGTCAGATGGATTAAAAACATTTTAACCCCGAAACACTAACAAAGCTGTTTACAGCTTCTAAGCAATGTTTTCTTGGTTTTAGGTTGTTTTAGACAAAATGGGTATAAGTGTCTTTTAAACTCTCCAAATCCATCTCAAACTCTTATAATTAGTCAGTTGCATTGGATTAAGACACATTTTAACCCCAGAAACACTAAGAAAGCTGTTTACAGCTTCTAAGCAATGTTTTCTCAGGTTTTAGCCTTTTTTGGGACAAAATGGGTATAAGTGGCTTTTAAACTCTCCAAATCCATCTCAAACTCTTATAATTAGTTAGTTGCATTGGATTAAGACACATTTTAACCCCAGAAACACTAACAAAGCTGTTTACAGCTTCTAAGCAATGTTTTCTCAAGTTTTAGACTGTTTTGGGACAAAATGGGTATAAGTAGCTTTTAAACTCTCCAAACCCATCTCAAACTCTTATAATTAGTCGTTGCATTAGATTACATATTTTAACCCCATAAACACTAAAAAGCTTTTTACAGCTTCTAAGCATGTTTTCATGGGTTTTAGCCGGTTTTGGGACAAAATGGGTATAAGTGGCTTTTAAACTCTCCAAATCCATCTCAAACTCTTATAATTGGTTATTTGCATTGATTAAGACACATTTTAACCCCAGAAACACTAACAAAGCTGTTTACAGCTTCTAAGCAATGTTTTCTCAGGTTTTAGGACAAAATGGGTCTAAGTAGCTTTTAAACTCTCCAAAACCATCTCAAACTCTTATAATTAGTCAGTTGCATTGGATTAAGACACATTTTAACCCAATAAACCATAACAAAGCTTTTTACCGCTTCTAATCAATGTTTTTTTGGTTTTGCCCGTTTTGGGACAAAATGGGTATAAGTGGCTTTTAAACTCTCCAAATCCATCTCAAACTCTTATAATTGGTTAGTTGCATTGGATTAAGACACATTTTAACCCCAGAAACACTAACAAAGCTGTTTACAGCTTCTAAGCAATGTTTTCTCAAGTTTTAGACTGTTTTGGGACAAAATAGGTATAAGTAGCTTTTAAACTCTCCAAACCCATCTCAAACTCTTATAATTAGTCAGTTGCATTGGATTAAGACATATTAACCCCATAAACACTAAAAACCTTTTTACAGCTTAAAGCATTGTTTTCATGGGTTTTGGTTTTGGGACAAAATGGGTATAAGTGGCTTTTAAACTCTCCAAATCCATCTCAAACTCTTATAATTGGTTAGTTGCATTGGATTAAGACACATTTTAACCCCACAAACACTAACAAAGCTGTTCACACCTTCTAAGCAATGTTTTCTCAGGTTTTATGACAAAATCGGTATAAGTAGCTTTTAAACTCTCAAAACCATCTCAAACTCATATAATTAGTCAGTTGCATTGGATTAAGACATATTTTAACACAAGAAACAATAACAAAGCTTTTTACAGCTTCTAAGCAAAATATTCTTAGTTTTAGCCTGTTTGGGACAAAATGGTTATAAGTGGCATTTAAACTCTCCAAATCCATCTCAAACTCTTATAATTGGTTAGTTGCATTGGATTAAGACAAATTTTAACCCCAGAAACACTAACAAAGCTGTTTACAGCTTCTAAACTATGTTTTCTCAAGTTTTAGGCTGTTTTGGGACAAAATGGGTATAAGTAGCTTTTAAACTCTCCAAAACCATCTCAAACTCATATAATTAGTCAGTTGCATTGGATTAAGACATATTTTAACACAAGAAACAATAACAAAGCTTTTTACAGCTTCTAAGCAATGTTTTCACAGGGTTTAGCCTTTTTTGGGACAAAATGGGTATAAGTGGCTTTTAAACTCTCTAAATCCATCTCAAACTCTTATAATTAGTCAGTTGCATTGGATTAAAAAACATTTTAACCCCAAAAACACTAACAAAGCTGTTTACAACTTCCAAGCAATGTTTTCTCAGATTTTAGTCTTTTTGGGACAAAATGGGTATAAGTGGCTTTTAATCTCTCCAAATCCATCTAAAACTCTTATAGTTAGTTAGTTGCATTGGATTAAAAAACATTTTAACCCCAGAAACACTAACAAAGCTGTTTACAGCTTCTAAGCAATGTTTTCTTGGTTTTAGGTTGTTTTAGGACAAAATGGGTATAAGTGTCTTTTAAACTCTCCAAATCCATCTCAAACTCTTATAATTAGTCAGTTGCATTGGTTTACGACACATTTTAACCCTAGAAACACTAAGAAAGCTGTTTACAGCTTCTAAGCAATGTTTTTTTTGGTTTTAGCCTGTTTTGGGACAAAATGGGTATAAGTGGCTTTTAAACTCTCCAAATCCATCTCAAACTCTTATAATTGGTTATTTGCATTGACTTAAACACATTTTAACCCCAGAAACACTAACAAAGCTTTTACAGCTTCTAAGCAATGTTTTCTCAAGTTTTAGACTGTTTTGGGACAAAATAGGTATAAGTAGCTTTTAAACTCTCCAAACCCATCTCAAAGTCTTATAATTAGTCAGTTGCATTAGATTAAGACATATTCTAACCCCATAAACACTAAAAAACCTTTTTACAGCTTCTAAAGCATTGTTTTCATGGGTTTTGCCGGTTTTGGGACAAAATGGGTATAAGTGGCTTTTAAACTCTCCAAATCCATCTCAAACTCTTATAATTGGTTAGTTGCGGATTAAGACACATTTTAACCCCGAAACACTTATAAAGCTGATTACAGCTTCTAAGCAATGTTTTCTCAAGTTTTAGGACAAAATGGGTCTAAGTAGCTTTTAAACTCTCCAAAACGATCTCAAACTCTTATAGTTAGTCAGTTGCATTGGATTCAGACACATTTTAACCCAATAAACCATAACAAAGCTTTTTACCGCTTCTAATCAATGTTTTTGTTTTTTGCCTTTTGGGACAAAATGGGTATAAGTGGCTTTTAAACTCTCCAAATCCATCTCAAACTCTTATAATTAGTTAGTTGCATTGGATTAAGACACATTTTAACCCCAGAAACACTAAGCTGTTTACCTTCTAAGCAATGTTTTCTCAAGTTTTACTGTTTTGGGACAAAATAGGTATAAGTAGCTTTTAAACTCTCCAAACCCATCTCAAAGTCTTATAATTAGTCAGTTGCATTGGATTAAGACATATTCTAACCCCATAAACACTAAAAAACCTTTTTACAGCTTCTAAAGCATTGTTTTCATGGGTTTTGCCGGTTTTGGGACAAAATGGGTATAAGTGGCTTTTAAACTCTCCAAATCCATCTCAAACTCTTATAATTGGTTAGTTGCATTGGATTAAGACACATTTTAACCCCATAAACACTAACAAAGCTGTTCACACCTTCTAAGCAATGTTTTCTCAGGTTTTATGACAAAATCGGTATAAGTAGCTTTTAAACTCTCCAAAACCATCTCAAACTCATATAATTAGTCAGTTGCATTGGATTAAGACATATTTTAACACAAGAAACAATAACAAAGCTTTTTACAGCTTCTAAGCAAAATATTCTTAGTTTTAGCCTGTTTTGTGACAAAATGGTTATAAGTGGCATTTAAACTCTCCAAATCCATCTTAAACTCTTATAATTGGTTAGTTGCATTGGATGAAGACAAATTTTAACCCCAGAAACACTAACAAAGCTGTTTACAGCTTCTAAACTATGTTTTCTAAAGTTTTAGGCTGTTTTGGGACAAAATGGGTATAAGTAGCTTTTAAACTCTCCAAAACCATCTCAAACTCATATAATTAGTCAGTTGCATTGGATTAAGACATATTTTAACACAAGAAACAATAACAAAGCTTTTTACAGCTTCTAAGCAAAATATTCTTAGTTTTAGCCTGTTTTGTGATAAAATGGTTATAAGTGGCATTTTAACTCTCCAAATCCATCTCAAACTCTTATAATTGGTTAGTTGCATTGGATGAGGCCAAATTTTAACCCCAGAAACACTAACAAAGCTGTTTACAGCTTCTAAACTATGTTTTCTCAAGTTTTAGGCTGTTTTGGGACAAAATGGGTATAAGTAGCTTTTAAACTCTCCAAAACCATCTCAAACTCATATAATTAGTCAGTTGCATTGGATTAAGACATATTTTAACACAAGAAACAATAACAAAGCTTTTTACAGCTTCTAAGCAATGTTTTCTAAGGTTTTAGCCTTTTTTGGGACAAAATGGGTATAAGTGGCTTTTAAACTCTCCAAATCCATCTCAAACTCTTATAATTAGTCAGTTGCATTGGATTAAAAACATTTTAACCCCAGAAACACTAACAAAGCTGTTTACAACTTCTAAGCAATGTTTTCTCAGGTTTTAGCCTTTTTTGGGACAAAATGGGTATAAGTGGCTTTTAAACTCTCCAAATCCATCTAAAACTCTTATAATTAGTTAGTTGCATTGGATTAAAAAACATTTTAACCCCAGAAACACTAACAAAGCTGTTTACAGCTTCTAAGCAATGTTTTCTTGGTTTTGGGTTGTTTTAGGACAAAATGGGTATAAGTGTCTTTTAAACTCTCCAAATCCATCTCAAACTCTTATAATTAGTCAGTTGCATTGGTTTACGACACATTTTAACCCTAGAAACAATAAGAAAGCTGTTTACAGCTTCTAAGCAATGTTTTTTTTGTTTTAGCCTGTTTTGGGACAAAATGGGTATAAGTGGCTTTTAAACTCTCCAAATCCATCTCAAACTCTTATAATTGGTTATTTGCATTGACTTAAGACACATTTTAACCCCAGAAACACTAACAAAGCTGTTTACAGCTTCTAAGCAATGTTTTCTCAAGTTTTAGACTGTTTTGGGACAAAATAGGTATAAGTAGCTTTTAAACTCTCCAAACCCATCTCAAAGTCTTATAATTAGTCAGTTGCATTAGATTAAGACATATTCTAACCCCATAAACACTAAAAACCTTTTTACAGCTTCTAAAGCATTGTTTTCATGGGTTTTGCCGGTTTTGGGACAAAATGGGTATAAGTGGCTTTTAAACTCTCCAAATCCATCTCAAACTATTATAGTTAGTCAGTTGCATTGGATTCAGACACATTTTAACCCAATAAACCATAACAAAGCTCTTTACCGCTTCTAATCAATGTTTTTTTGGTTTTTGCCCGTTTTGGGACAAAATGGGTATAAGTGGCTTTTAAACTCTCCAAATCCATCTCAAACTCTTATAATTGGTTATTTGCATTGACTTAAGACACATTTTAACCCCAGAAACACTAACAAAGCTGTTTACAGCTTCTAAGCAATGTTTTCTCAGTTTTAGACTGTTTTGGGACAAAATGGGTATAAGTAGCTTTAAACTCTCCAAACCCATCTCAAAGTCATATAATTAGTCAGTTGCATTGGATTAAGACATATTTTAACCCTAAACACTAAAAAAGCTTTTTACAGCTTCTAAGCAATGTTTTCTTGGTTTTCTGTTTTGGGACAAAATGGGTATAAGTGGCTTTTAAACTCTCCAAATCCATCTCAAACTCTTATAATTGGTTAGTTGCATTGGATTAAGACACATTTTAACCCCAGAAACACTTATAAAGCTGATTACAGCTTCTAAGCAATGTTTTCTCAAGTTTTAGGACAAAATGGGTCTAAGTAGCTTTTAAACTCTCCAAATCCATCTCAAACTCTTATAGTTAGTCAGTTGCATTGGATTCAGACACATTTTAACCCAATAAACCATAACAAAGCTTTTTACCGCTTCTAATCAATGTTTTCTTGGTTTTTGCCCGTTTTGGGACAAAATGGGTATAAGTGGCTTTTAAACTCTCCAAATCCATCTCAAACTCTTATAATTGGTTAGTTGCATTGGATTAAGACACATTTTAACCCCAGAAACACTAACAAAGCTGTTTACAGCTTCTAAGCAATGTTTTCTCAAGTTTTAGGCTTTTTTGGGACAAAATGGGTATAAGTAGCTTTTAAACTCTCCAAAACCATCTCAAACTCATATAATTAGTCAGTTGCATTGGATTAAGACATATTTTAACACAAAAAACAATAACCAAGCTTTTTACAGCTTCTAAGCAAAATTTTCTTAGTTTTAGCCTGTTTTGTGACAAAATGGTTATAAGTGGCTATTAAACTCTCCAAATCCATCTTAAACTCTTGTAATTGGTTAGCTGCATTGGATTAAGACAAATTTGAACTCCAGAAACACTAACAAAGCTGTTTACAGCTTCTAAACTATGTTTTCTCAAGTTTTAGGCTGTGGCTTTTAAACTCTCCAAATCCATCTCAAACTCTTATAATTGGTTAGTTGCATCGGATTAAGACACATTTTAACCCCAAAAACACTAACAAAGCTGTTTACAGCTTCTAAGCAATGTTTTCTCAGGTTTTAGGCTGTTTTGGGACAAAGTGGGTATAAGTAGCTTTTAAACTCTCCAAAACCATCTCAAACTCTTATAATTAGTCAGTTGCATTGGATTAAGACATATTTTAACCCTAGAAACAATAACAAAGCTTTTTCAGCTTCTAAGCAATGTTTTCTTGGTTTTAGCCTGTTTTGGGACAAAATGGGTATAAGTAGCTTTTAAACTCTCCAAAACCATCACAAACTCTTATAATTAGTCTGTTGCATTGGATTAAAAAACATTTTAACCCCAGAAACACTAACAAAGCTGTTTACAGCTTCTAAGCAATGTTTTCTCAAGTTTTAGGCTTTTTTGGGACAAAATGGGTATAAGTAGCTTTTAAACTCTCCAAAACCATCTCAAACTCATATAATTAGTCAGTTGCATTGGATTAAGACATATTTTAACCCAAGAAACAATAACAAAGCTTTTTACAGCTTCTAAGCAATGTTTTCTTAGTTTTAGCCTGTTTTGGGACAAAATGGTTATAAGTAGCTTTTAAACTCTCCAAATCCATCTCAAACTCTTATAATTGGTTAGTTGCATTGGATTAAGACACTTTTTAACCCCATAAACACTAACAAAGCTGTTTACAGCTTCTAAGCTATGTTTTCTCAGGTTTTAGGACAAAATGGGTATAAGTAGCTTTTAAACTCTCCAAAACCATCTCAAACTCTTATAATTAGTCTGTTGCATTGGATTAAGACATATTTTAACCCTACAAACAATAACAAAGCTTTTTACAGCTTCTAAGCAATGTTTTCTTGGTTTAAGCCTTTTTTGGGACAAAATGGGTATAAGTGGCTTTTAAACTCTCCAAATCCATCTCAAACTCTTATAATTGGTTATTTGCATTGGATTAAGACACATTTTAACCCCAGAAACACTAACAAAGCTGTTTACAGCTTCTAAGCAATGTTTTCTCAGCTTTTAGGCTGTTTTGGGACAAAGTGGGTATAAGTAGCTTTTAAACTCTCCAAAACCATCTCAAACTCTTATAATTAGTCAGTTGCATTGGATTAAGACATATTTTAACCCCAGAAACAATAACAAAGCTTTTACAGCTTCTAAGCAATGTTTTCTTGGTTTTGTTTTGGGACAAAATGGGTATAAGTGGCTTTTAAACTCTCCAAATCCATCTCAAACTCTTATAATTGGTTAGTTGCATTGGATTAAGACACATTTTAACCCCATAAACACTAACAAAGCTGTTTACAGCTTCTAAGCTATGTTTTCTCAGGTTTTAGGACAAAATGGGTATAAGTAGCTTTTAAACTCTCCAAAACCATCTCAAACTCATATAATTAGTCAGTTGCATTGGATTAAGACATATTTTAACACAAGAAACAATAACAAAGCTTTTTACAGCTTCTAAGCAAAATATTTAGTTTTAGCCTGTTTTGTGACAAAATGGTTATAAGTGGCATTTAAACTCTCCAAATCCATCTCAAACTCTTATAATTAGTTAGTTGCATTGGATTAAGACACATTTTAACCCCAGAAACACTAACAAAGCTGTTTACAGCTTCTAAGCAATGTTTTCTCAGGTTTTAGCCTTTTTTGGGACAAAATGGGTATAAGTGGCTTTTAAACTCTCCAAATCCATCTCAAACTCTTATAATTAGTCAGTTGCATTGGATTAAGACATATTTTAACACAAGAAACAATAACAAAGCTGTTTACAGCTCAAAGCAATGTTTTCTCAGGTTTTAGCCTTTTTTGGGACAAAATGGGTATAAGTGGCTTTTAAACTCTCCAAATCCATCTCAAACTCTTATAATTAGTCAGTTGCATTGGATTAAAAACATTTTAACACAAGAAACACTAACAAAGCTGTTTACAACTTCCAAGCAATGTTTTCTCAGGTTTTAGTCTTTTTTGGGACAAAATGGGTATAAGTGGCTTTTAAACTCTCCAAATCCATCTCAAACTCTTATAATTAGTTAGTTGCATTGGATTAAGACACATTTTAACCCCAGAAACACTAACAAAGCTGTTTACAGCTTCTAAGCAATGTTTTCTTGGTTTTAGGTTGTTTTAGGACAAAATGGGTATAAGTGTCTTTTAAACTCTCCAAATCCATCTCAAACTCTTATAATTAGTCAGTTGCATTGGTTTACGACACATTTTAACCCTAGAAACACTAAGAAAGCTGTTTACAGCTTCTAAGCAATGTTTTTTGGTTTTAGCCTGTTTTGGGACAAAATGGGTATAAGTGGCTTTTAAACTCTCCAAATCCATCTCAAACTCTTATAATTGGTTAGTTGCATCGGATTAAGACACATTTTAACCCCAGAAACACTTATAAAGCTGATTACAGCTTCTAAGCAATGTTTTCTCAAGTTTTAGGACAAAATGGGTCTAAGTAGCTTTTAAACTCTCCAAAACGATCTCAAACTATTATAGTTAGTCAGTTGCATTGGATTCAGACACATTTTAACCCAATAAACCATAACAAAGCTTTTTACCGCTTCTAATCAATGTTTTTTTGGTTTTTGCCCGTTTTGGGACAAAATGGGTATAAGTGGCTTTTAAACTCTCCAAATCCATCTCAAACTCTTATAATTGGTTATTTGCATTGACTTAAGACACATTTTAACCCCAGAAACACTAACAAAGCTGTTTACAGCTTCTAAGCAATGTTTTCTCAAGTTTTAGACTGTTTTGGGACAAAATAGGTATAAGTAGCTTTTAAACTCTCCAAACCCATCTCAAAGTCTTATAATTAGTCAGTTGCATTAGATTAAGACATATTCTAACCCCATAAACACTAAAAAACTTTTACAGCTTCTAAAGCATTGTTTTCATGGGTTTTAGCCGTTTTGGGACAAAATGGGTATAAGTGGCTTTTAAACTCTCCAAATCCATCTCAAACTCTTATAATTGGTTAGTTGCATTGGATTAAGACACATTTTAACCCCATAAACACTAACAAAGCTGTTCACACCTTCTAAGCAATGTTTTCTCAGGTTTTATGACAAAATCGGTATAAGTAGCTTTTAAACTCTCCAAAACCATCTCAAACTCATATAATTAGTCAGTTGCATTGGATTAGGACATATTTTAACACAAGAAACAATAACAAAGCTTTTTACAGCTTCTAAGCAAAATATTCTTAGTTTTAGCTTGTTTTGTGACAAAATGGTTATAAGTGGCATTTAAACTCTCCAAATCCATCTTAAACTCTTATAATTGGTTAGTTGCATTGGATGAAGACAAATTTTAACCCCAGAAACACTAACAAAGCTGTTTACAGCTTCTAAACTATGTTTTCTAAAGTTTTAGGCTGTTTTGGGACAAAATGGGTATAAGTAGCTTTTAAACTCTCCAAAACCATCTCAAACTCATATAATTAGTCAGTTGCATTGGATTAAGACATATTTTAACACAAGAAACAATAACAAAGCATTTACAGCTTCTAAGCAATGTTTTCTAAGGTTTTAGCCTTTTTTGGGACAAAATGGGTATAAGTGGCTTTTAAACTCTCCAAATCCATCTCAAACTCTTATAATTAGTCAGTTGCATTGGATTAAAAAACATTTTAACCCCAAAAACACTAACAAAGCTGTTTACAACTTCCAAGCAATGTTTTCTCAGATTTTAGTCTTTTTTGGGACAAAATGGGTATAAGTGGCTTTTAATCTCTCCAAATCCATCTAAAACTCTTATAATTAGTCAGTTGCATTGGATTAAAAAACATTTTAGCCCCAGAAACACTAACAAAGCTGTTTACAGCTTCTAAGCAATGTTTTCTTAGGTTTTAGGCTATCTTGGGACAAAATGGGTATAAGTGGCTTTTAAATTCTCCAAAACCATCTCAAACTCTTATAATTAGTCAGTTGCATTGTATTAAGACATATTTTAACCCGAGAAACAATAACAAGCTTTTTACAGCTTCTAAGCAATGTTTTCTTGGTTTTTGCCTGTTTTGGGACAAAATGGGTATAAGTGGCTTTTAAACTCTCCAAATTCATCTCAAACTCTTATAATTAGTCAGTTGCATTGGATTAAGACACATTTTAACCCCAGAAACACTAACAAAGCTGTTTACAGATTCTAAGCAATTTTTCAGATTTAGGACAATATGGGTATAAGTAGCTTTTAAACTCTCCAAATCCATCTCAAACTCTTATAATTAGTCAGTTGCATTGGATTAAGACATATTTTAACCCCAGAAACAATAACAAAGCTTTTTACAGCATCTAAGCAATGTTTTCTTGGTTTTTGCCTGTTTTGGGACAAAATGGGTATAAGTGGCTTTTAAACTCTCCAAATCCATCTCAAACTCTTATAATTGGTTAGTTTTATTGAATTAAGACACATTTTAACCCCATAAACACTAACAAAGCTGTTTACAGCTTCTAAGCAATGTTTTCTCAGGTTTTAGGCTGTTTTGGGACAAAATGGGTATAAGTGGCTTTTAAACTCTCCAAATCCATCTCAAACTCTTATAATTGGTTAGTTGCATTGGATTAAGACACATTTTAACCCCATAAACACTAACAGCTGTTTCACACCTTCTAAGCAATGAGGTTTTATGACAAAAGGTATAAGTAGCTTTTAAACTCTCCAAAACCATCTCAAACTCATATAATTAGTCAGTTGCATTGGATTAAGACATATTTTAACACAAGAAACAATAACAAAGCTTTTTACAGCTTCTAAGCAAAATATTCTTAGTTTTAGCCTGTTTTGTGACAAAATGGTTATAAGTGGCATTTAAACTCTCCAAATCCATCTCAAACTCTTATAATTGGTTAGTTGCATTGGATGAAGACAAATTTTAACCCCAGAAACACTAACAAAGCTGTTTACAGCTTCTAAACTATGTTTTCTCAAGTTTTAGGCTGTTTTGGGACAAAATGGGTATAAGTAGCTTTTAAACTCTCCAAAACCATCTCAAACTCGTATAATTAGTCAGTTGCATTGGATTAAGACATATTTTAACACAAGAAACAATAACAAAGCTTTTTACAGCTTCTAAGCAATGTTTTCTAAGGTTTTAGCCTTTTTTGGGACAAAATGGGTATAAGTGGCCTTTAAACTCTCCAAATCCATCTCAAACTCTTATAATTAGTCAGTTGCATTGGATTAAAAAACATTTTAACCCCAGAAACACTAACAAAGCTGTTTACAGCTTCTAAGCAATGTTTTCTTGGTTTTAGGTTGTTTTAGGACAAAATGGGTATAAGTGTCTTTTAAACTCTCCAAATCCATCTCAAACTCTTATAATTAGTCAGTTGCATTGGTTTACGACACATTTTAACCCTAGAAACACTAAGAAAGCTGTTTACAGCTTCTAAGCAATGTTTTTTTTTGGTTTTAGCCTGTTTTGGGACAAAATGGGTATAAGTGGCTTTTAAACTCTCCAAATCCATCTCAAACTTTTATAATCGGTTATTTGCATTGACTTAAGACACATTTTAACCCCAGAAACACTAACAAAGCTGTTTACAGCTTCTAAGCAATGTTTTCTCAAGTTTTAGACTGTTTTGGGACAAAATAGGTATAAGTAGCTTTTAAACTCTCCAAACCCATCTCAAAGTCTTATAATTAGTCAGTTGCATTAGATTAAGACATATTCTAACCCCATAAACACTAAAAAACCTTTTTACAGCTTCTAAAGCATTGTTTTCATGGGTTTTGCCGGTTTTGGGACAAAATGGGTATAAGTGGCTTTTAAACTCTCCAAATCCATCTCAAACTCTTATAATTGGTTAGTTGCATCGGATTAAGACACATTTTAACCCCAGAAACACTTATAAAGCTGATTACAGCTTCTAAGCAATGTTTTCTCAAGTTTTAGGACAAAATGGGTCTAAGTAGCTTTTAAACTCTCCAAAACGATCTCAAACTCTTATAGTTAGTCAGTTGCATTGGATTCAGACACATTAAAACCCAATAAACCATAACAAAGCTTTTTACTGCTTCTAATCAATGTTTTTTTGGTTTTTGCCCGTTTTGGGACAAAATGGGTATAAGTGGCTTTTAAACTCTCCAAATCCATCTCAAACTCTTATAATTGGTTAGTTGCATTGGATTAAGATACATTTTAACCCCAGAAACACTAACAAAGCTGTTTACAGCTTCTAAGCAATGTTTTCTCAAGTTTTGGACTGTTTTGGGACAAAATAGGTATAAGTAGCTTTTAAACTCTCCAAACCCATCTCAAAGTCTTATAATTAGTCAGTTGCATTGGATTAAGACATATTCTAACCCCATAAACACTTAAAAACCTTTTTACAGCTTCTAAAGCATTGTTTTCATGGGTTTTGCCGTTTTTGGGACAAAATGGGTATAAGTGGCTTTTAAACTCTCGAAATCCATCTCAAACTCTTATAATTGGTTAGTTGCATTGGATTAAGACACATTTTAACCCCATAAACACTAACAAAGCTGTTCACACCTTCTAAGCAATGTTTTCTCAGGTTTTATGACAAAATCGGTATAAGTAGCTTTTAAACTCTCCAAAACCATCTCAAACTCATATAATTAGTCAGTTGCATTGGATTAAGACATATTTTAACACAAGAAACTAACAAAGCTTTTTACAGCTTCTAAGCAAAATATTCTTAGTTTTAGCCTGTTTTGGGACAAAATGGTTATAAGTGGCATTTAAAACAAATCCATCTCAAACTCTTATAATTGGTTAGTTGCATTGGATGAAGACAAATTTTAACCCGAAACACTAACAAAGCTGTTTACAGCTTAAACTGTTTTCTCAAGTTTTAGGCTGTTTTGGGACAAAATGGGTATAAGTAGCTTTTAAACTCTCCAAAACCATCTCAAACTCTTATAATTAGTCAGTTGCATTGGATTAAGACACATTTTAACCCCAGAAACAATAACAAAGCTGTTTACAGCTTCTAAGCAATGTTTTCTCAGGTTTTAGCCTTTTTTGGGACAAAATGGGTATAAGTGGCTTTTAAACTCTCCAAATCCATCTCAAACTCTTATAATTAGTCAGTTGCATTGGATTAAAAAACATTTTAACCCCAGAAACACTAACAAAGCTGTTTACAACTTCCAAGCAATGTTTTCTCAGGTTTTAGTCTTTTTTGGGACAAAATGGGTATAAGTGGCTTTTAAACTCTCCAAATCCATCTCAAACTCTTATAATTAGTTAGTTGCATTGGATTAAAAAACATTTTAACCCCAGAAACACTAACAAAGCTGTTTACAGCTTCTAAGCAATGTTTTCTCAGGTTTTAGCCTTTTTTGGGACAAAATGGGTATAAGTGGCTTTTAAACTCTCCAAATCCATCTCAAACTCTTATAATTAGTTAGTTGCATTGGATTAAGACACATTTTAACCCCAGAAACACTAAGAAAGCTGTTTACAGCTTCTAAGCAATGTTTTCTCAGTTTTAGGACAAAATGGGTATAAGTAGCTTTTAAACTCTCCAAAACCATCTCAAACTCATATAATTAGTCAGTTGCATTGGATTAAGACATATTTTAACACAAGAAACAATAACAAAGCTTTTTACAGCTTCTAAGCAAAATTTTCTTAGTTTTAGCCTGTTTTGTGACAAAATGGGTATAAGTGGCTTTTAAACTCTCCAAATCCATCTCAAACTCTTATAATTGGTTAGTTGCATTGGATTAAGACACATTTTAACCCCAGAAACACTAACAAAGCTGTTTACAGCTTCTAAACTATGTTTTCTCAAGTTTTAGGCTGTTTTGGGACAAAATGGGTATAAGTAGCTTTTAAACTCTCCAAAACCATCTCAAACTCGTATAATTAGTCAGTTGCATTGGATTAAGACATATTTTAACACAAGAAACAATAACAAAGCTTTTTACAGCTTCTAAGCAATGTTTTCTAAGGTTTTAGCCTTTTTTGGGACAAAATGGGTATAAGTGGCTTTTAAACTCTCCAAATCCATCTCAAACTCTTATAATTAGTCAGTTGCATTGGATTAAAAAACATTTTAACCCCAGAAACACTAACAAAGCTGTTTACAGCTTCTAAGCAATGTTTTCTTGGTTTTAGGTTGTTTTAGGACAAAATGGGTATAAGTGGCTTTTAAACTCTCCAAATCCATCTCAAACTCTTATAATTAGTCAGTTGCATTGGTTTACGACACATTTTAACCCTAGAAACACTAAGAAAGCTGTTTACAGCTTCTAAGCAATGTTTTTTTTGGTTTTAGCCTGTTTTGGGACAAAATGGGTATAAGTGGCTTTTAAACTCTCCAAATCCATCTCAAACTTTTATAATTGGTTATTTGCATTGACTTAAGACACATTTTAACCCCAGAAACACTAACAAAGCTGTTTACAGCTTCTAAGCAATGTTTTCTCAAGTTTTAGACTGTTTTGGGACAAAATAGGTATAAGTAGCTTTTAAACTCTCCAAACCCATCTCAAAGTCTTATAATTAGTCAGTTGCATTGGATTAAGACATATTTTAACCCCATAAACACTAACAAACCTTTTTACAGCTTCTAAGCATTGTTTTCTTGGTTTTTGCCGGTTTTGGGACAAAATGGGTATAAGTGGCTTTTAAACTCTCCAAATCCATCTCAAACTCTTATAATTGGTTAGTTGCATTGGATTAAGACACATTTTAACCCCAGAAACACTTATAAAGCTGATTACAGCTTCTAAGCAATGTTTTCTCAAGTTTTAGGACAAAATGGGTCTAAGTAGCTTTTAAACTCTCCAAAACGATCTCAAACTCTTATAGTTAGTCAGTTGCATTGGATTCAGACACATTTTAACCCAATAAACCATAACAAAGCTTTTTACAGCTTCTAAGCAATGTTTTTTGGTTTTTGCCTGTTTTGGGACAAAATGGGTATAAGTGGCTTTTAAACTCTCCAAATCCATCTCAAACTCTTATAATTGGTTAGTTGCATTGGATTAAGACACATTTTAACCCCAGAAACACTAACAAAGCTGTTTACAGCTTCTAAGCAATGTTTTCTCAAGTTTTAGACTGTTTTGGGACAAAATAGGTATAAGTAGCTTTTAAACTCTCCAAACCCATCTCAAAGTCTTATAATTAGTCAGTTGCATTGGATTAAGACATATTCTAACCCCATAAACACTAAAAAACCTTTTTACAGCTTCTAAAGCATTGTTTTCATGGGTTTTGCCGGTTTTGGGACAAAATGGGTATAAGTGGCTTTTAAACTCTCCAAATCCATCTCAAACTCTTATAATTGGTTAGTTGCATTGGATTAAGACACATTTTAACCCCAGAAACACTAACAAAGCTGTTTACAGCTTCTAAGCAATGTTTTCTCAGGTTTTAGGACAAAATGGGTATAAGTAGCTTTTAAACTCTCCAAAACCATCTCAAACTCATATAATTAGTCAGTTGCATTGGATTAAGACATATTTTAACACAAGAAACAATAACAAAGCTTTTTACAGCTTCTAAGCAAAATATTCTTAGTTTTAGCCTGTTTTGTGACAAAATGGTTATAAGTGGCATTTAAACTCTCCAAATCCATCTTAAACTCTTATAATTGGTTAGTTGCATTGGATGAAGACAAATTTTAACCCCAGAAACACTAACAAAGCTGTTTACAGCTTCTAAACTATGTTTCTCAAGTTTTAGGCTGTTTTGGGACAAAATGGGTATAAGTAGCTTTTAAACTCTCCAAACCATCTCAAACTCATATAATTAGTCAGTTGCATTGGATTAAGACATATTTTAACACAAACAATAACAAAGCTGTTTACAGCTTCTAAGCAATGTTTTCTCAGGTTTTAGCCTTTTTTGGGACAAAATGGGTATAAGTGGCTTTTAAACTCTCCAAATCCATCTCAAACTCTTATAATTAGTCAGTTGCATTGGATTAAAAACATTTTAACCCCAGAAACACTAACAAAGCTGTTTACAACTTCTAAGCAATGTTTTCTCAGTTTTAGCCTTTTTTGGGACAAAATGGGTATAAGTGGCTTTTAAACTCTCCAAATCCATCTCAAACTCTTATAATTAGTTAGTTGCATTGGATTAAAAAACATTTTAGCCCCAGAAACACTAACAAAGCTGTTTACAGCTTCTAAGCAATGTTTTCTTAGGTTTTAGGCTATCTTGGGACAAAATGGGTATAAGTGGCTTTTAAATTCTCCAAAACCATCTCAAACTCTTATAATTAGTCAGTTGCATTGGATTAAGACATATTTTAACCCGAGAAACAATAACAAAGCTGTTTACAGCTTCTAAGCAATGTTTTCTTGGTTTTAGCCTGTTTTGGGACAAAATGGGTATAAGTGGCTTTTAAACTCTCCAAATCCATCTCAAACTCTTATAATTGGTTAGTTGCATTGGATTAAGACACATTTTAACCCCAGAAACACTAACAAAGCTGTTTACAGCTTCTAAGCAATGTTTTCTCAGGTTTTAGGACAAAATGGGTATAAGTAGCTTTTAAACTCTCCAAAACCATCTCAAACTCTTATAATTAGTCTGTTGCATTGGATTAAGACATATTTTAACCCTAGAAACAATAACAAAGCTTTTTACAGCTTCTAAGCAATGTTTTCTTGGTTTAAGCCTTTTTGGGACAAAATGGGTATAAGTGGCTTTTAAACTCTCCAAATCCATCTCAAACTCTTATAATTAGTTAGTTGCATTGGATTAAGACACATTTTAACCCCAGAAACACTAACAAAGCTGTTTACAGCTTCTAAGCAATGTTTTCTTGGTTTTAGGCTGTTTTGGGACAAAATGGGTATAAGTGGCTTTTAAACTCTCCAAATCCATCTCAAACTCTTATAATTAGTTAGTTGCATTGGATTAAGACACATTTTAACCCCAGAAACACTAACAAAGCTGTTTACAGCTTCTAAGCAATGTTTTCTCATGTTTTGGGACAAAATGGGTATAAGTAGCTTTTAAACTCTCCAAAACCATCTCAAACTCATAAATTAGTCGCATTGGATTAAGACACATTTTAACACAAGAAACACTAACAAAGCTTTTTACAGCTTCTAAGCAATGTTTTCTTAGTTTTAGCCTGTTTTGGACAAAATGGGTATAAGTGGCTTTTAAACTCTCCAAATCCATCTCAAACTCTTATAATTAGTTAGTTGCATTGGATGAAGACAAATTTTAACCCCAGAAACACTAACAAAGCTGTTTACAGCTTCTAAACTATGTTTTCTCAAGTTTTAGGCTGTTTTGGGACAAAATGGGTATAAGTGGCTTTTAAACTCTCCAAATCCATCTCAAACTCTTATAATTAGTCAGTTGCATTGGATTAAGACACATTTTAACACAAGAAACACTAACAAAGCTGTTTACAGCTTCTAAGCAATGTTTTCTCAGGTTTTAGCCTTTTTTGGGACAAAATGGGTATAAGTGGCTTTTAAACTCTCCAAATCCATCTCAAACTCTTATAATTAGTTAGTTGCATTGGATTAAAAACATTTTAACCCCAGAAACACTAACAAAGCTGTTTACAGCTTCTAAGCAATGTTTTCTTGGGTTGTTTTAGGACAAAATGGGTATAAGTGTCTTTTAAACTCTCCAAATCCATCTCAAACTCTTATAATTAGTCAGTTGCATTGGATTAAGACACATTTTAACCCCAGAAACACTAACAAAGCTGTTTACAGCTTCTAAGCAATGTTTTCTCAGGTTTTAGCCTGTTTTGGGACAAAATGGGTATAAGTGGCTTTTAAACTCTCCAAATCCATCTCAAACTCTTATAATTGGTTAGTTGCATTGGATTAAGACACATTTTAACCCCAGAAACACTAACAAAGCTGTTTACAGCTTCTAAGCAATGTTTTCTCAAGTTTTAGGCTGTTTTGGGACAAAATGGGTATAAGTAGCTTTTAAACTCTCCAAAACCATCTCAAACTCTTATAATTAGTCAGTTGCATTGGATTAAGACATATTTTAACCCCAGAAACAATAACAAAGCTTTTTACAGCTTCTAAGCAATGTTTTCTTGGTTTTAGCCTGTTTTGGGACAAAATGGGTATAAGTGGCTTTTAAACTCTCCAAATCCATCTCAAACTCTTATAATTAGTTAGTTGCATTGGATTAAGACACATTTTAACCCCAGAAACACTAACAAAGCTGTTTACAGCTTCTAAGCAATGTTTTCTAGTTTTAGGACAAAATGGGTATAAGTAGCTTTTAAACTCTCCAAAACCATCTCAAACTCTTATAATTAGTCAGTTGCATTGGATTAAGACACATTTTAACCCAAAACACTAACAAAGCTGTTTACAGCTTCTAAGCAATGTTTTTTTTGGTTTTAGCCTGTTTTGGGACAAAATGGGTATAAGTGGCTTTTAAACTCTCCAAATCCATCTCAAACTCTTATAATTGGTTATTTGCATTGACTTAAGACACATTTTAACCCCAGAAACACTAACAAAGCTGTTTACAGCTTCTAAGCAATGTTTTCTCAAGTTTTAGACTGTTTTGGGACAAAATAGGTATAAGTAGCTTTTAAACTCTCCAAACCCATCTCAAAGTCTTATAATTAGTCAGTTGCATTAGATTAAGACATATTCTAACCCCATAAACACTAAAAACCTTTTTACAGCTTCTAAAGCATTGTTTTCATGGGTTTTGCCGGTTTTGGGACAAAATGGGTATAAGTGGCTTTTAAACTCTCCAAATCCATCTCAAACTCTTATAATTGGTTATTTGCATTGACTTAAGACACATTTTAACCCCAGAAACACTAACAAAGCTGTTTACAGCTTCTAAGCAATGTTTTCTCAAGTTTTAGACTGTTTTGGGACAAAATAGGTATAAGTAGCTTTTAAACTCTCCAAACCCATCTCAAAGTCTTATAATTAGTCAGTTGCATTGGATTAAGACATATTCTAACCCCATAAACACTTAAAAACCTTTTTACAGCTTCTAAAGCATTGTTTTCATGGGTTTTGCCGTTTTTGGGACAAAATGGGTATAAGTGGCTTTTAAACTCTCGAAATCCATCTCAAACTCTTATAATTGGTTAGTTGCATTGGATTAAGACACATTTTAACCCCATAAACACTAACAAAGCTGTTCACACCTTCTAAGCAATGTTTTCTCAGGTTTTATGACAAAATCGGTATAAGTAGCTTTTAAACTCTCCAAAACCATCTCAAACTCATATAATTAGTCAGTTGCATTGGATTAAGACATATTTTAACACAAGAAACAATAACAAAGCTTTTTACAGCTTCTAAGCAAAATATTCTTAGTTTTAGCCTGTTTTGTGACAAAATGGTTATAAGTGGCATTTAAAACAAATCCATCTCAAACTCTTATAATTGGTTAGTTGCATTGGATGAAGACAAATTTTAACCCCAGAAACACTAACAAAGCTGTTTACAGCTTCTAAACTATGTTTTCTCAAGTTTTAGGCTGTTTTGGGACAAAATGGGTATAAGTAGCTTTTAAACTCTCCAAAACCATCTCAAACTCATATAATTAGTCAGTTGCATTGGATTAAGACATATTTTAACACAAGAAACAATAACAAAGCTTTTTACAGCTTCTAAGCAATGTTTTCTAAGGTTTTAGCCTTTTTTGGGACAAAATGGGTATAAGTGGCTTTTAAACTCTCCAAATCCATCTCAAACTCTTATAATTAGTCAGTTGCATTGGATTAAAAAACATTTTAACCCCAAAAACACTAACAAAGCTGTTTACAACTTCCAAGCAATGTTTTCTCAGATTTTAGTCTTTTTGGGACAAAATGGGTATAAGTGGCTTTTAATCTCTCCAAATCCATCTAAAACTCTTATAGTTAGTTAGTTGCATTGGATTAAAAAACATTTTAACCCCAGAAACACTAACAAAGCTGTTTACAGCTTCTAAGCAATGTTTTCTTGGTTTTAGGTTGTTTTAGGACAAAATGGGTATAAGTGTCTTTTAAACTCTCCAAAACCATCTCAAACTCTTGTAATTAGTCAGTTGCATTGGATTAAGACAAATTTTAACCCAAGAAACAGTAACAAAGCTTTTTACAGCTTCTAAGCAATGTTTTTTTGGTTTTTGCCTGTTTTGGGACAAAATGGGTACAAGTGGCTTTTAAACTCTCCAAATGCATCTCAAACTCTTATAATTGGTTAGTCGCATTGGATTAAGACACATTTTAACACCATAAACACTAACAAAGCTGTTTACAGCTTCTAAGCAATTTTTTCTCAGGATTTAGGACAATATGGGTATAAGTAGCTTTTAAACTCTCCAAAACCATCTCAAACTCTTATAATTAGTCTGTTGCATTGGATTAAGACATATTTTAACCCTACAAACAATAACAAAGCTTTTTACAGCTTCTAAGCAATGTCTTCTTGGTTTAAGCCTTTTTTGGGACAAAATGGGTATAAGTGGCTTTTAAACTCTCCAAATCCATCTCAAACTCTTATAATTTGTTAGTTTTATTGAATTAAGACACATTTTAACCCCAGAAACACTAACAAAGCTGTTTACAGCTTCTAAGCAATGTTTTCTCAGGTTTTAGGCTGTTTTGGGACAAAATGGGTATAAGTGGCTTTTAAACTCTCCAAATCCATCTCAAACTCTTATAATTGGTTAGTTGCATTGGATTAAGACACACTTTAACCCCATAAACACTAACAAAGCTGTTCACAGCTTCTAAGCAATGTTTTCTCAGGTTTTATGACAAAATCTGTATAAGTAGCTTTTAAACTCTCCAAAACCATCTCAAACTCATATAATTAGTCAGTTGCATTGGATTAAGACATATTTTAACACAAGAAACAATAACAAAGCTTTTTACAGCTTCTAAGCAAAATTTTCTTAGTTTTAGCCTGTTTTGTGACAAAATGGTTATAAGTGGCTTTTAAACTCTCCAAATCCATCTCAAACTCTTATAATTGGTTAGTTTTATTAGATTAAGACACACTTTAACCCCATAAACACTAACAAAGCTGTTCACAGCTTCTAAGCAATGTTTTCTCAGGTTTTATGACAAAATCGGTATAAGTAGCTTTTAAACTCTCCAAAACCATCTCAAACTCATATAATTAGTCAGTTGCATTGGATTAAGACATATTTTAACACAAGAAACAATAACAAAGCTTTTTACAGCTTCTAAGCAAAATTTTCTTAGTTTTAGCCTGTTTTGTGACAAAATGGTTATAAGTGGCTTTTAAACTCTCCAAATCCATCTCAAACTCTTATAATTGGTTAGTTGCATTGGATGAAGACAAATTTTAACCCCAGAAACACTAACAAAGCTGTTTACAGCTTCTAAACTATGTTTTCTCAAGTTTTAGGCTGTTTTGGGACAAAATGGGTATAAGTAGCTTTTAAACTCTCCAAAACCATCTCAAACTCTTATAATTAATATTTTAACCGGAGAAACACTAACAAAGCTGTTTGCAGCTTCTAAGTAATGTTTTCTCAGGTTTTAGCCCTTTTTGGGACAAAATGGGTATAAGTGGCTTTTAAACTCTCCAAAACCATCTCAAACTATTATAATTAGTCAGTTGCATTTGATTAAAAAACATATTAACCCCAGAAACACTAACAAAGCTGTTTACAGCTTCTAAGCAAGGTTTTCTTGGTTTTAACTTGTTTTAGGACAAAATGGGGATAGGTGGCTTTTAAACTCTCTAAAACCATCTCAAACTCTTATAATTAGTCAGTTGCATTTGATTAAATAACATTTTAACCCCAAAAACACTAACAACGCTGTTTACAACTTCTAAGCAATGTTTTCTCAGGTTTTAGCCTTTTTGGGACAAAATAGGTATAAGTGGCTTTTAAATTCTCCAAATCCATCTCAAACTCTTAGAATAAGTCAGTTGCATTGGATTAAAAAACATTTTAACCCCAGAAACACTAACAAAGCTGTTTACAACTTCCAAGTAATGTTTTCTCATGTTTTAGGCTTTTTTGGGATAAAATGTGTATAATTGGCTTTTGATCTCTCCAAATCTATCTCAAACTCTAATAATTAGTTAGTTGCATTAGATTAAAAAACATTTTAACCCCAGAAACACTAACTAAGCTGTTTACAGATTCTAAGCAATGTTTTCTTAGTTTTAGGTTGTTTTGGGACAAAATGGGTATAAGTGGCATTTAAACTCTCCAAATCCATCTCAAACTCTTATAATTAGTCAATTGCATTGGATTAAGACACATTTTAACCCCAGAAACAATAAGAAAGCTGTTTACAGCTTCTACGCAATGTTTTCTTGGTTTTAGACTGTTTTTGGATAAAATGGGTGTAAGTGGTTTTTAAACTCTCCAAATCCATCTCAAACTCTTATAATTGGTCAGTTGTATTGAATTAAGACACATTTTAACCCCAGAAACACTAACAAAGCTTTTTACCGCTTCTAAGTAATCTTTTTTTGATTTTTGCCTGTTTTGGGACAAAATGGGTATAAGTGGCTTTTAAACTCTCCAAATCCATCTCAAACTCTTGTAATTAGTCAGTTGCAATTGATGAAAAAACATTTTAACCCCAGAAACACTAACAAAGCTGTTTACAGCTTCTAAGCAATGTTTTCTCAGGTTTTAGCCTTTTTTGGGACAAAATGGGTATAAGTGGCTTTTAAACTCTCCAAATCCATCTCAAACTCTTATAATTAGTTAGTTGCATTGGATTAAGACACATTTTAACCCCAGAAACACTAACAAAGCTGTTTACAGCTTCTAAGCAATGTTTTCTCAGGTTTTAGCCTTTTTTGGGACAAAATGGGTATAAGTGGCTTTTAAACTCTCCAAATCCATCTCAAACTCTTATAATTAGTCAGTTGCATTGGATTAAAAAACATTTTAACCCCAGAAACACTAACAAAGCTGTTTACAACTTCCAAGCAATGTTTTCTCAGGTTTTAGCCTTTTTTGGGACAAAATGGGTACAAGTGGCTTTTAATCTCTCTCTTACACTCTTACACTCTTACACTCTCACTCTCTCGATTACACTCAATCTCTGTCGTTCTATACACTCAGTCGGTCTACTTTACTTTTGTTTCTAAACTTACATGGTATCAGAGCTCTTGTTGTTCCTCACTTCAAATCCTTCACTCATCACAAACTTCTGCTCTTTTCTTTGTTTATGTTTCGATCTCAAAAGTTGATTATCTTTAACCGTTGGGTAATACTATTGACCAGCGGACAAAACACCATGGAAGGCACCAAGACCTTGATTGTTCCAGTTACTCTCAAAGAAGAGAACTACTTATTGTGGGCGAGGACCACAAGGACGGCATTATGCGGCCGAGGGCTATGGACCCATATTACCACGAGTGAGGCTCCAAAGGAAGAGCCCAACAAAGACGGCAAAGCAGCTGTCACAAGCGGTGAAGACAAATGGTTACAAGAAGACCAAAGTTTCCTAGCCTAGAGGATGTGTGTAGCCAGATTCAAAAGGAGCATGGCTCCATGGGGCTGTTTGGAAGCAAGGGGGAGCTTGTAACCGCTAACAAAATTGAAGTAGCGACCACAAACAAGGGCTACTATAGGCATGAAGACAATGATCCTCCAGTGTGTAACCGTTGCAAGAAGCCGGGTCACTTAAAGAGCCAGTGTTAGATTCTTCACCCACATCTTCGAGCCAACCGATCGATGAACAACCGTGGAGGCCAAGAGCACATCAAGCGACCGTGGAGCCGCCGAGTGCAGAACCTAACCAGCGAGTCTCTAATGTGAATGGAACTGCCCTAACAGCCAATTCTGACCTAGTGAGGAAGTCTGATCTTGATGCTCTCATTAAAGCTCTCAAAGACGCCTCTGGTAACTCTTATCTTGTTTTAAATCAAACTAAACCGCTTATAGTTGATTCCGGTGCTTGAAACCATATGATTAGTGACTCTAAGCTAATTAGTGAAATTAAACCGGCCAATGGAAATGTGATTATAGCTAATGGTGAGAAAGTTCCAGTGAAAGGAATTGGTAATCTAAAATTATTTGATAAGACCACTCAAGCATTCTATATGCCTAGTTTTACCTCAAATTTACTATCGGTGAAACGAGCCACTACCGATTTAAACTGTTATGCTATATTTGGTCCTAACAATGTGTATTTTCAGGATATTGAAACCAGCCAAGTTCTTGGACATGGAGGTTCCAAGGATGACTTATATGTCCTTGAAGACCTAAACCTATCTTCCTCTAATGCTTCATGTTTTAGTTCAATTTCTATTAAAGCAAACGATGCTATATGGCATGCTAGATTAGGACATCCTCATTCTCGTGCCTTAGAAATTATGTTTCCAAGTATTTCTTTTAAAAACAATGAATGTGAGGCTTGTATTCTTGGTAACCATTGCAAAACTGTTTTTCCAAAGTCTTTAACTATTTATGAAAATTGTTTTGATTTGGTTCATTTAGATGTGTTGACTTCTCCATGTTTGTCTAGAGAAAATCAAAAGTATTTTGTCACTTTTATTGATGAGAAGTCTAAATATACTTGGTTAAGTCTTTTACCTACTAAGGATAGGGTTCTTGAAGCATTCATTAGTTTTCAAAATTATGTGACTAACCATTACAATGCTAAGATCAAAATCTTAAGGTCAGACAATGGTGGCGAATACACTAGTCATGCCTTCAAACAACACTTGACCAACCATGGAATCATTCACCAAACCAGCTGCCCTTACACCCCACAACAAAATGGTGTGGCCGAACAAAAGAATAGACACCTTATGGAAGTCGCTCGGTGTATGATGTTTCACACCAACGTACCTCAGAGGTTTTGGGGAGACGCAGTCCTTGCACCTTGCTATCTTGTTAACCGCATTCCCTCCAACATTCTACAAGATGTCTCTCTGTTTGAGGTATTAAACAAAGAAATACCTCAAAAAGCACCAAAGCGATGCTCATTGGATATTCTACTACCCAAAAAGGGTATAAGTGCTATGTTCATGAAGCCAAAAGGGTTCTCGTCTCTCGAGATGTGAAGTTTGTGGAATCTCAAGGATATTACAGCAAGAAAAATTGGGAAGACCTACGAGACCTATCAACCTCCACATCCAATCGGGCAACGAACCTCCAGATCATTCTCGAGCGACTAGGGGCCACAAATGATTGGGACGCCCAAAGTTCACCCGAGTCAAACTCACCAGGAGAGCCTCATCCACCTATAGAAAGCAGCTCCACAAAACCCGAACCTCAACCCGATCCAACTAATCAATCAAATGGTGAAGAGACCAACTCGCAGAATCTTGATGATGTGGCTCATCCGGAAGAATCCATTGAATCGAATGACAAGGGAGAAGAAGATGACGATCATAAGGAAGTTATCCCATTGAGACACAGCCAAAGACTCAATTTTCCACCATCCAACTGGAAAACACGCGTGTTTATTACAACAATGTCGCCGTAGCACACCCGATTCAAGCCGTGTGCACGCTGGCTCATTTACTGGTGGAACACCAAGTCTTTCTCACTCAAGTTGATAGCCACTGGATCCCACAAACATATTAAGAAGCTAAACATCACAAGGTGTGGCGTGATGCAGTTCAAGACGAAAGAACGGCCATGGAGAAAAACCACACTTGGGACGAGGCAGATCTACCTAAAGGGAAGAACGCGGTTACGTCCAAATGGATCTTTACGATCAAATATCGAAGCGACGGGGAGATTGAACGGTACAAAGCACGACTTGTGGCAAGAAGCTTCACTCAAACGTACGGGGAGGATTATTGGGATACGATTGCTCCGGTGGCTAAACTACACACGGTCCATGTAGTTCTCTCATTAGCAATCGACTTGAAATGGGAGCTGTGGCAGATGGACGTTAAAAATGCGTTTATACAAGGTGAATTGGAGGACGAAGTCTACATGCGACCACCACCTGGCCTAGAAGACACGGTTAGCCCAGGCAAAGTGTTCAAACTAAACAAAGCAATCTATGGGCTGAAGCAATCGCCAAGGGCGTGGTACCACAAACTAAGCTCGACCTTGAACAAGCGTGGATTCAAGAGATCAGAGTCTGATCACACACTTTTCACATACCCAAGCGACAAAGGTATCATTGTCATTCTTGTATATGTTGATGACATCATCATGTCCGGCAAATGGCACGGTAGGGATTCAAGAAACTAAGACATATTTAAAGTCAGTTTTTGATATTAAGTGTCAGAGTTAGCGGAAGAGAATGGTAGAGATCGAGAGAGTTTTGGTGAAGAACAAAGAGAATAATGAGAGGATAAGATTCCAATAGAATAAATCGAATAAGACATGTGACTACAACCTTAAATAGGACAGGCCAAACTAGGGTAAATCCTTTTACACAAATAGAAACATAAGATAGGGACATATAGAGAGAGAAGGGTGTGTTCCCAAGTGTTGATAGCGACATTAGCAAGGTCAAATTGCATAAACCCACATGTGACTCCTTCTTCCCTCTACACTTCCAACGGCTACAAGGGATGTTCTTGATCCTTCTTGTGGGCTTTAGCAAGCCTGTCCTTGCCTTAAGGCTTCCTTACCAAGAAGATTCGGCCTTATTCATCTTGTGTACGGACGGTTGTATGGACACCGCCTAACACATGATCGGCCATGGTCAATACTCTCCCTCAAGCTTAGCTGAATGGGTTGGCGAAGCTTGGAACCCGTGAAGTATCACCTCAGTAAAAACCTTGGCTTAGAACACCTCATGGGACAAAACTAAGTCGAGGGAAAAAGAGTGTAATATCCACGAGTTAGGTGAGTCGATCATGGATGTGTTAGGTCTACGAGTCCTAGTTTGCTGTGAATATATTCACAAACTTGAGGACTCACAGCCTTGGTGAGAATGTCTGCCAACTGATCCTTGCTTGGAGTGTGACAAGGTAATGTTACCCCTTCTTCAATCTTTTCTCAAACCTTGTGGCAATCAGTTTTAATGTGTTTGGTTCTCTCGTGAAAAACTGAGTTGGTGGCTATATGAATTGCAGCGTCATTGTCACAATGCATGGTGATTGGTTTCTTTGACTCAATGCCAAGATCCTTTAGAAGTCCTTTCAACCAAATTAGCTCATTAGTTAGCTTCCTCAACGCTCGATACTCAGCCTCGGCACTCGAACAAGAGACAACTTTTTGCTTCTTTGATTTCCATGTGACTAGGTTCCCTCCAACAGATGTGCAATACCCCGTGGTGGACCTCCTATCCAGAGTATCTCCAGCATAGTCAGCATCACAATAGCCCACTATCTCGGTGTTTCATTCTTGCCCATCCATATGCCTTGGCCCGGGCTGCCCTTGAGATAACTTAGGATCCTTTCCACCATGCTCTACTGATACTTGGTTGGAGCTTTCATATGTTGACTAACCTAGTTCACAGCATAACATATATCAGGTCATGTAATAGTTAGGTATATGAGCTTACCTACAAGACGTCGATATCGCGTGACATCCTCATATGGCTAACCATGGGTTCGCGCGGTTTTCCCTCTTTGGCCCGAAGACTCTCCCCCTTTCGCTTGAGCTGGTAGTCCTCATCGAGTGGAGTACTCGCTGACAAATTTCAATGCCTAAGAAGTATTTTAGTTAACCAAGATCTTTAATTTCAAAATTATATTGAAGAGAGTGTTTGGTGTCTTAAATACCCTCCTTGTCATCTCTGGTCACAATAATATCATCAACATAGATAAGGACTACGACAATACCACACGCAGTCTTGAGAGTAAAGAGAGAGTGATCAGCCTCCGAACGCTTGAAACCACTATCTTTAAGAACAGACGTGAGTTTGTGGTACCAAGCCCATGGAGACTGCTTGATACCATAGATGGCTTTGCGGAGACGTAATACTCGGCCCGGAGTGACCATATCCTCAAGACCCGGTGGGGGAGTCATGTAGACTTCTTCTTCAAGTTCTCCTTGGAGGAAGCTGTTCTTGATGTCCATTTGCAACAAATCCCATGAGAGATTGACAGCCAAAGAGAACACAACCCGAACCGTATGTAGCTTGGCCACTGGTGCAAATGTGTCCGTGTAATTGGTGCCGTAGGTTTGGGTGAATCCGCGAGCAACCAAGCGTGCTTTATGCCTTTCAATCTCACCATTACTAAGATATTTTATGGTGAACACCCATTAGCCTCATCATAGATTTGGGGAATCCAATTGGCGTCAAGGTGACCGATGAAGGCTTGGTGATCTGGTGGTAGCAGCGTAAGTGAACAAGTGGCTTGGATAGGATGAGCGACGGCTTGGTTGTTGTAGTAGACTGTCTTGTTTTTCCAAGTAGAAGGGTGAGATCTGACCTATTCGCTTCTACGTAAGATAGGTTGAGTAGGTCTCACCTCATCACTAGACACAGTTAATTCTTCACTATCCCCAGCCCCGTCTAAGTGAACCTCGGTAGGCATTGTAGGTGGCTCCGTAGTGACGTCTTGATTTCCGGGCATGGAAGGGCTAGATTCGGGAAGAGTGTTCTCTGGCTCTGGAGATCCTTGGTTATCAGTCATGGCCGGCTCGCTCTCGGACTGGCTGCCCTCCTCGTTAAGTTTGGCTCATGTCGGGTACGGTCTTGTGTTAGGGCCGGGTTGCCTAAGTGATCTAGAAGGATCTTCAGGCTAGAGGCTCAATCATTTGGTGAATGAGAGAGGTCTTTAAGGCTGTTCCAGTCCTTTTTGTCGAAGTAACCAGCAATTTTTATGAACCGCACATCCCCAGAGACATATAGGCGACTAGTAGTCGGGTCATAGCACTTTTACCCCTTTTGAGTTGTAGAATAACCGATGAACATGCACCGTGTGCTCTTGGCATCGAGTTTACTTCTTTGCTCTCCAGGAACTAGTACAAAACATACACAACCAAAGACACGTAAGTGATCCAAAGAAGGTTTAAATTTGTTGAGTACCTCGAATTGAGAGATGCCATGAAGAACTTTGGTTGGAGTCCGATTAATTAAGTAAGAAGCGGTCATTACAGCATCACCCCAAAACCTCTTAGTGACATTCGAGTGAAACATCATTGATCTCGCCACCTCCATAAGATGTCGATTCTTTCTCTCGGCCACACCATTTTGTTGGGGCGTATATGGACAGCTCGTTTGTTGTAGGATGCTATGCTTAGCTAGATGTTCTTTGAACTTGTCACTTGTATATTCCCCACCATTGTCTGATCTAAGTACCTTAATTTTAGCATTCAAATGATTAGTAAAATAATCTTGGAAGTTAATGAAGGCATCAAACACTCTATCCTTTGATGGTAACAAAGTACTAGTTATTATCACTACAAAGACATGATGAAGTCCACACATTTGAATGTACTAAACCAAAACAATGCTCATAAATGGTACTAGACTTAGGGAAAATAGACTTCCAATGTTTACCAAGAATACAAGATTCAAAACTTGAGTTATCAAAAGAAACATTTGGTAACATTAAGGCAAGAGCACGAGAGTGAGGATGGCCTAATCTAGCATGCCACATACTATCCGAATTAACAAAAAAACAAGACTTAAGCGAAGTAGGTAAATTAGAGAGGTTTTCTCTAGGACATAGAGATCTCCTTTCCCATCTCCTTCTACAAGAACTTTTCCTGCCTTAATATCCTGAAAATGAACACTATTAGGACCAAGGATGGTGTAGCAGTTCAAATTATTAGTAGTTCTCTTAACCGATAAAAGATTTGATGTAAAGGTAGGCATAAAGAAAGCTGTTGAGGTTTTGTCAAAAACTTTCAAGTCCCCTACTCCTTTTACTGGTATTCAGTCTCCATTTGCAATAATAACACTACCTAAAGCTGGTTTTATGTTATCTAGAAGACTCGGGTTAGTAATCATATGGTGAGAAGCACCCGAGTCAATAACAAGTGAGTTACTCGGCTTAGAGGTAAAGAAAGAGATACCAGAATCCTTTAGTGAGGCAATGGAGCGAATGAGCACCTCAAGGTCTGATTTTCTCACAACCTCTCCATAGGCTGCGGCTGCCTCATCTCCCTGCCTTGATGAACCGGATCCCTTGTCACTAGTCGCTTCTTTTGAGAGGTTAGCCTTAAACTTGGCCGGTTTGAGATGGGGATGAAGGATCCAGCACTTATCTTTCAAATGACCCTGCTTCTTGCAATGGTCACATATCCACACCTTCCTACACTCCTTTGTTGGCCGTAGCAAGCTCCCCCTTACCGCTGAACAAGTCAAGTGATCCTTGTTCTTTCTGAATTTGAGATTAAATGTTTTAAAAGGAGGGGAGTTTGTCTGCCCTTAGGATGTGCTTCAAGAGGTCATTGAATAATGGGTTTAGGGTGAGGAGAAGGCCAAATACCTTGTCTTGCTCCTTCCTTTCGCTTAGCACCGCCGAATCAAGTGTACTTGGCTGCAACATGTCAAGTTCGGACCATAGTGCTCGAAACTTACCAAAATGTTTAGTAAATTTCAAATCCTCTTGGTTGAGCTCATTAATGGCCTTCTTGACCTCAAAAACTCGAGTCAAGTTAGAGACATTACCATACACATTCTTGAGGGTCTCCCATAACTCTCTAGCCCTCTCTCAATATGAGTACGCCTCAAGGATTGGGGCATCAAGCGAGTTTTAGAGGACTGAAAGTACTATTTGGTCTTCTTGAAACCATTTCTCCTTTCTTTCAGCCTCCTCTTCTTCTACCTCGGAAGTAACCTTGCTGTCTTCCTTAGAGATCTCCCTTGTTGCACAGTCTTTTTCAACATGGCTCCAAAGTCCTCGACCTCCAAGAGCGGTTCTTGTGATTCTTGTCCACAGCAAATAGTTTGTTCCTTTGAGAACAACCGGTGTAGTGATTGGCTTCGAGTTAACCATCGCCGAGTGCTATGGACCGCCGGGTAAACCTTTTGTCCAACGGGTAAACGTAAAGTAGAAGAGATAGAATGAGAGTGAACAACAAGAATATTAGTAGAGAATAGAAGAGAAGAGTTGGTTGGTCAAGAACGAAAACCAAGCTCTGATACCATGTCTGAATTAGCGGAAGAGAGTGGTAGAGATCGAGAGAGTTTCGGTGAAGACCAAAGAGAATAATGAGAGGATAAGATTCCAATAGAATAAATCGAATACAACATGTGACTACAACCTTAAATAGGACAGGCCAAACTAGGGTAAATCCCTTTACACAAATAGAAACATAAGATCGGGACATATAGAGAGAGAAGGGTGTGTTCCCAAGTGTTGATAGCGACATTAGCAAGGTCAACTTGCATAAACCCACACGTGACTCCTTCTTCCCTCTTCACTTCCAATGGCTACAAGGGATGTTCTCGATCCTTCTTGTGGGGTTTAGGACGCCTGTCCTTGCCTTAAGGCTTCCTTACCAAGAAGACTCGGCCTTATTCATCTTGTGTACGGACGGTTGTATGGACACCACCTAACACATGATTGATCATGGTCAATATTAAGGACCTTGGTGAGTTAAAATATTTCTTAGGAATAGAAGTGTGTTGCTCGGAAGAGGGATTATTTCTATCTCAAAGAAAATATGCTATTGATATCTTAAATGAAGTAGGAAAGCTTGGATCAAGACCGGTCAGTACTCCACTGGATGAGAACTACAAAGTTTGCCGTGAGGGGGAGCCCGAAGACCAACCGTTCAAGAATGTAACTCAATATAGGCGATTGGTCGGTAAGCTCATTTACTTAACTATCACTAGACTGGATAGTTTTTTTGCTGTGAACCAGGCCAGTCAGCATATGCAAGCTCCGAAGGTTCACCATTGGAACATAGTCAACCGGATTCTCAAGTATATCAAATGATCACCAGGTCAAGGAATATGGATGAGATGAAATGACAACACAGAGCTCGTGGGATATTGCGATGCGGACTATGCAGGAGACAAATGAGACTGTCGATCAACAAGTGGTTACCGTACCTTCCTAGGAGGCAACCTCGTCACATGGAAGAGCAAAAAGCAGAAGGTGGTATCCCTATCCAGTGTCGAGTCTGAGTATAAGGCGATGCGCAAGCTTACTACCGAATTAATGTGGCTCAAGAACCTTCTTAAAGACCTTGGAGTTGAAATTACCAAGTCTATCACGATGCATTGTGATAATGAAGCAGCCATTCATATTGCAACCAACTCAGTGTTCCTAGAGAGAACAAAGCATATTGAAGTTGATTGTCACAAAGTTCGAGAGCAAATCCAACTAGGCGTAACGCTTCCTTGCCACAATGAGAGCTACGAGCAACTGGCTGACGTGTTCACCAAGGTAGCAAGCCCACAAGTGTGTGAATACATACACTCAAAGCTTGGTCTCATGGACCTCACCAAACCATGAAGCCTACAGTCTTTTCCCCTTAAGAATAGTTTTTCCCAAGGGGGTTTTCTATGCTAAGGTTTTTAACGAGGTAGGTGATCATTGGTTCAAGCTAAGTCTTGGGGTCCAATGACTAAGCTTGAGGGGGAGTATAAATTGGGATCGATCACCCTTGACCATACAACCATCGTCCATACAAGTCTAGCCGGGCCGTCCATACAAGTCTAGCCGGGCCGTCCGTACAACCTTGTTGTCTAGAGTAGAGAAGCCCATTCATTGTCTCACAAGCCTCATCTGGAACCAAGTCAAGACTCTCTCCAACTTATCTCCTTGGGACTCCATCCTGGGAATACTCCATAAAACATTATCCTACTTGATCACTCATGGATCAATCACCTAAACAACACACTTCTGCTTTTCCTTAACACTTACTACGTCTCCACGACATAGACAAGTCTATTTCCATTCAAGAACATGTCCTAGGACCTTATATGCTCTGATACCAAACGGAAACGACTGCACCCGGATTCGCAGTCTCGCACAGGACACACGGGAAACAATCCTACCAGAACCCCATAATTCCGGTGAGACAACCGGCGTAGGAATTGCTCCTTACAAACACTTCCACAAATACAACAACCACACATTTGTAGACTCCAATCACCCTGCATCATACTCCTTCAACGTCTGATCGAACAAGTCACTTTACTTTACCTTTGAAGCAAGTTTTGCTTATTCACGTATTACCAAACACCACCTCATCTAGTTACTGAGTCGCACAACCAACCACCCCTAGCAACCGAGTAACAAGAGAGGTGGGCTGAAATACTTTAATTCGTCCATCCACGGATTTTGCCTCACAACCAATCCGCTTTGGCCCACACTGGTCATTCCGCAGTCCAATAACCCCAACTATGGTTCCATTTAAATTAATTTGTCATCCCTCCACTTAAATTATTTATATTTAGCTTAATAATTAAATCAAACCAAAATCAATAAATTAATATTAACTACCACAAACCGTAATAATACGCTAACACACAAATTTATTCACGTGACTATGGTTCGGTTCAACATTAATCCTAACCAGCCAAAGAAACTAACACCACACTACACGTACGTCAACAACTCACATACTCATTTGACGCGAATAGAAGTCAACGCACCTTCACCACAATTAAGTTCGGTTCTGTACTTTAATTACACTACTTAAGATTCTCGGTCTAGTCTGGTTATGGTCTCTGGTTCAATAATCAAGCAACACAACCAAAACAGACACGATAAAGTTTCGCCGTTTACCTTTCTCGGCGTACCCTCGTGATGAATCGACCAGCTTATTCAACTCACCGTGGTTATTTCCTCACACCGTTAACGATCTCGACGACGGCTACGGCTTCTCCGGTGACAATGGCTGCCTACTCCGATAGCACACGGTGGCAGACTAACCAATGGTTGTGATCCATCACAGCAACGACCACAACAACAATAACGATAGCTAAACCCCGACAACACAACAATATTTCAATGCTACGATATCAGCATCAACGACGACAATCCCTTCCCCATTAACGGGCTAGGATTTCTCTCCCCACAACCCAGCTCGCCTCTCCCTGTCGTTTTCACCCAAACTCATCTCCCTCTCTATCCCATCACCACCAAACCCTCTCATGGCTCACGATGGAGGCCATCACCACCCCACTACTGCGTCCCTCCTCCTCATTTAGGGTTTTCTATTTTATTCCCCTAACGTGACCGGTCCCCCAGCTCGTCGCTCCCTTTTTATTAAAAGAGTAAATTAGAGCTTTTGGTTTAGGCTGGTTTAGTTTCCGGAGTAATAAACAAAACTCAATTAAACCATATGATCACATACATAAATTGAGCTTGGTTTAATTAACAACTCCTCCTAAACCAACCAGACTAAACCGATTCAACTTCAGTTCCTGACATAAACTCAAATCATTTATATATTAATTTTTTTTGGGACACGGGCGTTACACCTTTTAACTCTTGTCCAACATTATTTGGCTTAGCTCCCACATTTGGTTTGAATTCTGTTCTAGGCCGAAAAAATGACTTCTCCTCCTTGTAGTAACTCGGCTTTGGACTAGAACCAACAACTTGTCGAGTACTGCTCTTCCTCTCAAGTTGCTCCTCAACCAGAATCGCCTTGTGTAACATCTCTTCCAAGTCTTCATAGGTCTGCAACTCCATTTGATCTTGAATATTTCTGGCCAATCCTCCTAGAAACCTTGCCATAGTTAAATCTCCTTCTTCTTCTATGTCAGCTTTAATCATAAGAGACTCCATCTCCTGGAAGTAATCCTCTACACTCTTGCTGCCTTGACTTAGGCGTCTCAGTTTCTGATGCAACTCTATGTTGTAGTGGCTGGGCACAAATCTCTTTCTCACAACTGCTTTTAATTCATCCCATGTGTCAATAGGCTGGACTCGTCGGCGCATCATACTAGTAACCAGTTGATCCCACCAATTGATCGCATAATCATAAAACTCTGTAGCAGCTACTTGAACCTTCTTGTGGTCTGAATAGTCTTGACACCTAAAGACTAACTCCATTTTCTTTTCCCACTCCAAGTAAGCATTTGGATCATTTTTCCATGGAATGGCGGTATTTTCAGCTTGATCCCTCTCAAATCATCATCATTTCTCCCTCTAGCCTCTCTGTTTCGTCATGGACGCTTTGACCCTCACTAGATGAATTGCGTCTTTGGCTGTAGTAGTCGTCTTCTTCATTTCTGTTATGTCTAGGCCGATCTTTGCCCCTCCGGCCTGGTTCCTCTTCGGACTGTTGTTGAGGCTGTGGTGCTCTATCCAACCGCTGGTGCAAAGCCTCTATCTCCGTATGAAACAACCGCGTAAAATGCCCCGTCAATGCCTCCATTTGTATTGGCGAAAGACCTGCTACCTCTTCTCTTATAAGGTTGTTGATTTCAGAGTTTTCTCCTTCGTTAAAAGCCATTTTCCCTGTAAAACAAGTTAGTAAAACAAAAAGATCTCACAATTGTTTCTCTCAAGTGTTTCCCACAAGTGTTTCACTCAATCTCTCAAAATGTCCTCACAGTAGTGGTTTTCCTCCAAGGTTCCAATAGAACTAATCCCACTCAACTCATTGAGATACCAAAGTGTTCCAGTAACTTGTTACCCAAACAGAAGAATTAGAATGGAATAAATCGATGAAAAGAAATATATAAGAACAGGTTCTTCTTTTCTTTATTTTATTTATTATTATTTTTTGAATAATAGAACGGGTTCTTCCCTTTTTTTATTTTTTTTTTGAAAGATAGAACGGGTTCTTCTTCTTTTTTTTTTTTTTTTTTTTTTTTACAAAAGATAGAAAATGAAAAAGAAAGAAGGTGAAAGAAAGAAGATGAAAAGATAGAAGAAGATGAGAAGATGAAAAGATGGATAGATGAGAAGATGAAAGGTATTGATTAGAAGAATACCAAAAGTCCTTGAGCGGGCTCTGATACCACTTGATGTGATCCTCCCAAGGAATCGACGCTCTAAGGTTCGTAGACTGATAATCCTAGAACTACGATGGCTCGTGAAGCTGGATGATAAGGTGTGAGATTAACTCGAAAATCCTTATGCCCCAAACTCTCTTAAAACAAACCAAACAAAGCAAGGCGGTGGAAATTTAGATAGAAGCTTCACGGAGACAGATGACAAGGCGTGAGACTAATTCCGAAAATCCTTGTGCCCTAGACTCTCTTATAACGACCCTTCAATGCTCAGCTAGTGAATGGCAATGTCAAGTGCTGTGGAATCACTTGATATACCAAAACTCTTTGATGTAACCCACCAAGGAGAAAGAACAAGTTCCAAATGAACAAAGGAGTTTACCACTCTCAAATAAAAGATAAAAGATTTCTTGATTGAATTATTTCTCAAATGAGATTACATGTGTTTATAAAGAGATAGAAAACTTGGTAACAATGCCAAGTATTAATTATTCTTGAAACAAAAAGATAATAAAGATAGATAGTTGAATGAAGATTCAACTCTTGGTGTTTTCCTTCCCAAGGTGACTCTTGAACTTATTTTCGTCACTCTTTTTGGACCACAAAGTAAAGAGATTATTTTGGACTTTCTTGGACTTGAATTAGGCTCAAAGTGGGCTGGACTTGATAGATATCATCTCCAATAGAAATTCTCATGCTCTATTTGCTCCAAATATCTTCAAATATCAAATGAACAGCTCCAGCAAGCTGTTTGGTCCTTGCCCTTGTCATTAATCCAACTGGTACAAGCATAGCATCCTCAGGAACAAGCTCAGCTTCCACTTGGTCATCCTCATTGCTTCCCATTATCATATCACAACATCATCTATTCCATTAGAAATACCATTGCATTACTTGTTTTGTTTTATTTTGAGTCTTAAATCCTCTTTCAAATTTCTCTTACACAGAGACTGTAATTTAAGTTTGAGGAGGGTTTGAGATAGTATTTGACATTGTTTCTGTTTTCTTATTTCAAATTTTTAGCATAATCATGTTTGTACTTGTATTTCATCTAAGGCATAGAAAAATCAAAAAAAATTGAAAATTTTTACAAAAATCTTTACAAAAACAGAGTGTTCATTTAGTTTGCATTGCATATTAGGATCTTGTTAGTGTGTTTCATTTAAGACTGTTTCATAATTTGCACTAGGGATCTATAATGAGTTTTGCCTTGTTAGCTTGTTTAAATTCACTAAACTATGATCAATGCCCAAGTTAATAGTACTTTGATGCTAGTTCAGTAGCTAGAAACATAAGATTGAACCAAGACTTGAATTCCTATATTGCATTCTTGTCTATATTGAAGAATGTTGTGATTTGATGCCATTTTCTACTTATAAGAACCTAATATTGACATTTAATTATCAGTTTATGCATTGCTTTAAACTCATGGATACCATATACATATTTGGATCATCTTTCCCCTTTTTATCACTCTTGTTGATCCAAGTAGCTGATTTCACCATTAAAATCAGTTTCCCCTACCCATAACCAACCCTTCTTTTAAGCCTTGTTAATTCTTGTGTGTGTGAGGCCTTTTTGGGATTGATCTTGGTAGAAAGTGTTAGGTTTGAGCTGACAGGAATAAAACCTTGTGTAGTTCTAGTTTGCATTTTTCAAACTAGATAGGACTAGGTGGTTTAATTTCTGGGTTAGGGATTTGGTTTGTTTGAAAAAAAAAGAAAAGAAAAGAGGGAAAAAAAGAAGAAGGGAAAAGTCTTTATGAGGGGAATGCGTTTAAGAGAATTTTATTTCTAGTGAAAGAATGGGGAAGTATAAAATTTATAAAAGTTGGTTCTTGTCAAAGAAAAGAAATAAAGAAAAGAAGAGTCTAGAAAAAAGCTTTTATGTCTTAAGAAACAAGAAAGAAAGAGAACCATAGTGTTTAAGAAAGAAATCTCCATTCCACTAGAGAATTCAAGTACAAAAATCTCTCCTAATGCTTAAAAACAAAAGATAAAAAGGGTAAAAGAGAAGAGATGAAGTTAAAGGGTAAAACTAGGACCATTTGGGATTAGAATGATAGGATAAACACTTTGGGTCGATAAGGTTTTGTTCTTGTATGTGTCTATGTGTTCTTACCTTCAGCATTCTTCTAAAGCTCAATCTATTTTTATGAGAGAACCTTGATTTGATGAGCCCCACTCTAAAGAGAGACCATCTTTGTCGCTAAGCCTTTATCACCAAGCCAAATGAGTTTATGCACTGTATAAGCTGATTTATGTTCTTGTTTAATGAATGTTAAAGGAAATGGTTGATCTGAATGCATGTGGATATCTAAGGCTTCAATCAGTTAAGGTTATGATAGGTATGTCTAAAATCTTTAAGTACAGCTCATTCACCTTGTATCATAGTATTAGTAACTTGGACATTGATTCTAGCTAGTTTATTAATAGGTTTTAGGTTCTGAGATCACACTTTCAAACCTCTTTTCCTACTGATGTCTTGTTTGTTTGCTTAAGGGCAAGCAAAAAATAAGTTTGGGAGAGTTAATGTGCATATATTTTACAATGTTTCATCAAAGTTAATTCACCACTTTTGCATAGTTTAGTATCTAGATTTGTCATTTTTGAGTAGTTTAACATCTGTTTATGCGTTAGAGTAGATTCTGCATTGCATTTGCATTTTTACATGATTAAGCACGTGAAATGGATCTTATGGAGCATGGAAGTGAGCTGAGGAAGAAGATGATACAACTAGTGGAGCAGATCAAGGCTGGAACAGAAGAAAACCAAGGATTCGAGGCCACTCGACCAGACACTCGAACATGTGTATAGATGGACTCGACCAAGTGGAAATCAAGAGAAGAGAGCCACTCGACCGAGCACATGGTCGAGCACTTCCAGCTGCCTTAGTATTTTGTCTGCTAGCTAAATCAGGGCTTCCTTCCCTTCCTATAAATATCCCTTATACTCTATGGCCGCCCTGAAGTCAGAAATATCTAGACTCCTAGTGAGTCATCAAGTAAACCTAGTTTTTACCCTTTTTGGGATTTTAGTACTTTGTTGCATCTTTTTCCACTTTTATCTTGCTTATTCCCAGATTTTCAGAGTTTCGTAAACCTTATAACTTTTTATCTATTAAGAATCTTAGTTTGCTTCTTTGTTTTAAGTTGTAGATCTCTCTATTATCTATCTAATCATGCTTGTTTCATTATTTTCTGGGTTTGAGTTTATCATCATCATGATATGTTCATCTGAGTAGTGAGCTAGGGTTCTAGAGCTGGATTAGGCTTGTTTAGAGTTATGATTGCTTAGACTGATTAAACTTTGTTTGCTTACAGATCTCTTCCAGATTAGGTGTTCTCTATGTTATTCTTGTTCTGAGAAGTTAAGAGTAGATCTTAGGTTTCCTATGATCATACCAATGTTTAGGTTGCTAGATAAGACTTTTGCTCGAGATTATTGTGCCTAGCATAAGAAATTAGTTGTCTAGGATGGTTTTTGACAAATAATGATCTGGATCTTTAATGCATGTTTATTCATGTCTTAGCTAGTAAGAAAAAGGTCTAAGTGTGACAAATAATGAACTTGGTCTAACGTCATGAGAATGGATTAGTAAGTTTATGTGGCCATTGTCTAGAGATAACTCATTAATTGAGGTTTGTTGATCAATTTAGGTAGTCATAGCTTGAGATTAGCCACTTAATCCATCTCTAGGAACCTACTTTGTTTATTGATTGTCTTTTATTGCATCATAGTTGTTCTCTGCTCTATTTATTTGCAATCTGATTTGTTTTAGTTGTTGAAATTGCTTCTGTTCTTCGTATTAAGTCACTCCACCTAGCCACTCGATCGAGCATACGGTCGAGTGCTTGTTTGAGCACCATCCAGGTTGCTTGTTTATATTATGCATCTCCTTAGTTTAACTTCATTGCACTTGTTTGGTTCTTGCTACTGTTTAATATAGTCTCTGCTTAGTTTATCTCTATTTTAATTACATTTTGCATTTCATCATTGTCATTAGGTTGTTAGTCACCAAATCATAATCATATCTGGCTTGACTTGAATTATGGTTCACATCCCGACTGCTTGCATCGCACTCATTATGGATTGACATCTCTTATACTACAACATCATAAGGAAATTGAAACTTCTTGCATACCACCTGATCATCATCTTAGCTTATGTCTCTGTTTGCATGTTAGCATACATTCAAGGCATAAACATCTAGAAATAGACTTGTTTCACTCAACAACCGTCATGTCTCTCCCATAAGTGCTTGAACTTGTCGATCTTTAGACATTTTTTTTTGTTGCATCTTTTTGTTTTTTTATTTTTTATTTTGTTTTTGTTTTTTCTGTTATTATTATTTTTTTTTTATGAGAGAAAGATGAAGAAAAATAAAAGATGAGAAGATGAAAGGTTTTAATTAGAAGAACACCAAAAGGCTTTGGGCGGGCTCTAATACCACTTGATGTGATTCTCCCAAGGAATCGACGCTCTAAGATAGGTATAATGATAATCCTAGAACTTCGAATGGTCGCGAAGCTGGATGATAATGCGTGAGATAAATTCGAAAATCCTTATGCCCCAAACTCTTAAAACAGACCACACAAAACAATGCGGTGGAACATTAAATAAAACCTCATAAATCCTTGTGCCCTAAGCTATCTTATAACGACTATTCAATCCTCAGGTAACGAATGACAACGTCAAGTGCGATGGAATCACTTGATATACTAAAAACTCTTTGATGTAATCCACCAAGGAGAATCTTTGATGTAACCCACCAAGGAGAAAGAACAAGTTCCAAAAGAAACACGGAGTTTACCACTCTCAAATAAAATATAAAAGATTTCTAGATTGATTTTTATTTCTTGAATGAGATTACATGTGTTTATATAGGGATAAGAAACTTGGTAACAAAGCCAAGTATTAACTATTCTTGAAACTAAAAGACAATAAAGATAGATAGTTGAATGAAGACCCAACTCTTGAAGTTTTTCTTCCCAAGGTGACTCTTGAACTCTATTTTCATCACTCCTCTTTAACCATAAAATAAAGTGATTATTTTGGGATTTCTTGGAATTGAATTAGGATCAAAGTGGGCTGGACTTGATAGACAGCATCTCCATTATAATTTCCCATACTCTCTTTGGCCATAAATTCTTGAATTGACCCATTAAGTGTTTCATTGATCTTCTTTGCATTTGATTCTCTGGTCCAACTTGCTAATGAGAAACAACATGGGCTGTATGATTTCTTTACCTTGGACTTAGTAGAAACAACTCCTGGTTGCCAAACAGAATTATGGAAGCACCTAAACCAATTGGCCCTAAAGCTCTTCAGGTGAAGAACTAGATTGACCTCCTTTGGCAAAAAGAGCGTAACATTGTGGTTTGTTGGCCAAATCGTGTGTTGTTGGGCTTGTTAGAAACATAATAGATTCATAGAAATCCTCCAACTGATTTCGTGTCGAAATTGATTCTGATTTGGTCTAGGTAACATGATATTTGGCTCTGACGCGAAACTGGGACTAGGATAGATCCAATGAATTGAAATATCCATATCTTTCAAGTATGAACCGATTTGAATGCGATTCCAATTCTCAGTGGTTCTAGGATGGATCAAGATTCCACAAAAAAAATTGGTGCATATGTTGAATCCTTCTGTCTTGGTCGTAATCCTCTTTTGAATGCTCGTAGGTCCAAGTCACAGCCATGAGTTCACCTCATTTGTTAAATGAATTACTCCTTCATCCGAACTCTTATAGGACTGATTCCACTTCGAGATATGCTCTAGATGTGGTAAGAATGTATCCAAAATGCTTTTTTTGGCTAGAATAATTGATCTTCAACTTCGTTCGTGTTGAACAAAGCTCAAGGATCTTCTTGGATGGTCTCATGATCATATCATACCCCTCCTCTTGAAAAAGTTTTGTCCTCGAAACTGTAAGGCTTTCGATTGGAGAGTGCTGAAGTGATTCTTGTGACTTCTCTTTGAGAGAATACATGAGTCCATATTGTTGACTATGAGGCAATGTTTCACTGCTTTTAGTGCGATCTTCCTTGGTTCCTTCAAAATCCAAAACTTGCTCTATCTTGCTTGACCATAAAAGGAATGTTTGCTTTTCTCTCCTTGTTGGTCCTTCAGCTGAATGGTCCATACTTCGAAGATTGTAGAAAATCAGGATTTGCTTTGTGGCTTCTTTAATCTGATCTTTGTAGACCACTTTGTGCATTCGTTCCTTAGCTTCCATTTCAACTTCAGTTTCTTGCTAACAATCTTTGCTAAGAACCATTAATTTCTGATTAGGACATTCATTCGAATAATGACCATTCCCTTGGCACTTAACACACAGCACATCACAAGTACGCGTACAAGAAGCTTCAGGTTTACCTCTGGTTTCTTTGGAGGTAGTAGTAGGCTTTGCTTCCATGCTCAATTTTGGGGTTGTCTTCTCCTCCATAGAAGAGCTTGATTTCAGGGTTGATGAACTCAAACCACAAACTTGATGTGTTGGACCCCTTCTCTTGAGTTGTTTGTCAACCAAATCATCCTTGGACAACATATACTCCCTGCTTCTACTGCTCTTAGATAACTTTTTTCGTCTTCGGTGTAACTCTTGGTGATAATGGTTTGGCACAAATCTCTTCCTCATGACTGCTTTCATTTCAGCCCATGTGTCAACTGGCCGGTCTCGGTGCATCCTCCTAGTAACCAGTTTATACCACCAATTGATTGCATGATCATAAAACTATGTAGCAACCAGTTGAACCTTCTTGCGGTCTGAATAGTCTTGACATCTAAAGACTAACTCCATTTTCTTTTTCCACTCCAAGTAAGCATCTGTATCATTATTTCCATAGAATGGCGGTATTTTTAGCTTGACTTCTCTCAACTCATCATCATTTCTTTCTCTAAACTCTCTGTTTAATTTCTGACAACGTTGACCATCACTAGAGGAATTGTCTCTTTGGTTGTAGTAGTCGTCTGCTTCATTTCTATGACGCCTAGGTCGATCTCTTTCTCTACTATGATGCAAAAAATTTGGTTGTCTCAGTTGTGCCTCTGCTTCAAATTTATCTAAACTCTCGTAGAGGGCATTCATCTCAACGCTCAACATCCGCCACGTCTGTCCCATAAGTGTTGAACTTGTCGATCTTTACACAATTTTTTTTTTCTTTTTTTTTTTTCCTTTTTTGTGCTTTTTTTTTCTTTTCCTTTTTTTTCTTTCCTTTCCTGTTTTTTTCTCTTTTTTTTTGTTTTCTTTTTATGATTTTTTTTTTTTATTTTTATGACAGAAAGATGAGTAAAGATAAAAGATGAAAAATGGATAGATGAGAAGATGAAAGGTTTTGATTACAAGAATAGCAAAAGTCCTTGAGCGGGCTCTAATACCACTTGATGTGATTCTCCCAAGAAATCGACGATGTAAGGTAGGTAGACTGATAATTCTTGAATTTCAAAGGCTCGCGAAGCTGGATGATAAGGCGAGAGATGAACTCGAAAATTCTTATGCCTTAAAATCTTTTAAAACAGACCAAAAAAACCAAGGTGGTCGGACTTTAGATAGAAGCTTCACGTAGAAAGATGATAAGGCGTGAGAGGAACCCCAAAAATCCTTGTGCCCTAGACTCTCTTATAACGACTCTTCAATCCTCAGCTAACGAATGGCAACATCAAGTGCAGCGAAATCACTTGATGTACCGTAAAATCTTTGATGTAACCCACCAAGGAGACTGTTTGATGTAACCCACCAAGGAGACTGTTTGATGTAACCCACCAAGGAGAAAGAACAAGTTCCAAAAGGAACAAGGAGTTTACCACTCTCAAATAAAAGATAAAGATTTCTAGATTGATTTTTATTTCTGAAATGAGATTACATGTGTTTATATAGGGATAAGAAACTTGGTAACAAAGCCAAGTCTTAATTATTCTTGAACCTAAAAGACAATGAAGATAGATAGTTGAATGAAGACCCAACTCATGAAGTTTTCTTTCCCAAGGTGATTCTTTAACTTTATTTTGTCACTCCTCTTTAACCACAAAATTAAGTGATTATTTTGAGCTTTGTTGGACTAGAATTAGCCTCAAAGTGGGCTGGACTTGATAGACATCATCCCCATTATAATTTCCCATAAGCTCTTGAAATGACTCATTAAGTGTTTCCTTGATCTTATTTGACTTTGACTCTTTGGTCCAACTTGCTGATGAGAAACAACATGGCCTGTATGATTTCTTCACCTTGGACTTAGTAGAAACAACTCCTGGATGCCAAACATAATTCTGGAAGCACCTAAACCAATTGGACCTAAAGCTTTTCAGGTGAAAAACTAGATTGACCTCCTATGGAAAATGAAGCGTAACTTTGTGGTTTGTTGGCCAATCGTGTGTTCTTGGCCTTGTTGGAAACATAAGAGATCCATTGATATCCTCCTATGGATTCAGTGTCGAAATTGATTCTGAGTTGGTCTGGGTAACACGATCTTTGGCTCAGACGCGAAACTGGGACAAGGACTGGACACTGAATTGAAATATCCATATCTTTCAATTATGCACTGATTTGAATGCGAGTCCAATTCTCAGTGGTTCTAGGATGAATCAAGATTCCAATACAGTTTGGGGCATAGCTTGAATCCTTCTCTCTTGGTCGGAATCCTCTTTTGAATGCTCATAGGTCCAAGTCGCGTAGCCATGAGTTCACCTGATATGTAAAATGAATAACTTCTTCATCCGACTCTGATTGGACTGATTCCACTTCGAGATATACGGTTGTTTGGCTGGAAGAATTGATCATCAATTTCGTTTATGTTGAACAAGGCTCAAGGATCTTCTTGGATGGTCTCATGATCATATCACATCGTGTACAACCAACATATCACAGATTAGTTCACTTCGTCGAGCTCCAAGTTGCACCTTTCCTCAACGAACTTGGGGCGGACTCATTGTAGGAGGGTGATTTAGCACCCCCGATTAGTCGGCAGTAAACCACCACATACATATTAGTAAAACTAAGCAAGGTCTAACCCATGAAACCGTGCGGGTTACCCTCAAACACATGGTTAAAGCGTTATAGGCTTATAGCTATCAATTATGAAAATATATGGATCAGGTTGTATCGAATAAATTACCTAACTTTTTGCTGGACAATTACCACTCCTTTCCAAACGATTCTAGTTACAAAAAGAAGCACTCTCTACAGATCCGTGATATGAAGGGGTCTCTTCTTTCTCACAACAATCATCGATTGTTATGAAATTGATAGGTTGTTCAATTGTTGGAAACCCCATACCCAATTTTCCAAATTATGCATAAGACATCGAGCACTTTAGTGCGCAAAGGGTCCAAGATTCTAAATTTGTCACTTCTTTTAGATATATAAACCTTTTTGCTTTATTCGAGATCATTCCACATCTGTCTAATGTTCTTAATTTTGTTATCGTGGCGTCTGGATGATGAAATAAGAGATCAAAATATCCAGTGGTCATGTCAAGGTATATAGTCTCCCTTTTCTTCTCATATTGACTTTCATTCTTCAACAAGTTGTTGTGTTACCAGTAAATTTAATATTTGGACAAAAAAACATAGTTTAAAATTCTATTTCATATTGTATTTTTGTTTTTCAAATGTGAAATATTTTTTAGAAATTCAAAGAATTTGTATGCTTTTTGTTGGTTGAATTTTCAAGTTGTGGAAGTTACTCCACATTGAAGTTTTGATTTTTGCATCAGGGCAAAGGTAATATGTTCTCGTAGGTTACTATTTTTCTGTTTAATGGCAGCTATTTTTTGTTTTTTTAGAATCTACCTATGTTTTGGTTCTTTAAACCTTGGTTGCTTATGATTCATGTGATGTGAATCACAACATGTCGTTATGGTGGAATTGTTTTCAAGTTCTCAGAGAAGCAAACCGTAAATTTGGATATAGGTTATGAAGCTGTTGTGGAGAGGTTTGTTTGTTACACTACAAGTGATATGTTCTAAATTATATTTGGTTCCATCTCTTTCTTGAGTAATCTTTGAGTTTGTTTGTTCAGATTGATTCATTAGTAAGGAAATAAAGAACGTGGGGAAGAAGTAGCAACATTTGTGGAAGAAGAATGATTCTACTCTGTTTGGTCTGGACATAAAGCACTTAATCTTGTCCAAATGGTTATTGAAAATCTTGTTACAATATATGTTTTTCGTAACTAAAAGGATGACAAAATTGGCCATGTTGATATGTATAGCTCTCAACTGGCAGTTCTTTGGACTCCCAAATGAAAAAGAGGCTATGTATGGAGATTTAAACAATTGGGTAGATTGGGAGGCATATTTTTCCCGTTATTGTTGCAGCTAAGGCTTTTCAAATCTTAATAGAAGCCAATGTCATCGTGTGATTCACGTATAGTAATACGACTTCTTATGTCCAAGTTGTTGATGTCCAAATCGGTCACAATTAGTATGTTTAGTTAGGTAAAAATAAGGTCAAAGTTCTCTTTATAAATCGGTTCCAAGGAACAAAAGGGCGGGCTACAACGTAAATTAGACGAGCTAAAATCACAAAACTTGATACAAAAGACGAGTGTGAGCTCGTCGATTCTGACTTTGAACGGGAGAGAACTTGTACGTGTTGCCCATATTCTTTCCCTTTTCGTGTACCCCCTATCTCGAACGCCATACGCCTGTATTTATAGGAAACTTCCACAACTTATACCCCTCATTCCTAGGAGGTTTATTTGCGCATTTTATGGGACGAGCCTTTTGTTAAAGGGTGAGGATCTACTCCTAACAGTATTCCCCCCCCCTCACCTTCAGTTCGTAGTTATTAGATGGAGAACTTTGTCCGAAGATCTCGCCCTCTCCTTGGTGGCTCCACGTAGGAACTCAACTCGCCCGAGGTGTTTCTGATTCTGAATTTTGATTTTTGGGGTGGCAATTCTGGACAAAACTAGGGGAAGTGAAAGGTCGTGCGTGAGATACCTTGGTTTTCGACGCTAGAGGTCGAATCATCGTGTAAGGTTTCTGTCGCGCGTGTAATGATTACGCTTCGCGAATCTTCCTTCCCTTCTATAAATAACTCCTCTTTTTTTCATTTTCTTCATCTTGTCTGCGAGTCATCCTCTGCTCTCGAATCATCAGGTATTTTTCCTTCTCCTCCTTTTTTAAATAGTTCGTCTTCTTTTCTTGCTCGTCTACAATGATTTCCCCTGGATCCGCTTCTTCTGAATCCTCTGCGGTGAGTCACCTCCGGCAAGCGACCTCTTTGGATTGTGACGATGTCAACAGGCCGAGTCCCCACTCCGATGCACCTTCTGACTCGGCTTTATTCACTGAACTCCAACGCAGGGCTTTCTCTCAAGCGGCGACTACAAGTTCGTCTCGTCTACCTTGTGTGATCCCCTCTATGATTGATGAGGATCTAGATGATTCTCATATTATCGAGGATCGTGCCGTTGTTCGTGGGTCGTTGCCAGTTATGCCTCGCATTTCTGAGGCTAGGAGGCACATCCTTTCATACGTTCCTTGGACCACTCTTAAGCATGAATCGGCTGAGAGAGCAGTTAGAATTGGCGGGTTGTCTCCTCTTCCTCCTATTATTATTCCGGACAAAAATCAGTGTCCTTTGGATGCTCTAGATGGCTACATCTGTCTCTCGGAAAAGCTTTTCACCGAGTGTTCAATCACATTTCCCCTTTCGGCTTTCCTGAAGTCGTATTTGGCGAATCCCAAGATGGCGATATCTCAATTCGCAATGGCGACCTTCCAGAAAGTAGTCGGTATCTCTATATTGGCGGAGGCACTCACCCGGTTTATACCCACAAACCGAAACAAATCACCGAGTGTTTATTATGGTTGCTCGAGGAGGCCAATACTCGTCGACGGGACGAAGGGGAAGACTTATAACTGGGCCGGATAGTTCTGGGGGTCGTCGAATATCCTGCAATTCCCTTATATTATGGGTCAAATCTTTCACCCAATAGCCGACTTGCTTTGTAGCTTTTTCACTTTGGTTTTCTGGTATCGTGATTAACCTTGTTTTTTTTTTCTTGGCTTGCAGTCTCTGTGCCAAGGTGCCTGCTTCCTTACCTTGTTGCTTTTCGTGCCGAAGTTGACAAGATCAAGTCGGTTGGTCCATATGTTTGGCCGGGGACGACTCGAGCGACGAGAAAGACATTTGTAAGGAATACTTTGTCATCGAAATCAAAAACTTCCACAAGTAAGTATCTGGGCGAGTTACGGGTGACCGAGCTCATCTTTTTTTTTTTTTTTTTTAAGAATATCTCGGGCGAGTTACGGGTGACCGAGCTCATCTAAACTTGGAGGTTCCTGATGTTTCACACGTTTTCGTTGATCCGCTGGGACACCGTCCACTCCACTTTGTGACCCTACTCGTCGGCGCGATCATTCAGAGAATCCGTTGCCCGAACCTTTAACGGGAAAGAAGACTGTTTCATCCCAGGACGCCCGTCTCACCGAGGCACATGCGGGGAAGAAAGCCATCGTTCCTCGTCCACCTCCTAAGCGACAGGTCGGCTCGGCAGGAACACTTTCTTTGGAGAAAAGAAATGAAACATCTTTTCGTCCAGAAGCCGTTGAACAGGCTGGGGCTAGTACTCCACAGAAGAGGAAGGATGGTGCGGGTTCGTCTATTCTTGAGTTGGCTAAGAGGCAGAAAAGAGTGACTATGAGTGGGATTTCCACTACTCCATGGCAACTCGCTCTTTCCTGTACTGAGCTGTTCCGCAAGATCCATTTCGGCACGGGGAATCTTATACCGGTCGACCGGGTGAGGGAGAAGGACTGAGTTACTGATGTTGCGAAGACGTCATTTGTGGTTTGCTTACCTATCCCTTGGATATTTCTACGGTTACAGCCATCCTTTTAAACATTTTCACTTAGTTTTCTGATTTGCAACTTATTGCAATGATTAATCGGGCGGTTTCCCGTTATGAGCGCAACATCCACGAGTTAGAGGCTGTTGCTGCCAACCATCCTGACTCCTCTGCTAACAAAGTCAAGTGGCTCGAAAATCAACTGGCAGAGGCCCTACGTTCAAATCGAAAGCTGGGTGAACAAGTTGGAAAACTCGAGCATAGTCACGTCGGGTTGGTAGCCGAGAGGGACGAGCTTCGTGTCAAGCTAGGGACTGCTGAGTCGTCGCTTGAGGAGCTGAAGGTGGCGCTGGAGTCTGAAACGCAGAGGTTGCGCGTGCGTCGAGAAGACTATGGTCTTTACATCAAACTCTCCGCCTATCGCCATCTTGCCGGTCGTGCTCAGAGGCTCTTATCAAAGCACAAGAGTTATGCTGATGCATTTGAGTATAACCAGGCCGTCGGGAATAAGCGCATGCAGGAGACACTCGTCGCAGATGGTCGAATCTCTCTTCTGGCTGACGGGGTCATTGAGAAGGTTGACAGTGTGGCTGCTCAGCTTAAGGAGGAAGTTCAACAGGTCTTCATTCCCGATATCGTCAATGACGATTTCGACATGTCCTCGTGTTTCGCTACTCCCCTTCCATGGGTGGAATAGGTCAGGTTGCCGGGTTTCGAGAAAGTTCATCATGAGTTCAAGGACGAGGGATCCAGCGATGAGGAAGAGGAGACGACCGAGGCGTAGGGGAGTACCTTAGCGATGGGAACCGACGGGGATGAGCGTGTTGAGGTACAAAGTGATGAAGCCGTCGCCCAGGTTAATGGACGAGACGAACAGGTCGTTGTCTAGGCAGAAGGGGAAGGCGGCAAGGTCGTCGCTCAGGGAGAAGAAAAAGTGTACATGTCTTCGCCGTATTGGGGTCGGCCCATCATTATGTTTTTATTGAAAACTTCGGATTACTGTGTTCAGGGGTCGGCTCCCTTCGTTGTGTGTTTTTTGTTTGAGCTGCCGTTTGCGGGGATCGACTCCCTTTGCTTGTTGTCGCCATGTTTCGGGGGTTGGCTCCCTTTGGACTTTATTGCATTAGTCTCTTTTTAATCCGATAGTCTTTATGACCCTTGTTGATCATTTAATGGGTGTGATTTCCGAGGCTTTCTTGACTGGTCGTTTGTCCTTGGGAAATTGCACCCTTCGCTTTATAAATAGCCCTCCAAACTCTGCACTTTTCATTCTGTTTCTTTTCCTTGCTTCCGAGAAATAGTTTGTTGGGAGGATAGGTGAGGTTGCTCTGATGCCTGTGACAACGAGGTCGGCTTGGTTGAGAATGGCGCGAGAACAACTTGCTGTAAGACCCGACAACGTAATCCATTCAGAGCTCGATTTCTATCGTGCTTAGATCCAGAGACTGAGGGCCTACATCATTGCCACACGTCGTTCGTTCAAGCGCTATTTCTAGTTCTGTCGCATAGATGGAACCGTGGAGTACCTCGAAGTGTTGATCGATGGTGGACTCTTCATCCCGAGGTCGAGATGGGACCGATTACTAGAGGTGCGCTCTCGTCATTTGCTGCAGTGATGATTCCCAATCTTGAAGAGGGCGACCTTGAATTCATCAGCAGGAGACCCTTCGAAGATCACGCGGAGATTGATGTCTGCCGAGCTCGTATCGATGTGTTGTGTCGTTACATCAATCAGCTTGAAAGCACGAGTCATTACTTTTGCGGGAGCAGTCGTGCTGTAGGGATCTGCTCGTATCTTGAGAAGATGGTTGCTAGGAGTGCGGACGTTTCGATGAACGAGTTGAGAGATGTGAAAAAATCCTGCCATTTTTGGCAGGCGACGCTCGGCGGGTTGGAGTTCGACTAACCTTCCAATACCAATCTGGGAATTGAATGATGGGCTCGTCGCATGTAGTGCTCGCTCGTCGAGATTTATCTTTTGTTTCTCCCCCCCCCCCTTTTCTCTTTTTTTTTGGGTATGTGCCGTAACAGGTCGGCTCATGTACCAAACTATTGTCGAGCTAGGGGTCAGCACCCTTTGTTAACTTTAACGCAGCTTTGATGTTATACTTTTGTCGTTTTAACTATTCATTTACAACGCGCGATGGTTGGTTTATCCTTATTACGAGTAGCGACTCGGTTTTTTCTTAACTCAGGTGCGATCTATGACGATCGGCTCACTCCTGTTGTGCGAGTTGCGACTCGGCCTATTTTTCTATAAAATCAGGTGCGACTCGTGATGATCGGCTTACCCCTATTTTGCGAGTTGCGACTCGTCTTTGATAACACGTCAGAACGTCGAGTCGTTATTGGGGCATGATTGTTCAAAATTGTAGAAAGCAAGCTAAACGTAGCCGAGCTCATGTTTTTTTTTAGTAGTAGTAACGTTTTAGATTCATGGAGTTCCAAGATCTGGGTACCGGCTCGCCGCTCATTGTTAAAAGCTCGTACACACCGGGGTAGAAGACCTTGGACACCTGATATGGACCTTCCCAGTTAGCCCCCATCTTTCCGGCATTTGGCTCTGTCGTCTCCGGAGGACGAGATCTCCTTCGTCAAAGTGCCGGTTGTGGACCTTCTTTTGTAGTACTTGGCCATGGCGAGCTGATAATTATGAATTCGCAGAAGTGCCTTATCGCGTTGTCCAGTCTGTCTAGAAGAATCTGACTGTTGAGTGCGGTGTCCAGGACGAGCATTGTTTGTCGAAGACTTGTACTGCCGACCTCGGCATGCGCCATTGCTTCCATCCCATAGGCCAGGGAGAACGGATATTGGTTGGTAGCTTGCCGCGGGTTTTTACGGTAGAATCAAAGTACCCCGTTGAGCTCGTCGGTCCAAACACCTTTCTTGGCGTCTAACATTTTCTTCACGCCGTCGAGTATAGTTTTATTCGTTGTTTCGGCTTGCCCGTTTCCTTGTGGGTACCTCGGCGTTGACTTCCGTAACCTGATTCTCCATTTTGCGCAGAAGTCTTCGACTTGTAGGGAGATGAACTGCAAGCAATTGTCGGTGACTTTTTCATATGGAAAGCCGTGACGGCAGATGATGTATTTCCACACGAAGAGCTGGACGTCTTTGGTTTTGATGTTGGCGTAGGATTCGGCTTCGACCCACTTGGTGAAATAGTCGGTGAGGAAGATGTAGCTTTTTTGTCTTGAAGCGGGTAATGGGCCGATAATGTCCATCGCCCAACACATGAAAAGATATGGAGCTATGTCCGCTCGCAGCTGCTGGACAGGCTGAGGGATGATGGGGGCGTCTCGTTGGCACTTCTCGCATTTGGCGACAAACTTCTCACAATCGGACATCATTGTCAGCTAGTAATGGCCATGCTTCTTAATTCGTAGTGCCAAGGCTCAGCCTCCTGAATGGTTACCTCCGGCTCCTTCGTGGGTTTCCATCATGACCGGTTATGTGTCGTCGACGTGTAAACATAGCAGGAGGGCGCCTTATGCGGTCCATCAGAGTAAGTGTTCCTTCATTAAGGTATAGTGGGCGGCCTTTGTTTTCAACCGTCGTTTGGCCCATTTTTTAGTTGGCACGTCGCCGTCTGCAAGATATAGGCAAATCTCAACTCGCCAGTCTAACTTGTCGTTGTCCGAAGGATGCTCGAACTACCGTCGCGAAGTCGCGGTTTGCTAGGTGGTCCTTATTTCATTGGGCTGGTGAAGGGCAGGGCAGGTCTCTGCTCGAGTTTCTTCTATGCTTGGCGTGTCGATGCTTTACATTGGGATAAAGTTTGATGTTGAAGCGAGTGCTGCTAAGGCGTCGGCCGGAGCATTGTACCCTCTAGCAATCTTGATGAGTTCAAACTCGTCAAAACGCTTGGACAGGATCCTGACGGCGTCGAGGTATGCAGCCATTGGCTCACTCTTAGTATCGTATTCACCGCTAAACTGATTGGCGACAAGTTGAGAGTCACAGAAAGCTCGGATTCGCTTGATTTGTATTCCACTAGCGAGCCAGAGCCCGGCGATAAGTGCCTCTTACTCGGCGACATTGTTGGTTTCCTAGAACCGAAAACGGAAAGACTGCTCCAAGAGTTCTCCGGTTGGAGAGGTTAGTCGGATTCCCACGGCGGAACCAAGGTGTGAGGATGCACCGTCGACATGTAGGGTCCACTGTCCGTCTTATGGATCGGTGGGCGTTGGCTCGGCTTCGCCTAATGGTAGTTCAATTAAAAAGTCGTACTTAGGACTTAGCGGCTAGGCGGGTGCGGAATTTGATATCATACTCGCTGAGCTCGATCGTCCACTGTCCGTCTTATGGATCGGTGGGCGTTAATCGGCCGGACTGATTCGGACTGTGTAATATCGATCGTAAGGGCTGGTTGGACATGACAACGATGTTGTGTGACTGAAAATACGGTCGGAGCTTCTCGACTGTCGGGTAACGATTTTCTGCGTCATCAAGGGACTTGCTTACGTAGAAAATAGGTCGCTGCTCTCCTCGGTCCTCTTTGACGAGTACTCGGCTGACCGCCGACCCGGAGACCGCGATGTAAAGGAACAAACCTCGTCGAACTCTGACTTGGCTATGATCAGGGGCATCGATAAGTAACTCTTCAATTTACTAAACGCGTCTTGGCAGGCTTCGAACTTCCCTTTGGTCTATATATAAAGCGATAAAGTATCGAAGCACTGTCGAAGATGAGTGATATGGTTGTTGGCGCGCTATGATATGACGAGCATGACGTCTATGTATACCTCCTTGGTTCTGCCGAGTTGCTCAGCGAACATCTTGTTGGCTAGTCGTTGGTAAGTTACTCCCATATTCTTTAAGCCGAAGGGCATGACCTTATAACAATAGGTTCCCCTATCTGTAATGAACGCCGTCTTTTCCTAGTTGTCCTTGTGCATTAAGATTTGATTGTACCCCGAGAAGGCGTCCATAAAGGTCAAGAGCTCGTTGCCTGCGGTTGCTTCGACAAGTTGATCGATACGTAGTAGTAGGAAGTTGTCGTTTAAGCAGGCCTTGTTAAGATCGGTAAAATCCACGCACACTCGCCATTTCCCGTTCTTCTTTTTGAAGACTACCGGGTTAGCTAACCACTCGGGGTACTTTACTTCTACAATAGAACCAGCGCCAAGGAGTTTTTTTACTTCATCATTTACTGCTTGCGATCTTTCGGGACCTAGATTGCGTTGTTTCTGTTTGATTGGCTTATACGTTGGATCGGCGTTGAGCTCGTGAGTTGTTACAGTCGGGTCGATTCCTTTCATGTTAGTCACAGTCCATGCGAATGTCGAGATGTTTGTTTTGCAAAAAAAGATCAGCTCGTTGTGCATGGCTGGAGTTATCTCTATTCCGATATTCACACATCGTTTCTTATAAATCTCGTCAAGGTTCACTTCCTCTATTGCATCAACGCCCTATTGGATCGGAGTCGGCTTTCCGTCGGTCGGCGACGAGCTGTCGCCGCCGACCCGCTGCTTTGGTTGCTATAACTTCTTCACCGTGCAAATCTTGTGTTCAATCAGGAAGCAGACCCTCACACTCTGCTGGTTTCCGTGCAATGTATACACGCCTTTTGGGGTTGAAAATTTGACTCACTGATGGTATGTCGATGGGACTGCCTTCATCTTATGAAGCCATGGGGTTCCAAGGATGACGCTATAAATAGTTGGTTTGTCGATGACGGCGAATCAGAAATATCTAGCCCTTCCCCCAACGAAGATCGGCAGATCAATGGTGCCGACTGACATGATGTGATCTCCGTCGAAACCGGTTAAAGAATGACACTATCGCGTGATGTCACTCTTGCTGACCTCCATTTGTGCCAGGACATTCCTGAAGATCACGTTTACTGAGCTTCAGGTGTCGACCAGGATCCTCGTAACTTTGCATTCGCAGATCAGGAGTTCGACGACCATGTGGCAGATCTAAACCTACTAGATCGCTATTGATGTGACCGCCGGACGCGGTCGTCTACCGAGTTGCACGGACGGACGGTCGCTGCGGACGGACGGAACGAAACTCTCTCGGGTCGTACAGATGCGGCTGAACGGATACGGCCAACGGCTGATGAGGCGGAAGCGACGGTGGAATGATGTGAGACGGAGGATGAGGACTCGAGGACTGATGGTAGAGAACTCGAGGTTGATGATAGATGGAATGGTACGGACAATGCAAAGATCGGTTTCCGGAGTTTGAAGGTAAACTGCGGGAACGGCTCTCGGCAATGCGGAAGTGATGGGGTCTCGAGGACTGATGGAAACGAACTCGAGGCTGTGAAGGTGGATTGAAGATAAACTCGAGAACTTATGGAAGTGAACTCGAGGTTATGGAGGTGGAATGAAAGATATGAGGGTGGGATAGAGGTGGATTGATGCGACGACACAAGAGGGTTGGCTCTCCTCTTGATACGGTCAACCAAGAGATTACAAACCCGGTTTGTGAATCTCTTAGGGTTTCTCAAGAGCCAAGTCCCGGACTTAGGCTAAGGAGAGAGGTGAGACAAGAACAAAGAATGTCTCTTTGTGAAAATTTCTATTTCTTTCAAGTCTACCTTTTACAATGAGGGTTGATGCCTTTATATAGTGAGGCTTACCTAAGGAGACTCTAAAACCCTAGGGACGTGGCCATGATCTAAACCATACACATGGCCAAAAGCAAAAGCAAATGTAAAGTAAAACAAAGACCAATCCAACGGTCAAAGAAGGTTCAAGAAGAAATTCAAAAGAAAGCAGTGAAGGGGATAAGGTGGCCACGTCATTGGCTGGACGTGGATAATATCTTCACTTCCTTGGCTCCTATGCATGTCAATAAGTGTTGCCAATTCATGAGCCAAGTGGGACGAAGTGGAGATGCACTAGAGTTCGCTGCCTCGTTAAAACCTCTTTGGTAAACCCATTGGGACAAACCCAAAGTAGGAAAAAGAGTACAGCTCCTTCTAATGGCTTAGGGATGTCTTCTTCTTGGCTTGGTGGTGAAGACACACAAATCAAGCTTCCCAAAGCTGGTCGCGAGTCAAGGCTCTTCAATGGTGATGCTAGCCATGAGCCATTGGTGTGAGGGTTGGAGCTTAGCTTGAAATATCCTTTAGGTGACTTGTCTTGCTCCTCCTTGATGATCCTTGGGGACTGAGTGATGCCTCATTGGTGTTCGGGGTCAGATTCTTGTCGCCTACGCTAGTTCCTTGTCGCTGGTGCTGATTGTCCGAGCGTCCGAGAGGCGTCCGATAGGCAGCCGAGAGCTGTCCAAGAGAATCGAGTGTTCACGGACGCATGACCGATCCCGTGATCAGATCATTCCCTCCCTCTTATAGAAGTTTTGACCTCAAAACTTTGCTCATTACCTGGATCAAAAAGGAAAACCCAAATCAAGAGCATCAAAAGTTCAACCGCGGTTTAACTTACCGGGATCAAAAGGAAACAGTAAGGCCTTAAGAGAAAAGGATAAGACTTCCCCGGTAAGGCCAGTGGCATTGGTCACTTCGATCCCTTCATGAACCGTGGTTGCCTGTTGAGACTCTCCTGGATGCCACACAAAGGATTGATCCGCACCAAAGTTGTAACAATGCTTCGCCATAGGACCTTGTGCAGTAGTGGTCTTGGCGCTAAGAGTGGAGAGAGATGGCTCGGTCTTGGCGACTCCCAGCTGGAGCGTACTACTCGAAGCAGTCAAAAATAACACTGGATGGATAGACATTTCAGTGGCCATCTTCAGTGGCTCAGCTTGCTTGAAACTCTCCATTAAAAAGCAATCGTCGGTTATCGCATTAAACACACGGCCTGACTCCTCTTTGGCCTCGCCCAGAGACTTATCACGCTTCCCGAAAGAGGACTCTTGCGTTACGTCTTGCCCCGAAGGTGGTGGCTAGCGTCAAGTCGGTCTTGGTCTGCGTGATGTTCGATGCTCGTTCTTGGCGCTACCAAATTTGGCTTGTCCTCTGCTCGAACTCCTCCTTTGGCCGGTTCCTTGCACGGTGTGGGCAGCTCACGGTGCTGAACTGGCGGCACATGACTCCTTGATATGATTGCGGCGCTGCCTTCTTCTTGGAACGGTGCCTTGTACCATGCTGGCGGCTCGTGGAACTGCACTAGAGGCGCATAAGTCCTTTACCTCTCGGCAGGGGTCGAGTTATGACTTGTTCGCGGTGCCGGCATGGGGACTGGTGCACGGTATTGAGCTGAGCGCGCATACGTCCTGCTCGGCTGCTCAACATAGGCCGATTGATGCCTTGATCGCGAAGCCGGTGTAGGCAATGGTCCATTGTGTTGGTGCCGTGGAGTCTGTCTTCGCGTGGGAGCACTTGGAGACCAGGTAGGGATGCCTCGATTACGACCTCGGTGATCACTCGAGCTTCTCTCGACCCGTTGACCAATTGTTGTTGATTCAATCCGGTCGAGTCTATCGTTGAGGTCTCGAAGCGTGTGTTGGAGCGAGATCAGCGCGTCTGTTGTGCTGGGTGGCTTGGGAATAGGCTCCATTCTTCTTATGGATCGGTGCCTCGGCTTCTTGGTGTACGCGACCCAGTCATCACTATCGGAGTCTTCATATAGGCTCGCCCTTGGTTCTTCAACGTGGGTAGCTCGTGATAAGGACGGCCAATAACAGGCTGTCGATCCACGTTCGAGCTCTCCTTGATCTAACTCCTCGCCATAGTCCTCTTCGGACCTATATTCGTCGCCGGTGGCCTCTTGCTCCGGTTCCAGGCCAAGTTCTTCATCACACCACGATTCCGCTCCGGATTCGCTTTCAACAAACTCCATGCTAAAACATTGCAAGTTGTTCGCGATCTTGGTGACGGCTTTGGAACGAGGTGCGGTCGATGGTACGGACGGCTGTCGGAAGTCGTCGGCGGTTCGGTCGGCTTGGGCGGTTGATGGGGGCACGGCAGAGGGACGACGATCAACGGTGGTTGGTTGAAGATTCGCTGACGCGGCTACACGACCAAAGGTTGATCCTCGGTTGTTAACGCGTCTTGGTCCGTACGTGATGTGCTGGCCGAGCAAGTGATGTACCTCGTCAAAACAAAAGAATATTCGTGAGTTTCTTGAGTTCAATGGCCCACAAGGAGATATTTATCTCACTAACACAATGATTGAAGACAGCTCACGAAAATTCAGTCCTAAGACTCACAAAAGCAAAAGGGAAAAAGCAAAAGCAAAAGGTACTAAAAGACAAATTTTGCTTTATGACCCAAGGAACACAAATCCTAAACAAACTCTAGCAATTTTCAAACTAAATGCAAGCTAAGATGAACAATAATGCAACAAAGATGAACAAGGATGCAAGCTAACATCCTAGTTTAAAGATGAACAATGCCACAAATGCAACAATTTAAACCAAAAGACAAAAAGAAACAAACTAAACAAGATGATGATGCACGCTAGACTACAACCTAAAGAAACAAGCACTTAAACAAGAGAGGTAACTCTATCTACTAAAGCCTAAAGCAAAAGTAAAAGAAAGTTACTAAAATCCAAGAAGACAACTCTCCTATGGACCACAAGGTTCAAAGGGAAGCTATCCACGTCCACATTTTGTGGCCTTGACCTAAAGCACTTTAGAGGTGGCTAGTCTCTTAACACACAAACAAAAACTATTCCTAGACCACACAAAAAATTCAACACGGCTTTGACCAGTTTGAATTTCAAATGCTTGGCTAATATTGAGAGTAAAAAGCAAGTGGTATAAACCAAGTGACTTTCACTCCCTTAAATTTACCAAAAGCGAAAGGTAAAAAACACAAAGAGCAACAAAAGAAACAAAGCACACGATTCTAACACTCTATAACAACAAAACAAAAAGCAACTCAAACTATAAAAGATCTAGGCAAAACAACTAAGAACACTCAAGAACAAAACAAGAACAGCAAGAACACAAGAGCTACAACAAGAACAAGCTAGAACAAAAACAAGAACAGCAAGAACACAAGAGCTACAACAAGAACAAGCTAGAACAAAAACAAGAACAGCAAGAACACAAGAGCTACAACAAGAACAAGCTAGAACAAAAACAAGAACAGCAAGAACACAAGAGCTACAACATGAACAAGCTAGAACGAACAAGAAACTAACAACCTAAAGCAAACGACAACAAACGATTCTAACAGCAACACAACTCAACACCAAAAGAACAACTACACAAACGAGACAAAACAAAGCTAACAAGACTAACACAAAAGCTCAAGATCCAAACTTTGACCAAAGAGATGAGTTTGTGGGTTAGAAATACACAACCTTTGAAGTCAGGAGCTTTTAGAGCTCTGATACCAAGCTGATGTGACCGCCGGACGCGGTCGTCTACCGAGTCGCACGGACGGACGGACGGAACAAAACTCTCTCGGGTCGTACGGATGCGGCCGAACGGATACGGCCAACGGCTGATGAGGCGGAAGCGACGGTGGAATGATGTGAGACAGAGGATGAGGACTCGAGGACTGATGGTAGAGAACTCGAGGTTGATGATAGATGGAATGGTACGGACAATGCAAAGATCGGTTTCCGGAGTTTGAAGGTAAACTGCGGGAACGGCTCTCGGCAATGCGGAAGTGATGGGGTCTCGAGGACTGATGGAAACGAACTCGAGGCTGTGAAGGTGGATTGAAGATAAACTCGAGAACTTATGGAAGTGAACTCGAGGTTATGGAGGTGGGACGAAAGATATGAGGGTGGGATAGAGGTGGATTGATGCGACGACACAAGAGGGTTGGCTCTCCTCTTGATACGGTCAACCAAGAGATTACAAACCCGGTTTGTGAATCTCTTAGGGTTTCTCAAGAGCCAAGTCCCGGACTTAGGCTAAGGAGAGAGGTGAGACAAGAACAAAGAATCTCTCTTTGTGAAAATTTCTATTTCTTTCAAGTCTACCTTTTACAATGAGGGTTGATGCCTTTATATAGTGAGGCTTACCTAAGGAGACTCTAAAACCCTAGGGACGTGGCCATGATCTAAACCATACACATGGCCAAAAGCAAAAGCAAAAGTAAAGTAAAACAAAGACCAATCCAACGGTCAAAGAAGGTTCAAGAAGAAATTCAAAAGAAAGAAGGGAAGGGGATAAGGTGGCCACGTCATTGGCTGGACGTGGATAGGATCTTCACTTCCTTGGCTCCTAAGCATGTCAATAAGTGTTGCCAATTCATGAGCCAAGTGGGACGAAGTGGAGATGCACTAGAGTTCGCTTCCTCGTTAAAACCTCTTTGGTAAACCCATTGGGACAAACCCAAAGTAGGAAAAAGAGTACAGCTCCTTCTAATGGCTTAGGGATGTCTTCACCTTGGCTTGGTGGTGAAGACACACAAATCAAGCTTCCCAAAGCTGGTCGCGAGTCAAGGCTCTTCAATGGTGATACTAGCCATGAGCCATTGGTGTGAGGGTTGGAGCTTAGCTTGAAATATCCTTTAGGTGACTTGTCTTGCTCCTCCTTGATGATCCTTGGGGACTGAGTGATGCCTCATTGGTGTTCGGGGTCAGATTCTTGTCGCCTACGCTAGTTCCTGGTCGCTGGTGCTGATTGTCCGAGCGTCCGAGAGGCGTCCGATAGGCGGCCGAGAGCTGTCCAAGAGAATCGAGTGTTCACGGACGCATGACCGATCCCGTGATCACATCAGCTATAGTCAAAGGATATCAGCGTCTTTTCGGAGTTGATCCTCGATGGCCAGGAATTCTTCATTTTGTCTTTCTTGGTGTAGTCTCTTAGCGACCTGTCCGAGTCGTTGCACCCTGCTAGCCTGCCCATCATTATGTTTATCCGTCTTATTAATGGGGGACGTTGGTCGGGCTGACGATCCGTGTGCGGTTGTTTTTTGTGATTGACATCATTTGGAACTTCCATCTCGTCCTCACTTTGGTCGGCAAGTGTCTTAGAATCCTTTACAAATTTTCGAGCGATGTTTTCGGCTAGCTTGATATCGTTCCATCCGGGTCGGGCTGTTCTACTCCTGTCAGACTCGACGATTATTGCACCCTTCTTATATCGTTCCATTTGACTGTTTGGAGGTAGCGACACTCTTCTGTTGCAGTATTGACTCGCGCTACTTTCACCTCCTTCCTTCCTTGCGGACATACTTATTCCATGGTAAGTCGGGTTGCTTACCTTCACCGATCGTGAAGGTTCGACGAGTTTGATTTTGATTATGAGTAAAATGCTGTCGGGGTTCGACGCGCTTGACCTTCGGTGCTACAACTGTTGCCTCCTTGGTCGCAACGCTCTTTTCTGCCGCATGCTTTTTGGCGTTAACAGCCTTTTCTTCTACTACCTCGATATGCTTCGCAGCCTGCAATAGCGCCTCAGCGATGGTCACCACGTGTGATAAAGACAGGTCTTCCTTGAATCGGGACTCATACCATAGTGCATTTCTGAGTGTGACAATGGCTGTCGTGTCAGGAATCGAGACTTTGACAACGATTTCCTTAAATCGTGTGATAAATGACCGGAGTGATTCATAGCGCTCCTGAGTCAAGGCATACATATTGGCGTGCGAGTTCTTGTTTTCCATCAAACAGAAAATTTCTTCAAGAATTCGGTTATTAGATCTTTGATATCAATATATCCAGATGGGAGTCGCGAGAACAACTCAGGGCGGTCCCTATCAAGTGCTCGGTGAAGACTTGACATGCGCCGGCATCATATTCTGCTGGGCTGACCACGAGTCTTCGGGAAAACTGCATTCGCTGCGTTGCTTCTAATACAAGGTCTACCTCCGGCGCCTTGCTTGTTGCTTTGTGGAATATCGTTTCCATTTCTTCCATTTTTTTGCTGATTTCCTTTAGCTCCGCATCAGTTGCTCTGCTACTCTCCTCGTTGATATGCGTCGCGGGGCCACATTCGAGCTCGTTGGTTCGCACATGTGGTCCCGCAGTAGTCTCGTTCAGGAGGAAGGTAGTTGGGTTCTGTAGAGAAGCATGGAGATAGTTTATCTCTTCCTGAGAACTGACTTGCGATGCAGTCAGTGCGTCAAGACAAGTATTGGTTTGCTGCCCCTGTTGATCGAGGCGCGTTAGTATCTCGCAGAATAACTCGTCGATGCTGGAGATGGACTAATTGTTGACCAAGGTGAGTTGCGCAGGCTTCTGTTTCGCCTCTGTGCTTGTCGGGCTTGTTAGGTTTGTTGCAATGACGAACGTCTCTGGGCTTTCCGCCGTGACAGCTTTCCTTGGGACGTCCGGAGTTGAAAGGATCGCTGGCTCCATCTGATCCGTTCCTGGAGTTATCGTTCCACCCGATGACCCCACTTCTTTGCTTCCTTCTTTAGCGATTCCAGTCATCTCGTCCAACTTCAGTAGGTCCATTCTTCAAACTTTAAAGAAGATTTCGACTTGGCTCTCCCTACCTGGCATGCCAAATTGTTGATGTCTAAACCGGTCACAATTAGTATGTTTAGTTCGGTAAAAAGAAGGTCGAAGTTCTCTTTATAGATCGGTGCCGAGGCACAAAAGGACGGACTACAACACAAATTAGATGAGCTAAAATGACGGAACTTAATACAAAAGACGTGTCGATTTTGACTTTGAACGGGAGAGAGCTTGTACTTTCTGTCCGTATCTTTTCTCTTTTTTTGTAACCCCTATCTCGAACGTCGTACGCCCGTATTTTTAGGGAACTGTGTCGGTTCGTCCTTCGAAAAGATCAAAATACCCCTCACACAAATGTAAGTTTTTCTAAATATGATGTCATAAGTTGTTTGGTTTAATGAAGAAAATGGGTAGCTAAGTGGATGTTAAGCAAATCGCAAGGCTCTACAATGGGATTATGGGAACATACAATACCCTCTTATTGCCATTTGATATGGGCGGAAGAGCTGACGAGGCAAAAATTTTATGAAACATGTAACATGAATCTACACACCATACACGATGGCATAACTGAAAGGATGGCATACTAGGAATTTTTGCTTGTGACGATATACCTACATGTATCTTTTGGAGATTTAACTCAACTTTCCAGCCTTAATTCTCTTTCTACGGGGATTAAAGTTCATTTATAAAAATATACATGTGGTATATATACTAATATTTTAATCATCTTGTGAAAGAGACTTTATGAAACTACTTTGGTCTAATGTGCACAATTGTTTTTAATCTACTCGCTCTAGATATTTATTTTTTTTTGTTATTGCAGGGTCCAGGGTAAAAAACGTGTTTTAACATTGTTGAACCGTCTCATGTTGAATAATATTATATTTGCCTTCTGGATATTTTATATATGATATGGTGATGCATGTTTTCTCACTCTTACCCACGTTTTGCATCCGAACGGCGATAATTGATACCTCGCTCATTCTATTTCAAACGTTTTTTTGTAAACAAGCATGTAGGACAAAGAAGAGGATCAAAAGAACGATGCTGGAGAAAGAATTGTATATATTCAGAAGAGAGAGGGAGTTTCCATTGTTGATTGAAAGATTAGTTGAAAGTATTCACAACTGTAGAACGTTGGTTCAAAAAAACAAACTCTAGAGTTCTACTCAAGAAAATGAAAAGCTAAGAGATATGCATGGAAGTTGCGTATCTTAAGTAAATTAAAGAGTAACTGAAGTTAAGAAAGTGTAACACCCAATTTTCATGGCATGTCACAGGTTAACTTATACCATGAGTAAACCATACTTAACCGAAAATAACTGAAAAATCCATGACTATTCAACTTAAATGTCTTTCAAACCATTCTTTAAACGTTATATCGGAACTAACAACTAGTTTGATAAATTTAACAACGGAAAATAAAAGAATAATCTCCAGCTCATGACACCAACACCAACTCTATCAACTACTCCTCATGGTTACTTGGAAGAGAAAGAGAGGGGTGAGCAATCTAGGATTACTCAGCGAGAGCAAGCCTTAGGGCTCACGAAGTCTTCATACACAAACATGCATAGATCATCACAAAGTCTAAACCTAAGACAAGCAATTAATCACGTGTCAACGACACACAAATATCAAACTAATGAGACTACATCCCATAAACAACGCTGTGCATTACGGGATTCCTCATGCTTTTGCACTTCTTCCTGCACATTTATGTCGCCGTGCATTATGGGATTCCTCATGCTTTCGTATTTCTTCCTGCACATTTCCATTACCGTGCATTATGGTATTCCTCATGCTTTCGCACTTCTTCCTACACTTTTTCACTTGTGTATCTGGATTCCTCATGCTTCTCGCACTTCTTCCACGCACAACGCGTAGGCTCGTCAGCCAATCCGGATCTACCCGCATTCCGCGCCCGTAGACAACCACACAACTACAAGGAGAATTCCTTGTAGGACTCTCTGCGGCTCACCCGCTTCTTCGTGACTCTTGGCACATTTTCTCCTCACACTCAAACAATTTTTTTTGTTACACAAACATGCATATCACACACCATGCAATCCATTTTAAAATATCTAGTTCTTTTAATTTTCAAATCCTATTACTAATTCTTTTTCCTTACATTTTATTTAGTAAGTATATATATATATATATATATATATATATATATATATTATTATACACTCAACAATCAGCTAAGATTATTTATATATAATCCACAGGTATACTTAGATTTAACCTTATACTAAGTAACTATCTAAACATATCGGTATATGAAAAAGACACTAAGTAGTCCTCACCTTAGCCAAACAGGTCGAATATTCGGTTCAGAAATACCAACAACACAAATACGGTTCAACAACACTTCTCAATCTGCAAAGTTTAGATTAACCGATCAAAGATTATATTCCAATAATAATCCATTATTTAATCTAATGACCAAAATCCAGTTTAATGGTTACTTAGTGTTTCCCAATTAAATTAATTAGACCTAAATTTAATAATTTAATTCACCATAACTTCATCATTACGATCCCTTGAATTGTGTTTGATTTAATAACCAATTACATAAATCAAACCAACTAATTGTGCAAACCATCATCCATTACACGTAACATCAACGCCACAAAAGTCAACCAATATCCTTAACAATTAGGATCCGGTTCTATACTTTAACTGCGATCCTTGGTTTAGTCGGTTAAACTTCTTGGTTCAATAATGAACAAACACAACAACAACAGCACGAGACAAGGTGCGGCCGATTATCTTTTCTCGACAATTACTCTCGACAGATCTGATCGGCAGCTCTACTTCGACACGACCATTAAAGCTTACAGCGGTTAGGTCCTCATGGCTCAACCATGAAACAACAACAACAACAAAGCAACAATCCATCAAGATAATAACAGAAACTTGTCCCGCAAGTTACAAAATAAATCTAGGGTTTTCTTACCCTTATCAATCTCAACGACGGCTATGGCTGTTCCTGTGACAGCGGCTGACATCTTCGGTGATACACGGTGGGCGACTGACCAACGGTGGTGACTAATGATGACCAACGAGAACGACGATTCCGTACGGTATACTTCTCCTCGACAAGATTCATCACAACAACATCACGAACTCCTTACGAAACAAATGGCATCAACAACAAGAACTCACATATCGAAATACTGGTCTGCTCTTAAGGTTTAGGTTTGCGTTTCTCTTTGACGGCTGAAGAAAATACATCCACGATACATATACAAACAACATGGCCTTTGTCGTTTAATCATTTTCCTTCATTTGGGTTTTTTCAATGGGCTACAATTTCCAAAATGGCCCACAACTAAATTTGGGGATGTTACAATTCTCCCCCATTCAGAATAAATTCCTCCTCGAATTTACGAATCAGTTTCTCCCCCACTTAGTTTCCATTCCAATTTGGAGTATCCTTCTCTGAGATGCTCTGTTCACTTTTATTGAACTTTTTTGACCAACAACGAATCACAAGTTCTCACTTGGTTTGGATACAATATTTTAGTTTCCGTTTACTAGAAATAATTTTTCCTTGCTCCTCATTCTCAGCTTTTGATTCAGTGAAAACCCAACTATTCACTTATTATGATTTAATTCACGCTTAACCGTATGACAACCTGGAACGTCCAGTGTCATAGTTCCTTTAGCTTTCCATCGCTTAGACATAATATACATCCCTCAAATAATTATGAAACTTGAAAAGAATATTCCGATTTCCAACAAAGGTTTTTCCATTACCTTGACTTGTGAAAATAACCTATGTACCAACATACACCCTTGTCTAACAATGTTCTGAAGTGTATACATTAACCGTGACCATTACGGTTTTTGCAACAGGTAGTTACATTATCCACTAAGCTTCCGCTGTGCTCACTCTGTAAAATTGACATCACTTTGAAGGATTCCTAATTTAAAAAATTAACATAGTATTTCCCTAACAATCTTATGATTTCTGTTCCTTTTAAGTTTCACGCTTCCATGCATTGTTTTTTAACGTAATGCTTCTCATATAGTCCACCTTCACCACATAATAATGTTCGTTCTGCATTCATCAAACACCAAATAGAAATAATGTCTCCTCATAGTCTTTAGTGATCTCCATTTCACTAACCTTAGTGGATCCATACCACATAATAAAATTAATGATTTGTGAAAATGTCACCTTATTTTATTTCTCCAAATTTTTTTTTTCCCTCCAAAAACAACATCTATTTTCTAAGACTCTTCCAAAGAAACAATATAGGAGTTATCCATTTTTTTTTACCCTTTTAGTATTACATCCATTTTCTAAGGCTCTCTCAAAAGCCCCTATATAAGAATCAACCATTTTTTTTAACATCTTTCATCTTGACTCATCGAGCTCTATAACTACCTAAGTTGTTCCTACTACTAGTCGTTCGTAGCAGTCCACTATCAATCTCCAATGTCACCACACCCTTCGGGTTAAGACAACTTGAATTGTAAACAACATATCTCCATTGAAATGGAAAGCAATATTTTTTTTTTTAAATCATCTTTTAACACAAATACACATTCTATGTAGAAGTCCATAATGTGAATTATTGTGTGGTGTCCTCCCACACTTCTTATTTCCACTTCTTCTGCTGCAATTACCTTTTGTGCTCTCCAAGCACTAAAATAACCTCGACTAGTGATGTTTATAAAACACCTCATCTTTAAATTTATGGCACCAACTCCAAAAACGTCACACAACAATATTAACTTCAATTTTTCATCAAATGTCCATTTGAATTTTAAAACTAGTATCTCAAACCTTCGTCCACTCGAACATCACGTCCTTCCATGTGAGTTGAGTAACTGGTTTAACCATACTTAACAACTCCCAGTTGCTATATACGACTCCAAGAAAAACTACTGACCTCGGTAGCATTCTTTCCATTAAAGTTAACTACTCCAAGTCAACTTATCACTTCATCTTCTAAGCCTACACGGCCGAGAAATTCAATCGCCCTCAGGACTGCCTCCCGGGTCAGAACCGGTTTCACATAACCTAAGGCTCTGATACCAAAATTGTAACACCCAATTTTCATGGCATGTCACATGTTAACTTATACAATAAGTAAACCATACTTAACCGAAAATAATTGAAAAATCCATTACTATTCAACTTAAACTTCTTTCAAACCATCCTTTAAACGTTAAACCGAAACTAACAACCAGTTTGATAAATTTAACAACGGAAAATAAAAGAATAATCTCCAGCTCCTGACATCAACACCAACTCTATCAAATACTCTTCATGGTTACCTGCAAGAGAAAGAGAGGGGTGAGCAATCTAGGATTACTCAGCGAGGGCAAGCCTTAGGGCTCAGGAAGTCTTCATACACAAACATGCTTAGAAGATCACAAAGTCTAAACCTAAGATAAGCAATCAATCACGTGTCAACGACACACAAATATCAAACTAATGAGACTACGTCCCATAAACAACGCTGTGCATTACGGGATTCCTCATGCTTCCGCACTTCTTCCTGCACATTTCCGTCGCCGTACATTACAGGATTCGTAATGATTTTGCACTTCTTCCTGCACATTTCCATTACCGTGCATTCCGGGATTCCTCATGCTTTCGCACTTCTTCCTACACTTTTTCACTTGCGTATCCGGATTCCTCATGCTTCTCGCACTTCTTCCATGCACAACGCGTAGGCTCGTCAGCCAATCCTGATCTACCCGCATTCTGTGCCGGTAAACCACCACACAACTACAAGGAGAATTCCTTGTAAGACTCTCTGCGCCTCACCCGCTTCTTCGTGACTCTTGGCACATTTTCTCCTCACACTCAAGCAATTTTTTTTGTCACACAAACATGCATATCACACACCATGCAATCCATTTTAAAATATCTAGTTCTTTTAATTTTCAAATCCTATTACTAATTCTTTTTCCTTACATTTTATTTAGTACGTATATATATCTATACTATTAAAAGGGAAGCATTATTTACAAGGCAAAATAAAATTTAAGAATATATATGACATAAAATGATCTTGAATATATTTCAAAGCATATAATAGAAGAGGGATATTAAAGTAATTTTTATGGTAAAAACGTGGGGATCCTATTGTGAGCCGAATTGATTCTGTTCGGATCATGTATTAATTGTTCGGAGCTGTTGTTCATACTCACGTATCCAAACAGAATCGAAACTACCATCTGCAATTTAATTCAAAAAAATAATTTTTTTATTTAATCATTTTAAAGAAACAATAATTCCGATATTTATGTAAACTATTTGATTTGGGCAATTAAATTCGGAATTTTATATATGTAAACATATTTAATTTGATTACATATTTTGAGATATATCCGGAAACAATAATTTCTATACTATTAAAAGGGAAGCATTATTTACAAGGCAAAATAAAACTTAAGAATATATGACATAAAATGACCTTGAATATATTTCAAAGCATACAATAGAAGAGGGATATTAAAGTAATTTTTATGGTAAAAACGTGGGGATCCTATTGTGAGCCAGATTGATTCTGTTCGGATCATGTATTAGTTGTCCGGAGCTGTTTTTCATACTCACGTATCCAAACAGAATCGAAACCACCATCTGCAATTTAATTCAAAAAAATAATGTTTTCGTTTAATCATTTTAAAGAAACAATAATTCCGATATTTATGTAAACTATTTGATTTGGGCAATTAAATTCAGAATTTTATATATGTAAACATATTTACTTTGATTACATATTTTGAGATATACCCGGAAACAATAATTTCTATACTATTAAAAGGGAAGCATTATTTACAAGGCAAAATAAAACTTAAGAATATATGACATAAAATGTAACATCAGCGAACCGAAATTCCGGTTTGGGATGTGCATCGATCGATGCAGTAGGAGCATCGGTCGATGCTGGCTCAATTCTGTGCGTTTTGACTTAAGTCAAATGCTGCGTTTTGGGTTAGGGAAAACCCTTAAACGCAAGTTTTTGTCTCATACGAGGGATTGGCCGATTTTTGGGAGAGAAAGAAAGAAACAAAACTGTTCTTGAGCGTTCCTGAGATTTCTGGAGATTTGGGGCTTTTCTTGGTGAGATCTGTAGCTGGGATTGTTGTAGGAGCTTCCTAGAAGCGTGTTCTTGCTTGTTTGTTGTTCAGATTCGTCTTGGCACAGGTAAGTGCATGACCATGGCTTATCTAAGCTAGAGGAACCTTTAACTTGCTTGTTTTGTGTTGTTAGGCTTGTTAGTTTGTTGGTATGGACGTTAGGAAGCTTTCTTGTGGCTTGGGAATGAGTTTCTGTGGTTGTAGGAATGAAATCCGGCGAGAAACTTCGGGGAAATCACGGTGCTCGACGTTGCGTCGATCGATGCAAATGCGAGGACGGCGCAATAAACTTTAGGGTTTTCGTGTTGCGTCGAGCATGCGTCGGTCGATGCAGATTGGGTATTGGTCGATGCAAGTTGCACTTGCATCGGTCGATGCAGCTTCTGCGTCGGTCGATGCTTCCTCAACTGGCATCGGTCGATGCATGTTGGCATCGGTCGATGCAGTGTCCTGGTCCTTTGTTTGTTGTGTGATGATTGTTACTTGTTGGTTATTGGTACTCTACTGCTTGTGTGTATAGCCAGTAGATGGGAGGATTGCCTTACTGAGTGTTTATAAAATACTCATGCATTGCAATATGTGTTTGTGGTGCAGGTAAAGCCAAAGTGTGATCGTGGAATCCAGGCAATGAAGAGGAGGATGATCTAGGGACTCGGTTTTATGTTGTCTGGCATTGCTAGGTTGCTAGAGATGGATCATTAGAACATTGCTAGGTTGCTGGTTCTATCATTTCTGTTATTTGGTTATTGGATATTTATTGGATATTGGTTGGTTATTTCCGCTGTTGAATGTGTTTGTGGTTAGGTGGCTAGTGGGTATGGGACCACTAGTTGTAGTTTATTTTATTATTTTATTATATTATATTTTATTATTTATTATTTTATAAAAAAAAGGTCGGTCCTTTCATTTTGGTATCAGAGCCCTTACGGTTCTAGGATTGGGTTCACTAGGCTTTGTGCATGTCTTGATTGATTATGTGAGTTAGTCAATTGTGTGTGGCATGGAGTCCTAGAACATCCTCTTCGAGCCTACTTGTGATTCGACGGTGAGTTTTATTTCTGTGTTAATTAGAAATTGTGTGTTTAGCCTTCTGTTCATGGTAGTGCAGATGGTTAGAGAGGATGCTGTTGCTGGTCGTGGTCGTGGACGCGGACGTGGTCGCGGACGTGGTCGTGGTAGGGGCAGAGTCCCAGTGGTTAGTGAGACCGAGGACCAGAGTGTGACAGCTGAGGGTGTTGGCGAGTTGCAGGGAGTTCCGGGGGATTCAGTGAGTGTGGCCGGAGGGGGCGGTGTGGATGCTCTAGTGGCCGATGATGCTAGGGTCCCGGGTGTGGGAGCCCCAGCGGGTGGAGTCCCTGGTGTGGACATTGCGGCTTTGCTAGCACAGGTGTTAGAGCGGTTACCACCCGTGGTACCGGCTCGGGCTCAGGTAGTGCCACCAGTGGTGGCGGAGGAGCGGCAGCCAGTGGCTGTGGATGTGGGAGTCCATGCTCGTTATCTCAGCATGTTGACAGAGATGGGTCGGTTGCGTACCGAGCAGTTTACGGGAGGTGTAGATCCTACTGCTGCGGATGCATGGAGGACGAGAGTGGAACGTAATTTCCATACTCTGAGATGTCCTGAGGAGTTCTGGGTGGACATAGGGGTATACTTTTTGAGTGGTGATGCTGAGTTGTGGTGGAAATCTGTGGCTACTAGGAGGGTGCAGCGGGAGATGACTTGGGCTGACTTCGCTTTGGAGTTCAACCGCAAGTATTTTCCTAGAGAGGCATTGGATCGTTTGGAGGTGCAGTTCCTTCAGTTGTCTCAGGGGACACGGTCAGTGCGGGAGCTGGACTTGGAGTTCAGTCGACTTCTTTGTTATGGGGGTCGGGCTATGGAGTCTGAGGAGGCCCAGATCAGGAGGTTTTTGAGGGCTCTACGTGATGATTTGAGGGTTCACTGTAGAGGGAGGTCTTATGCTACGCGAGCAGAGCTGGTTGAGACAGCGGCAGAGATTGAGGAGGATATCCGGGCACAGTCAGTGATGGTTACTCTAGCAGTTCAGCCTGGTAAGGCTCAGCAGCAGGGTGGTTCCAGCAGGGGCGGTAAGCATGCTCAGGGAACCAAGAGGAAGTGGGAGACTACGCAGAAGCCGAGTGGTGCGGGTTGCTTCGTATGTGGGAGCAAGGATCACAAGGTTGCTAGTTGTCCCAAGAGGAGTGCTCCGACGGCAGGGCCTCGGGTATGTTATCATTGTAGGTAGGCAGGGCACATCAGGCCTTTCTGTCCCAAGTTGCAGCCGGTAGCAGTGGCAGCGTTGCAGCAGGTGCAGCCTGGAGGTCAGCAGGTGGCACGGATTGAGCAGACGCCACGTGCTTACACGACAGCAGAGACTGGTGGAACCAGTGCCGGGGCGATCACAAGTATAATTTCTGGTACTTAATCTTTGTGAGATTTTAGTAGGTACAGATTTTTATGTTTCCTGTGATAAAATGTTAGGTTCTCAACACATGAGGTTTGTGTAGGGGCCTTGTTGGTGGGCGGGTTTAAGTCCCACGTTATGTTTGATTATGGAGCTTCCCATAGCTTCATTACTCCGGAGTGTGCAGAGTGTGCGGGAATCTTAGGGGAGCCCAGGGAGCGTACAAGATTTGTCAGAGTTGCTGGGGGCAAGTTTTTGAGAGTTATTGGACGAGCTAGAGGGGTTGATATTCAAATCGCGGGAGAGTCATGGCCATTGCTTATCAGTATGGTGGAGCTATATGATGTTATTCTCGGGATTGATTGGTTGCATCGGCATATGGTGCATTTGGATTGCCATCGGGGTAGAGTGGAGTTTGAGCGTCCTGGAGAGAAGTTGGTTTTTCAGGGTATTAAACCGACTTCGGGGAGTCTCGTGATCTCAGCCATTCAGGCTGGGAAGATGATCGAGAAGGGCCGTGAGGTTTATTTGGTTGCCATATCAATGCCAGAGTCGGTGGAGAAGTCTACAGGTAGCGGTATTCCGGTAGTGGAGGAGTTTGAGGATGTGTTTCAGTCTTTGCAGGGATTACCACCATCTCGGTCGGATCCTTTTACCATTGAACTGGAACCGGGGACGACACCGTTATCCAAGGCTCCTTACAGAATGGCTCCAGCAGAGATGACAGAGCTGAAGAAGCAGCTAGAGGATTTGTTGAGTAAGGGATTCATCCGCCCTAGTGTATCACCGTGGGGAGCGCCGGTGTTGCGGAAATCTTTTGTTATTTTATAAAATTTTAATAACTAAATAAATTTAAGGAATTATTAATAGACATAATTTTGTTTTTATTATAATATTTTAAATTTCATTTTGTAATCTTGTGGGCTTTAATTTCAGTAAGAAAACTATACATGTTTAATATTTAATTTAGAAAAATATTTGGAAAATTTAATATATTCGAAATTAATTATTTATGCTTTATACTCATATCAAAAATAGATACGAAATCTATAACCAATTATAAAAAAAAATTAATTATTTATTTATTTAATAGTTGTTACCACTATTTTAGGAAAGTTTAATTTTTTTTATGATGTAGGCAAATATGTCTGTTTGGCAACATGGATATATGTTATATTTTTTTTGTTTTTTTATCCTAAGTGTACTCCCAACTAATAGGATAGATAACATAAATCAAACCAACTAATTGTGCAAACCACCATCCATTACACGTAACATCAACGCCACAAAAGTCAACCAATATCCTTAACAATTAGGATCGGGTTCTATACTTTAACTACGATCCTTGGTTTAGTCGGTTAACTTCTTGGTTCAATAATGAACAAAACACAACAACAACAGCACGAGACAAGGTGCGACCGATTACCTTTTCTCGACAATTACTCTCGACAGATCTGATCGGCAGCTCTACTTCGACACGACCTTTAAAGCTTACAGCGGTTAGGTCCTCATGGCTCAACCATGAAACAACAACAACAAAGCAACAATCCATCAAGATAATAACAGAAACTTGTCCCGCAAGTTACAAAATAAATCTAGGGTTTTCTTACCCTTATCAATCTCAACGACGGCTATGGCTGCTCCTGTGACAGCGGCTGACATCTTCGGTGATACACGGTGGGTGACTGACCAACGGTGGTGACTAATGATGACCAACGAGAACGACGAGTCCGTACGGTATACTTCTCCTCGACAAGACTCATCACAACAACATCACGAACTCCTTACGAAACAAATGGCATCAACAACAAGAACTCACATATCGAAATACTGGTCTGCTCTTAGGGTTTAGGTTTGCGTTTCTCTTTGACGGCTGAAGAAAATACATCCACGATACATATACAAACGACATGGCCTTTGTCGTTTAATCATTTTCCTTCATTTGGGTTTTTTTTTTAACGGGTTACGATTTCCAAAATAGCCCACAACTAAATTTGAGGATGTTACAGAAAGAATCCTTCCTAATCAAATTGAATAGTTGTATAGTAAAATCCTTAAGATTGATGACTTTTCACCATAATATGTAGGTTTAACGGATACTTCTGTAATCTTTTTATATACATAAACCCGTGGGTAGCACAGATATTCACCTAGTTAAAAAGAATAAAGGGTAAAAATATTTCATTAAAGGTAGGAGCGTAATCATCTAACATAAGGGTGAACGTGAACATTCTTAACTTCTCGGTTAATATATTAGATAATTAAATTATATGATAAAGAACAAAATGAGATGTTTCACATTAATACTAGATTCGGACCCGCACGTACGTGCGGGATTGATTTCAAAAACTAAGATTGCAATTAGACTCAGGGCCGACTCAAATTTTATATAGACCCAGTGCTATTTCAAAAACAATACCTATATATATACTATTTTTATTAAAAAAAATGTTAACATGTAAAAGAATAAATCTTTTACACCCTCCGCACATGTGCTAAGCCGACACTGATTAGATTTATAATATATTACATGTGTGAAGTTATGTTTGTAAACATAATATACCATCAAATTATATAAGTTTACATAACGTTTTTAATAATCTGATATGTTACGAAAACTTTTAAAATGATTTTCAAAAATATTGGGTATAAAACTGTTGATAAACCAGGAGTTGGATTTTTTTTCCTTCATTCAATAATATTATTATACACTTGATAAAATAGAAAACAAAAAAATGTGAACTTACAATGTCTTTGTAAAATATATTAATAAACACTTTATATTTTATACCACACATATATATCTTACACTAAATGTGTGGATGGATGCAGAAATCTTCTATATAACATATTGTTTGCTACTCCATGTTTCAACCTACATGCTTTCTTCTTCACACTCCTAATCTCACAAAGAAATATGGACATCCTTATGTGCGTTTGATGACTGCAGCCAAGCTATTTTGAAATGATTTTCATACTTTCTTCTTGTGTAATCATTGTCTTAGGATGAGTTGGAATTGTACAAAATTTTCAGGTTTAGTAGTCATTTATTCTCTATATGAATATAAAGATTTATTAACAAGAAATTAAAATACAATTTTGTTTAAAAAAAAAGACAGTTTTGTAGGCTTCTCGACTATAATGACCTTTAACCCTACACAAACACACCCAAATTATTAGCTAATTTAAAAAAAACATTAAAAATTAACAACAATTAGAATCTTAATGTTTATGTGTACTACATACCTATGAGGTTGCTACTCCATGTTTCAACCTACATGGTTTCTTCTTCACACTCCTAATCTCACAAAGAAATATGGACATCCTTATGTGCGTTTGATGACTGCAGCCAAGCTATTTTGAAATGATTTTCATACTTTCTTCTTGTGTGATCATTGTCTTAGGATGAGTTGGAATTGTACAAAATTTTCAGGTTTAGTAGTCATTTATTCTCTGTATGAATATAAAGATTTATTAACATGAAATTAAAATACAATTTTGTTTTAAAAAAAGACAGTTTTGTAGACTTCTCGACTATAATAACCTTTAACCCTACACAAACACACCCAAATTATTAGCTAATTTAAAAAAACATTAAAAATTAACAACAATTAGAATCTTAATGTTTATGTGTACTACATACCTATGAGTTTGATTCCCAAGTCAAAATTATTGAACCAAAGTTTGCCATCTACAAAAAAAAGCACACAAATTAATAATACACAAAAATCAACTTATGGCTCAATAATAACCACAAAATTACATCATTATTTAACAAAAATAATTACAGTTCGATGAGTTGTTTTGAGGATCCATGTTCTATGAACAGCCCTTCCTGCTCTTCTCAATATCCTGGTAACTTTTTTTTGATGATTTAATAAATTTATTTATAAATTCTTTCAGTCAAAGGGTGTGTCATGGAAAATGAAGATCAAACTTAACATAATATAAAATCCACCAAATCAACAAACTAAGTAATATTCAAAAATAAATAGATCAAAGTATCATATTTTTGAAGAGATACTGACACACAAGATGGGGAAACAAATGTCTCCATGCTCCATTTAAACGCTGATCCATTCGAACGCTGAAATCAAGAATAAAAAAAAAAAAACTCAAAATTAGATTCTACTTCAATTAGCAAATAGAAAAAAAAAAATATGTGCTATCGAAATTGAAAAACAAAAGGGGACAATCTTAGGCTTTAAACACAATTATTTCGTTATTGTTATGGTATGGTATGACATATATTAAATATCTGTTTCTTTCTTTTTTCGTTTGCCGTTGCAGGTTGCGGGTTTAGGTGCTTGGAAAGCTTCTGCCAAACTTTCATCGAGAATCCTTATGATTTCATATCCACGTCGTTCGAAATATTAGAAAATTCTTCCGCCGTGAAAACATTTTCTGCAGGTGAGTCATCTTCTCTGCTGGCATTATACACTTGTTCTTGCCGAGCATGTTTTTCAACTGTATCTTAAACATGTGGTGAATTTAGGTTTCATAATTAGATGGTTATTATGTTGGACAAAAAATACACTGCATATAAATATACCTGCGCTTCTATTTTTTGAGCTTCTATTTTTTGAATTCTCTCCAGACGGATAGTAATGATGTAATATTTTCTTGTTTGTTTTGAAAACATTACATCCGTCACTAATACTAATTTGTTATCATTTCCTATTTAGAAATGTCTTAATTTGTGTGATTGGGACAGAAGGATAGTTTCCCTTTTTCAACATTAGTGATATACGAAATTTTGCTAATATTTGATTTTACATAATTAGTAAAAGCTTAATTTGCGTGAGTATAAAGACATAAATATATATATATTTGTTTTCTTTTATTATTGGTATTCGTTTTTCTTATGGTATACAATATCTTAGTAATTATAGTAGTAGTTGATATTTCTTATGTAGAGAATTATGTAGTGGTAGATTTATTGGACCATGTATTTATTACGTAACTTGGTAATGGGTAATTTAGAGAATTACGTAACTTTGTAATGTATTGGACTTTGTTTGTTTATACTATTAATTAATCTGACTCCGGATACATTATATACAACCCGAATTAATTACACCCGGATCAGAGAAGAATCCACGATTTTTATTATCTAAATTTACTTTAATGTCCTTCTTATCTTGTATGCTTTTTAATTTATTCAGGGTCATTTTATGTCATATATTCTTATGTTTCATTTTTGCCTTGAAATAGTGCTTCCCTTTTAATAGTATAGATGTTAAATTAGATATTCAAAACTGTGCACTTGTTTAGTTATTCTTTTAGTGAACAAGGTCCAGAAAGATGGCTTCAACCTACTTTTGCTTAATTTCAATTATTTACCTAAATAGGTAAACGGTTTCATATTTCTTTTATATTTCATTTTGTACATTTCTCTTTTCCCGGCAATGGAAGATTTTATTTCTATTGTAAGGTCAAAGTAACAAGTTCTTCTCCTTCTTCACGTTAGCATTTTTTCTTTGTTCCTAGCTGCCCTAAGTTAGTTTTCTTGAAACAATGAGCAATTGACTTTGAGTTCTTGATGAGACTATTAATGTCAGTTGAACTTAAATTCTATTAGGAAACTACGAACATTGAGGTGTCTAACCGATCCTAATAAACCATGTCCGAGGACACAGTTTATGACCTGTGAAGATGGCAATGCTAGGAAGCATCGTGACAAACATTGACGAAACACATTGGAAAAACTGAAGATGCATTAGAAGATAATTTTTGATTCTGATAATTCGGAATGATTATTTACTAAGAAAATCTTAATCGTTTCATATCTCAAAAAATCATACAGAATCAAACGCTAACTACCAGACACTAGTTGTTGGCTGATGCAACATTTAATTTGGACATGGACAAACGCAAACGAAAATAAAAATAGACGTCCACTTACAATTTTTAATTGTCTCATATTGTCTCATTTCTTCTTGTTCACGATTCATTAGATAATAGACCGTTCATCTTTTTTAAAAAATGGAATATATGTTTTACTAGTGTTAGGTGAGCTGGTGAGGTGTGGGTAGGTCTGACCAAAACTAAACTGTAACCCTATTAGACTATAAACGGACTGTAACCATATAAAATGGTTAAAAACAATAACCGTAAATATATAGTAAAAATAAATTAATTGTAACAGTTAATTAGCTGTAATCGAATCAAAACTGTTGGTTAACCGTATAGTTTAATCGTAACAATTTTAATTATATTATATCATCAAAAATATCAATGTATCATATCATTAAATAACCGTAAGCGTATATATTTTTAATTATTTTAACTGGAACTGTGTTTAACCTTAACCATTTAACTGTTTATTAAACAATTACGGTTAGGGTTACACAAAATACCTAACCGTAACCGGTGGTTAATAAACTCTGTAAAAATAATAACCATAATTGTGTGGGGTTATATTTATTAAAAGTAAGAAAGATAAATAAAATATCTAATCAAATACGTAATAGAATTTAATCCAGTGATATGTTATATTGGAAAAAAAAAATATATAGCTAAATTGCAACTGATAATCAAAAACCATGAGTTCATGAAAAATAAAAGTCTTTAATTTACTTTTGTACTTTTTAAAAAAATATTTGAAAAATGTTTCTTTCGTACTTCGTATATAAGTGGCAATATATGTAAGTATCTCAGATATATAATTATAAAATATATAGTAAACATGTCTGGGATTCGAGTTCTAGTGAACGCAATTTCTTGCAAATAGTTTAATGTGCAAGCTTATCGAGGTGTCATGCCGCATGCAGAGCTGTTCTTCACGGTCTTGTGTTGAGGTGAGAGTTTGTCTATGATAAAATGTGTCATATATGTAGAACCGTCCGTTGTAGATTTGAGTGTCGCTGGGAAAGTTGCGCCGTGACATCATTGTTCGTAGGAGTTGTTCGTATAGTGTTGCAGGTAATTTCATATCATCATAATAGGATTAGATTAAATATCTCTGATGATAATGTAATAGACGATATAGAAAAACAGAAAATGATACCTTAAATAATCTTACAAAATAAAAATTAGGTATTTGTTTAAGCCCCCAAAACCTAACCTAAAAAATCATATAATGAATACTATAATATAAAGTTAAAAAAATATATATAGTTTCTTCAATTATATAAGTAAAGATTGAATGATTGATCAAAAAAATTTCAAAACAATTATACACGTACCATATTTATATAGTAACCATTCAAACTTTTTGTTCTATTTGTTCATCACTATCTGTGATTATTCTTCTCATTGAACCACACTTGTTTTGTTTGATCTGCTTGTTCTTTTGTTAGCAGTTGGACTCTATAAAATATTCATATTAAACCTATTATTTCAATATTTAGTTTCCATGCTTCCAGTTTGCTAATTCAGATTTAAATGTAGCGAGTTAATGTTTTTCCAAATCATTATGAATTTAAATATATATTTTCGAAAAAATGAAGTTGAATATGTAATCTCATTATATGTATAAGTTATAAGTATAACATCTATTTTATCTGTGAAGAAATTAATCACTAGTCGACGCATGTAGTATTCCGTATATACACATTATTAAATATATATATATATATATAGTATTAGTATACAGTATATACATTGTTAAATATGAGTAGGTGAAAAACCTGTTGGTAAAGTAACGTACTCGCGAACAGCATCAAACGCTGTTGTTTTTTTTTTCTCTTTGCTGATGTGGCAAGAACGACATTTAAGGCGATTAGGGTTTCTAACGTGACGGCCAAGGATAGCGCCGTCAGGAACTCCTCCAGTGGTTACTGGGGCTGTTCTCATGCCGGACAAAGCGTCTGAGGGATGACTAGAGGTGGGGAGTAATGATAGTGTAGGGAGGCACAAAGGAATCTCGGTTCCACAAGAGGGATCTGCACAGGTTGAGTTAGCGAGGGAGGGTGATGCTCCGATTAAGAAATCTTTTCTTACGGTGGCTAAAAAACATGTATTTACGAAACAGAAGTTTGTGGTCGCGACGGTGGGTGGGCAAGCGAGGGTTACTGTCTTAAAAGAGGTTTTAACGGGGTCTAAGTTTCTATTGGAAGATTTCTTGATTGGAAAATTTCTTAATGAGAAAGCTCCTGATGTGGGAAAAGTTCATATGATTCTTAATAAGATCTGACGGTTAGGGGACAAATCGACAATGATTGATGTCATTGTCGTAAATGACACAACACTCAAGTTTCGTGTTAAGAACGAAATGATGCGGCTACGGGTTTTGAATCGGGGCATGTGGGATATTATGGGCACTCCGATGATTGTTAGTAAATGGTCACCGTTTGCGCAAGAGGTGCAGCCGGCGATGACTTCTATTCAGCAATGCGTCAAGCTAAAAGATGTTCCCTCATCTATGTTCACGGAGAAGGGATTGGAGTTCTTAGCCAGTGGAGTTGGAAAGCCACTTCGACTTCATGCAAAAACTGAAACTTGTGAAAGATTTGATGAAGCACGAATTTTAGTTCAGGCCAACCTCACAAGGGATTTACCATGGAAGTTCGTGACTCGGGGTGAAGAAGAAGGGGAGTTGGATGCGGTGGTTCATTACTCTTATCCCTGGCTTCCATCCAGGTGCAACGGTTGTAACAAGTGGGATCATTTACGTGACTCTTGTCTTACGGTGAGTACCTCCACAGTGGGGGTCACTTCCGATACTGCTAAGGAAACGACTGCAGAGGAGGTACAATCTGCTGTTACATAGGAAGGTCAACCTATGGCTGAAACTGTCTCTGTTGCGGGGGGAACGGATGAAACAACATCGGTGGATGTAGATGGTTGGAGTACCCCTCAGAAGACGAGTCGTAGCCCCAGTAAAGGAATTAAGCCTTCTTTGCCTAAGGTTTCAACTCTCTCGAACTCTTACTCTGTTTTAAGTGGTAACGAGGAAATGGATGAGGATGACATAGCAAAGGCGGATGTGGTAGAGACGCATGCTGAAGAGATTGCACCAGGGGTTGCTTCTCATGAAGGGATGAAGAATTCACTCCCAATCCCTAATAAACCAAAGACGGATCCACCCTCACGTCCATATCTCCCCCGATATTCATAAAACTGTTATTTCTACTCGTGGAGCGGGTACGAAGAATTCCCAACAACATTAATTATGTCAGGTTTCTTTTGGAATGTGTGCGGCTTAAACAGATTAAAAAAACATTCCATCATAAAGAAATAGGTGGAGGTAAATAGGATGAAGTTTGGGTGTTTCATGGAAACACGAGTTCGAGAGAGTAAAGTCTCGGTGGTGGCCTCTAAGGTTTTAAATGACTGGTCGGTTCTAACCAACCATCAATATAATCGAAGGGGTCAAATTTGGGTAGTGTGGGGACCTGATGTTATTCTCACACCTTTCTACAAGAGTGCACATATGATTACTTGTTCTGTCAAGCTACCTGATCAGGACGAGGAATTCTTTTTTTCGTTTATTTATGGGTTTAACACGGCAGCAGAGCGGAAAGAGCTGTGGAAGGAGTTACGCGACCATGCTGATAGCCCTCTAATTTGTCGTAAGCCGTGGATGATAATGGGAGATTTTAACGAAACGTTGGATTTGTCGGAGCATTCCCAGCAAGATATGCCTGTAGTCACGGCTGGTATGCGAGATTTTCAAAGTATAGTGAACTACTGCTCTTTCTCTGATTTAGCAGCTCATGGACCGTTGTTCACCTAGATTAATAAGAGGGCGAATGCTCTCATCTCTAAGAAACTGGACAGAGTATTGGTGAACGCTTATTGGTTACATTCTTTCTCGTCATCGTATAGTGTTTTTGAGGCCGGTGATTGCTCTGATCATATGCGGTGTAGAATTGGGTTTCAAGCAGGAGGAGGTAATCTCTGCCCCCGACAAAAACCTTTTAAGTTTGTTAACGCAACAATAAGTCTAGCTGAGTTCAAACCATTTGTATGTGAGGCTTGGCAAATTACTGAGCCGCTAGACATGTCCACCTATACTCTATATCGTATCACCAAGAAGTTGAAAGAGGGGAAACCAGGATTGAGGCAATTGGCAAAAGATCGAATGGATGACTTGGTGAGGAAATCAAAGGATGCCTATGAGGATCTTTGTGAGAAGCAGGAATAGAGTTTTTTGAACCCTTCCTCGCAAGCGATGGAAGCAGAAACTATGGCTTATGAACGGTGGGAATGCGTGGCTACTTTGGAAGAGAAATACCTCAAACAACGATCTAAACTGCACCGGCTGTAGGTTGGGGATAAAAACAATAAAACATTACATCGGTCTGTGCTTCAACGTGCAGCCAAGAACTCGATTAGGGAGATCAAACGGGCTGATGGTTCCTTCACAAAGGATCCGGACGAAATAAAGCTTGAAGCGGAGCGATTCTTTAGAGAATTTTTGCAGTTGATTCCTAGTGACTATGAGGAGGTTTCAGTCGAGGTCCTACAGGGTTTGATGTTGTATCGATGTTTTGCACAGGACAAAGCCAATTTGATTCGACAGTTTCTGCAGAGGAGATTCAGAAGGTTTTGTTTGCAATGCCAAATGACAAATCCCTAGGTCTGGATGGGTATACATCAGAGTTCTACAAAGCTGCCTGGGACGTTGTGGGTAGTGAGTTTGTCATGGCGGTATAGTCTTTTTTTGTTAAAGGCTTTCTGCGTAAGGGAGTTAACTCAATAATCTTAGCTCTGTTTCCAAAAAAGACTGAGGTGAGAGAGATGCAGGATTACAGACCCATATCCTGTTGCAATGTCCTCTATTAAGCCATTTCTAAAATAATAGCCAATCTGTTGAAATCAGTGTTGCCAAAGTTTATAGCGGGGAATCAGTCAGCATTTGTCAAGAACAGACTGCTTCTGGAGAATTTTTTACTAGCTACAGAACTAGTCAAGGATTTATCTTCAGGACTCAATCTCAAGCCGCTGTGCTATTAAAATTGACATTTCAAAAGCATTTGACTCTGCCAATAGTCTTTCTTGTGAAACACTCTTATGGTGATGGAGTTCCCTCCTGAGTTTGTTAAATGGATCATGCTTTGTATCACTACTCCTTCCTTTTCTGTCCAAGTAAATGGTGAACTAGCAGGGTTTTTCAAGAGTAAATGGTGAACTAGCAGGATTTTTCAAGAGTAAATGGTGAACTAGCAGGGCGTTAGTCTCATGCCTGTTGTTGGATCACGGGGTACGATTGATATGGGTATTGGTCAACACGCGATAGTCGTTGAGGCCTGGAACCGACGTTGGAGATGCCATCGAATTGCTCAACTCAACTCAATGGAAGACGTGCTGCATACACCCTGGCTTAACCGCAAACTAGTGGCGGATGCAGTTCTACCGAAGGGGAAAAATGATGAGTACAGACCACATTTTTCTACAAGGGGTACGTGGAATAATCTTTGACATGCTTCTAGTGTTGTTGGCTGGAGCAGTGGTGTGTGGTTCTGTCATGCCACCCCGAAGTTTTCTTTCTGTGTATGGTTAGCAGTACAGAACAGATTGTCCACAGGAGATCGGATGTTACTCTGGAACAGAGGAGTGGATGCCACTTGTGTTCTTTGTCACAATGCGCTGGAAACCAGGGATCACCTATTTTTTTCTTGTACTTACGCCGCTGGTTTCTGGACCAATCTCGCCTCCAGCATTTACTCCTCCCGAAATTCCACTGACTGGCAGACTGTGGGTAATGCCGCTTCGGCTCATTGGCCTAATCAGACACTTGGGTTTTTTGCACGTTACGTTTTGCAGATATCTGTCTACTCCTTATGGCGGGAACAAAACAACCATCGTCATGGAACTCTCCAAACTACACAGACTCAGCTCGTTCAAAGAATCGACAGACATATTCGAAACCAGTTGCTCACAATACCACTGGGAGGTGATGAGCGGTATGCTGATGGACTGGGCATCTGGCTGGCCTCGCGATATTGACTTCTTTTTATTGTTTCATCAGAAGTTTACTCTGTTTTTGCTAGTTCTATTTATTAAACTGTTGTACAAGATGTAAAAACACTATTTCTTTTTTAAATATAAATTAATATTTTTTTCAAAAAAAAAATAACTTACTCGCTGGAAAAGTGGAAAAAAACAGAACCCATTTCGCCTATAAAAGGATCCTTTAAGATATGCAGCTTCCTCATCTTCTCAACTTAAGCCAATTCAATAGGTTAATCTTCTTACCAAAAATGCATTTCTCGTATCTTTCCTTGCCGACTTGGACAACCCTAATAACATTGGGTTTTCTCATGCTTCAATCATCTAAGTCCAGTGCTCAACTAACCCCTACCTTCTACGACAGTACATGCCCTAGCGTCTTTACCATCGTTCGGGACACCATCGTAAACGAGCTCAGATCAGATCCTCGCATCGCTGCAAGCATCCTTCGTCTTCACTTCCACGACTGCTTCGTTAATGTAAGATATTGTTTTTTCACCTTTAGCAGTAAACTTTTTTCCATTTTTTTGGTTAGCATGTTAAAGTAATATTTTGTTTGTAATATATGTATACGTTAGTCTCTTCTATAATAACGTCCTTTAAGAAAAAAGCAAAATTACTGATTATGTCAAGGAATTTCTTTTCCAAATTTTCAAAATCTGACTGCATTGTGCTAAACAAAGTGTGACTGAAATTGAAATCCGGCTTAACGATTTCATCGCACAAATTAACGTTTATTAAATCTTGTGTTCGATTCTACTAACCATTAAAAGATTAATTGTTTTTTTACATAAATTTAATACATTATATACTTTTATTCCAATCAAAAAGTATTATTTATTAAACATCCAAATAAAAATATAAAAAAAAGTTTTTTTTTAGAATTTTTTTCAATATTCATTTATTGATTTCTAACGATTTGCTTTGTCAACTTAATCTAATTTACTGATTGAATTGGATTGTAGTTATGCTAAATGATTTCTGAGAAATTTAAATGTTTGGAAGATTTAGTTAACTATAGTAATATTTTATTTTAGTATTATTAGTTACCATGATATGTTATCCGCAATAATAATAAACTAGAGTACGGGTTGAAATTTTTTTAATATATATTATAATAATAATAAAACCCATGCTAGAGTACGGGTTGAATTTTTTTTAATATATATTATAATTTTTATATAAAATATAATTAATGTGATTGTTTTTTAAAAAAAATGTGGATAAAACATTATGCAATAAAATCATATGCTAAATATGATGCCTTGAGAAAAGTCACCTATTTTGTAAGTTTTATATTGTTAATGATTTGTAGATAAGTACCCGTGGTATAACACTGGTTAATATTTTATACAAAAATTTGTATATTTTATATTTTAAAAGAAAAATTTAATATATTGTATTAGTTTATGTCTGTGAATTTATTTCGATAATGTATATTCTACATCATGACTTGAATGTCATTATAAGACATAATTTTGTAAATTTGGTTTTTAAAAAGCAAATTATTATATTATGAGTAATCTGAGATATCGTTATACTTTTTGTTTTAATATATTTGGTTTCTTAAATTCTTTCATACTATAGTGATATATTATTGACATTGCTATTACAAATCAATTTAGAGTGTTAATAGTTTCTAACTTTTATATCAAGTTTTAATATTTTAAAAATATTTTAAAATAAATTATTTAAAGGTTATTATATTATATAAAATTATAAAATTCAACAAAAAAATGTGAAATTGAATTTAAATATTCAAATTTTGACCAGTTAATTCAATAGATATTATTAATCTAATTAATCTAATTTACGGATTGAATAGGATTGTAGTTATGCTAAATGATTTCTGAGAAATTTAAATGTTTGGAAGATTTAGTTAACTATAGTAATATTTTATTTTAGTATTATTAGTTACCATGATATGTTAACCGCAATAATAATAAATCACTGTTACAAAAATGTGAATATTAAAATTTCACGTATTTAGATGTTGATATTTTTGTATTTTACCGTCTAGTATTTTAGCTCTTTGTCATGTATTTTTTTTACGGTCGTCATTCGTCAAGAATAATGATGACTCATGACTTATAAAGAAACTAGATTAAGATCCGTGCTAGAGCACGGGTTGAAATTCGTTTTATTTATAAGTTTTATATTGTTAATGATTTTAGATAAGTACTCGTGCTATAAAACTGGTTAAATTTTATTTTATACAAATTTTTTTCTATTTTATATTTAAAAAAAAACTTTAATATATTATATTAGTTTATGTATGTGAAGCTGTTTCAACAATGTATATTATATGTTATGACTTGAATGTCGTTCTAAGACATAATTTTGTAAATTTGGTTTTTAAAAAGCGAGTTATTATATTATGAGTAATTTAATATGTTGTTATATTTTTTGTTTTAATATACTTGGTTTCTTGAATTTCTTTCATATTATAGAGACATATTATTGACATTGCTATAACAAACCAATTTAGAGTGTTTATAGTTTCTAAATTTTTGATCTATTAAATTTTGATGATATACTTCAAAATATCAAGTTTCAATATTTTAAAAATATTTCAAAATAAATTATTTAAATTTTATTATATTATATAAAATTATAAAATTCATCAAAAATATAAAATTTAATTTAAATATTAAAATTTTGACCCGTTACTCAGTAAAATTTTTAATTCAATTGACATAATAAAGCTTGAATATTTTATAGACTGAACATTTATATTTGTTTTTATAATTTCAAATTATGATATATCCAGAAATAAAACAATTTTTTTATTATAATAAAAAATATGATAATTTATTTATTTCACAAAATAGACTCATATATAAAGATGAGAAGTGAAGTATAATGATAATTAACAAATTAATATGGTAAGTTAGATATCAAAGGATTTTTTCGATAAATAATTTAATAAAGGAAATTATAATGGTAAGTTAAATGATATCAAATGATTCTTTAGAATATTTTCTTTAATATTTTTGGAAATAATGTGCTTTAGTAGTAAAAAATTTCGAAAATAAATTAAGATTGCATGCACTATTTAATTTGTAACCAATTAGTCTATGAATTAATGTATAACCTATTTGTAACCAATTTATTAAAATTATATAGTCTACAAAATAATGTTGTGTACTTCTGTTTTATTATAAAAGGGATTATTCCACAACATTGTAGTAAGATTTGATCTCTCATGCATTGAACGGACATGAGTTATGTATATATAAATTTGAGAAAAGCATGGACCCGTACCAAACATGTTATCAGTTTATATCGACAATTTATGATAGAATATAAATAAAACATCTTATAGAAATCATTCAAAAGTCTCAAGCTTATCGTCAACACTGAAAACCCCACACAATATTTGGAAATATATATTGAATTATTTTATATCATTTTATTTATTATTTGTGGGATATTTTCAGCCTTCGAGTAAGATGTAATTGTTAACCTAATTAATATATAATTAATGTTGAACTTTTTTGGGTTAGAAGTTTTATATAATGTAAACTAAAATGAATACTAACTTGTTTATATACTACTATACGTATGTATGCAGTTATGTTACATATCATCACGCCTTACTTAAGAAGAACAAATGTTTTTAGTGAATGTAAATGCAACCTAACACTCTTTTATAGGTAGTAAATTACTAAATTATTTGTAAACTAAAACTAACAAAAACTAATTATGATTTTAAATATTGATAATTTTTGTTTTTTGAAAGGGCTGCGATGCATCGATTTTGTTAGACAACACAACATCCTTTCGAACAGAAAAAGAGGCGGCTCCAAATGCAAACTCGGCTCGAGGATTTCCAGTGATTGATAGGATGAAAGCAGCAGTTGAGACAGCATGTCCAAGGACCGTATCATGCGCAGATATGCTTACCATCGCAGCCCAACAATCTGTAAATTTGGTATGCATTATCTCCCTTTTTTATCATTTATTACAAATAGTCTCCAACTCTTCAGTGAAGTCGTCACCGAACATATTAAACGTGAAAATCATTATATGACATGCTGCAACTCGCAAGTTGTACAGCATAATCTAGATTTGATATTATCACAGATCTACTACCAGACCTGGCTTAAAGATTCATTGCGAAAAATATTTAAAATGCATGGTAGATATATATAATATCAAGTACAGAAATAAACTCGTTCGATAAGACTCGTTTTTTAGTAACTAGAAAGAAAGCAAAATTTCTAAAAGAACTGAAAAAATAACCATAACGTCGAGAACCTAATTGTTAAATTTACAAAACTGATAATCATTTCCAAATATGGGTATTTTAGGCAGGAGGTCCTTCTTGGAGGGTTCCTTTGGGGAGAAGAGACAGCTTACAAGCATTTTTTGATCTCGCTAATACAAATCTTCCCGCTCCATTCTTCACGCTTCCACAACTTAAGGCCAGCTTTAATAATGTTGGACTTGACCGTCCTTCGGATCTCGTTGCACTCTCTGGTAATTTTCATACTTGAACTCATCATCTAATTAATTTAGAAACTTTATTGCTAATTTATATCTTCTTTCGGTTAGGTGGTCACACATTTGGTAAAAACCAATGCCAATTTATTATGGATAGGCTATACAACTTTAGCAACACTGGTTTACCCGACCCTACTCTCAATACTACCTACCTCCAGACACTTCGTGGACAATGTCCACGTAATGGTAACCAGACCGTCTTGGTGGATTTTGATTTACGTACACCCACGGTTTTTGACAACAAATACTATGTGAATCTAAAAGATCTGAAGGGACTTATCCAGACCGATCAAGAATTGTTTTCCAGCCCTAATGCCACTGACACAATCCCGTTGGTAAGATCATATGCTGATGGCAGCCAAAAGTTCTTCAATGCTTTTGTGGAAGCAATGAATAGGATGGGAAACATTACACCTCTGACTGGAACTCAAGGACAGATCAGACAGAATTGTAGGATGGTCAACTCCAACTCGCTCCTACATGATGTGGTTGAAATCGTTGACTTTGTCAGCTCTATATATATAATATAGCAATAGTTGTTTCCATACATGGGGCAACCAAAAATATATGTTTGCGTGAAAATAAAATGTTCTCAAAACGTTAATAAAGAGCATTTCGTTCCTTTTTTCTTATAACTTTTCCAAAGTAATTTATCTAGTCTCAAATGATTGAAAAAGGAAAGCAAACAATCATAGTTAAGTTTTAAAAACTTATTTATAATTCTTTTTATTTGTTAATTTAAACAATCAAAAATTTACTATCTAAAACTTTTTCTCAAATTTACTATCTAAAATTTATTTGTTAATTAAAACTTTTTCTCTCTTTTTAGATTTAATGGATTTTTGGGGTATTTTTTCTTTACCTTTTTTGAAATTTTAATAATAATATTACCCAAATACAAATTAAAAACAAAAGTAAATCCTTTAACTAATGATTGATCTAACAACGTGAAGACACTAAACAGATAAAGGTTTAAGATTTGTTGAAAAGCTAGGTGATTGGTCTGCGCCTTGTGCAAGCTTTAAGGATACTTAAACTCATTTTTAATTTTGCTGATTATTTTTCAGAACAAAAGTAATATATAAATATGCATAAAACTTATGTCTATTGTTGTTCATATATTTTACCATGTTTTCCCTTAGTTTATTCATATTTTTTGCATGTTTTTCTATCCACTTTTACCATTATTGTGTAGCTTTAGGACTAATCATGCATTAGAGTTTAGTTGCATTGCATTTGCATCTTTTCATGCATAAACAGGTGATTTTGGAGCTTAAGGAGCATGGAAGCAATGCTAAGGAGAAGTGAAGCAATCATGAAGGGAAAGCAAGGGAGTTAAGGCTGAAGAACCAAGGTCCGGAGTCCAGCTCGACCAAGCACTCGACCGAGTGGGAAGATGGACTCGACCGAGTGGAGAATGCACGAGAAAAGCCAGCTCGACCTGCCACTCGACCGAGCACTGGTCGAGTTGACCGAGCCGTTGACTACTTTGACTTTTCCCATTTTTAGGGCTTCCACTCCCCTTCCTATATGAAGCCTTGTACCTGCAGCCACCAAAGAGTCCAGCTTTTTAGATATTCTCTAAACCTAGTTTTTACTTTTTTTAGCTTTATTCCTTTTGCATTTTTATTTTTAGATCTTGTACTTTCTTAAGAAAGAAGACTAGATTCTTATATTTTGTTGGTTCTATAACTTTCAAGATATTGAGAATTTGAGTTTGATCCTTTCATCAATATTAAAGATCTCTGTTTTATCTTTCTAATAATGCAAGTTTCAATAATTTCTGGGTTTTTGACTTGTTTAATCATGTATTGTTGTGAGTAGTCTTCCTAGGATCTTGAGGATGGTTAGGATGGACTGATCTTGTGGTTTGTGTGATTTGGTCAAGCTTGATTGTTGTAGATCTCTTCTAGGGTAGATGATCTTAATGCTGATTCTATATCTGAGAGGGTAGAGTCTGATTTCAAGCTTCATAGCATCACACCAATGTTTAGGAAGCATAGATAAGGCTAGATCTAGAGATTACCATTAGGCTTGCTAAGAGATTAGAGGTCTTGTTTGGTTTGAGATGTATTGCTTAATGCCTGCTTGTGTAGATTCTTTACTGTGTGAGAACAAGTCTAGAAGATGCATAGGTTTGATTGTTTCTTGACCATGAGAGTGGGAGAAACTTGTCTTAGATTCATATGTCTAGAGATTAGCTCATAGCTTGCTTGAGATTTGTTGACCAAGTTAGATAGCCACAATGATCAGTTCATCCCATGAATCCATCCTCAGGACCTTCTTTGTTTATTGATTTAAAAGTCTTAATCCTGTTGCTTGCTTGTTGTTTGATTTGGTTTAGCATTACTCTGTTTTTATTGCATTGCTCTATTTCTGCGTCTAGTCTAGCTCGACCATCCACTCGACCTGCACTCGGTCGAGTGCTACTCGAGTACATCCCCAGAACTTTGTGTTTTATGATTTGTGATTGTCCTGCTTTATTCCTGTTTCATTCTAGTTGCATACATTTAGCTTTCAGTTCATTAATTGTCTTGCACTAGTTCATTAGTTGTAGTTTCTATTTCTGTTCTTGCATCATTACTGTTATAATCATTCTGTTTCATTTGCTTTTAGTTCTTAGTTCTTGTAGTTTACTTTCTGCATTTTACATTTTCATCTTAGGATTGTTAGTGACAAACAATCTTTGCATTTGGCTTGACTTAGATTGATATTCACATCTTAATTGTTCACAAACACTCATTTAGGATTGACACCTCTTATACTGCAACTGCATAAGGGGAATTGAAACACCCATCCAATCCATATCTCATCACTGCACATTCATCATCTTTCATCACCACTAAATTACTCTTGTTTCAATTTGGCGCCGTTGCCCATTTGACTGTGTTTTCTGACATTTAGGATCCATATTAGTCTAAGACTAAGTTCTTTTATACACTTGTGAGGTTGCTGTACTTGAATCTTCTGTTTCTGGGTTGAAGTTCCATTTCAGGTACCACTCGACCAGTCACTCGACCACCACTCGAGCGAGTTGTGATCGAGCACCTGCTCGAGCCAGACGCCGGATCTCTATAACCCTCATTTTCCAGTCGACCTAACCTCCTACTTGAGCCTGTGCTCAGTCGCTTGCCTGGCAAAAATCGTTTGAGTTTGTTGATGCACACAAGGTCTAAAGGAAAGGACCATCTTATTAAGCATATTGACAACATCAACAAGTTGACCAAGAGTTTGGGAGCTAAGCAAAGGAGAGTTGTTCAGCAACAACAGGAGGTTATACTAGCTATGGATCAGCAGGATCAGGTTCAGAGAACAAGGAACATAGGTGCTGGAGATGCACCCAACACACACAACCAAAGAGCTGGCATTGTGCCACCAACTGTTGCCAACAACAACTTTGAGATCAAGAGTGGATTGCCAACAACAAATTTTTTGCTTGATTTGTCTAAGAAGAAGGCTGAAGTTCAAGATGACAAAGATCTTGAGAACCTTGGAGGAGTGATCATTCCAATAAAGCTCAGTGATCCAGGACCTTTCTATCTGCCCTGCACAATCAGTTACCTTCACTACAATCAATGCCTTTGTGATTTGGGAGCTTCAACAAGTGTTATGCCATATTCCATAGCTCAAAAGCTTGGAAGAACTGATTTCAAATCCACTAATCTCCATGTTTGCCTAGCTGATGGGTCAAACAAAGAAGTGGTTGGGAGGTTGGAGAATGTCCCAATCAAGATAGGAAGAGCAAGGATCCATACTGACTTTGTGGTGATAGAGATGGACAAGGAGCCTGAAGATCCAATCTTACTAGGGAGGCCATTCTTAGCCACTGTTGGAGCAGTTATTGATGTCAATGAAGGTCTTGTGACCTTGAACATTGCTGAAGATGTAGTTATGAAGTTCAATATCTACAATCCAACCAACCTTCCCACCATTGATGACCAGCCTTTTACTATCAAGGACAAATGTGGTCAAGAAGGGTTAAGTGATAAGGCAATTCCAAAAGCTGAGCTTCCACTTCAAGAGGATTCTGTGGAAAAGCTGAAGAGGTCAGTTCAAGAGTTGACTAGAATGGTTGAGAATCTTCAAGTAAAACTGAACAAGAGGTCTTTGAGGAAAGCAAGACCAAGGCTCAAAATCAAGAAGAAGTATGGTTTGTGTGCTAAGGGTGAGGTGATCAAGGATCAACTTCACAGTGACCAAGCGGTTCCAGGGAGGATTTCATCACCTCCTTGGTATCTAGATCAAGTCTAAGAAGGAAACCAAAGTCAAGCTTAGTGACTTTAAACAAGCTCACTAGGGAGGAAGTCCCTAAGGTATCCTTTGTAAATATGGTTTATTTTTCTTGTAGTTTTGATGTGTTTTCTTTTATGTTTTCGTTGGACAGGCTTTTTAGTAAGAATGTAGTTGGTTAAGAAGAGATTTGGACTTGGGCAAGGAGGTTCGCAAGCCCACTCGACCAGGCCACGAGAGGTACTCGACCGAGCTGGGTAATGATTAAGGCCCAATTGATTTCCAAAGCTTCTAGAACGATCGAGTGGAGGGAGAAAAGGAAGAAAAATTTTGAAATTTCAAAATTGGTCAAGGAGCTCGACCACGTGCTGGTCGAGTGTGGGGTCGAGTGGCAGCCAAAAAGTGAGTCAAAGATTCCCATTTCAAATTTGAATGTTATGGACGCTCCACCATTGTCTCCTTGTCCCCTTAGCTTCTTTATATACTCCTTGCACGAGATCATACCTCTCACACTTTCTCATTTGCTCAAAATATCTAAATTCAAGCTTTAAAATCTCTCTCAAGTTCATCTTTTGCTCAAAGCTTAGTTCTTTCTAGTTTTTGGGTCACTAACCTATTAACTTTGAGCTTTAAGTTTATTCTTCTCAGTTTTTGTTCAAAAATGTCTTCCAAGATCACTAAGAAGTCCAAGCAAGCAGCTGCAAGCTCTAAGGGTCGTCATGATGCTGATTTAGAATCAAGAGAGGATGCTGGAAGGTCCACTCGACGTCCCACTCGAGCATGCACTCGACCGAGTGGCCGTCCGAGTGATCGACCGAGCCAGCATGCGAGTTCAAGAAACCCAGCTGTTGAGGAAGATCCTGAGAGAACTGAATCAGAGGAAGAGAGGCAGACAACTCTCAATGAGTTTATTAGGAGAACAAGGGCCAAAGGGAAGAGGCCAGCTGTTGAAGTTGAACAAGAGGAGAGTGAAAGTGAGAGTGAGGAAGAAGAATTGATGGATGATGGGGAAGCTGAGTCTTGTGTATTGTCAAAGAAGCAGCTTTATGATGCTTTCATGAGGATGGAGTTCTTGGGAACTAGGTATCCATACAAGGAGACCATGGAGAAGCTTGCCATTGATGAAGATGTGGAGTGTCTCTTTAAGAAGAGCAGCCTTACCAAATTTATGGGGCTTTGTATGGAGGGCTATAGAGAGGAAAGCTGTGAGTTCCTAGCCACTGTCAAGCTGCACACATATTTGAGGAAGGATGCTGCAGTAGGAGCAGGTCACATCTCTTTCACAATCAAAGGGAAGAAGCATGAGCTCTCAATGAAGAAGTTGGCTGATGTGTTTGGTTTTGAGGTTGGGAGCAACAGGAGATTGATGGTTCCAAGAGAAGAATAATATGCTGTGTGGGAAACCATTGGGGACAACAAGCTTTACTCATCCTCCAACTCCAAGAGCTCAAGGATTAGGAGCCCAGTCTTGAGGTACTACCACAAGGCTCTTGCCAACACCTTCTTTGCTAGGAAGGAAACTGGAAACATCAATGAGGGAGAGCTAAAGATGATTGACTTGGCTCTCAATGGAGTTCTTCTTCAAGCAAGGAATGGAACCATCATCCTTGGTAGCACTGTGTAGACTGATCTTGCAATGGTGCTGATAGACCATATGATATATTTGAGAAGTTGTGTAGGCAAGCTTGAGAACAAGGGTTCAAGAGGAGCACTTACCATTGGAGGCATCATTACTCCAATTCTTCAAGCTGCTAACATCCCACTTAGAGGAGAAGGGGTCTCACCAAGATGGATTGACTCAAGCTACCTTACCTCCACTCTCATCCTAGCCAAGGAGATGCATCAAGGGAACCGCATCTTTAATTTTGAGCTGCCAACAGTTGGGAAGAAACAAGTGATCCTACCAAACAAGGAGCTAACTACCATTCAAGAAGGAGCCAATATTAACTTTTTGCCAGCTGAGGAGTACTTGTTTGATGGAGTAGTTTAGCCTAGAGTTGAGGAAGCTGGGAATGCACAAGTGGCTGATGGAGATGAGCAGTTCTACTTTGAAGACTATGAGCCCAATCCAAGGGATAGTAGAGGAGTGAGAGAGCATAGCTAGAGGTTGACATTGTTGCAAAGATGGAACAAGTGGCATGGGAAGAGGTTTGACAAGCTGAAGAAGAAGGTGACTAACATGGCTAAGTCCATCAAGGGACTAAAGAAGGAGATTGCTGAGCTGAAGAGTGGAAACTCATCTCCAAGCCATTCAAGCCCTTTGAGGAGAAATAGCTCAACTAGAGCACTTTCAAGAGTTGCAAACCCTGTGGAACCAGCTAGGACTTCAATGTATGAGCCAAATCAGAGGAAGAGGAGCTCAAGTACCCGAGAACAAAAATTTTCGAGGCACTCGACCGGGTCACTCGAGCACCCACTCGACCGAGCACGCCCATTGCACTCGGTCGAGCACCAGCCCAGATCAACCTATGGCTTCCCACCTCCAGCTGCTTATCCAGGTTATCCAGGTTACCCTCCCTTCCCACCCCAATACTATATGGATCCAGCACTATACCAGCAGTACCAGCAGTACCAGACTCAAGATATGGAGACTCGCGGTCCAGCTCGACCCCCCTACTCGGACATGCACTCGACCGAGTCACGGTCGATTGGCATCGTCGAGCTGCCCCAAAGTCCATCTTCAAGCCACCAAGAGGACCCTAACTACTCATATGACAACATGCAGATGGATGTGGACAACTTCTTCCACAATCCCTAAGGTACCACTATCACCTTACCATTGTTTATACCATTGCATTTGATGTTGTGTTTTGTGTTCTTTTAGTCTTGAATCCTCAAACAAATTTCTCTCACACAAGGGACTGTGTGATTTAAGTTTGGGGGAGGGTTTGAGATAGCATTTGATGTTGTGTTTTGTTTTCTTGTTTCAAATTTTTATCATCATCATGTTAGCACTTGCATAATCATCTAAGGCATAGAAAAACCATAAAAATTTGAAAAATTTTGAAAAAAATCTTTATAAAAAAAAGAGTGTTCATGTAGTTTGCATTGCACATTAGGATCTTGTTTAGCATGTTTCATGTAGAATTGTATAATATTTGCATTAGGGATCTATGATGAGTTTTTCCTTGTTAGCTTGCTTAATTCAGTAGACTAGGATCAATGCCCAAGTTAATAGTACTTTGATGCTAGTTGAGTAGTTAGAAGCATAAGATTGAACCAAGCCTTGAATTCCTGCATTGGATTTGGTCTAAATTGAAGCATGTTGTGATTTGATTCCATTTCCTATTTATAAGAACCTAATATTGACTTTTAATTATCAATGTGTGCATTGTTTTAAACTCATGGATACCACATACATATTTAAATCATCTTTCTCCTTTTGCCACTCTTGTTGATCCAAGTAGCTGATTTCACTTTTAAATTAGTTTCCCTACACCTAACCAAACCTTCTTTCAAGCCATGTTTATACTTGTGTGTGTGAGGCCTATTTTTAGGATTGAGCTTGGTAGAAAGTGTTAGGTTTGAACTGACAAGAGTAAAACCTTGTGTAGTCCTAGTTTGCAATTTTCAAACTAGATAGGACTAGGTGGTTCACTTGTTGGGTTTGGGACTTGGTTGTTTTGAAAAGGAAAAGAAAAGGAAAGAGGAAAAAGAGAAGGAAAAGGGTAGAGTCTTTAGGAGGGGAATGTGTTTAAGTGAAAGCTAAAGTCTAGTGAAAGGATGGGAAGTAAAAAAATGATTATCTAAGATGGTTCTAGTTAAAGAAAAGAAAAGAAAGCAAAGAGCAGTTTAGCAAAAATCTTAAATGTCTTAAGAATAAGAAGAAAAGAGAACCATAGCAATCAATAAGAATCCCCCATTCCACTAGAAAGATCAAATAAGAAACCTCTCCTAAGGCTTAAAGACAAAAGAGAAAAGGGTATTTGAGAAGAGATGAAGATAAAGGGTAGAACTAGGACAATTTGGGATTAGAATGATAGGATAAACACTTTGGGTATCTTTGGGTAGACAAGGTTTTGTTCTTGTATGTGTCTAAGTGTTCTTACCTTTAGCATTCTTCTAAAGCTCAATCCATTTCATGAGAGAACCTTGATATTGACAAGCCCCACTCTAAAAAGAGACCATCATTGTCTCAAAACCCTTGTTACCAAGCCAAATGAGTTTAAGCATTGCATAGAATTGATTCATGTTCTTGATTAATGAATGTTAAAGGAAATGGTTGATTTGAATGCATGTGGATAACTAAGGCTCAAATCAGTAAAGGTTGTGATATGCTTGTCTAAAATTTTTAAGTACAACTCTTCACCTTGCATCTTAGTACTAGTAACTTGGACATTGATTCTAGATGGTCTATTTGCAAGCTTTAGGAGCTGTGATCCCACTTTCAAACCTCATCTACCTTCTTATGTCTTGTTTATTTGCTTGAGGGCAAGCAAAAACTAAGTTTGGGGGTGTTGATGTTCATATATTTTACCATGTTTTCCCTTAGTTTATTCACATATTTTGCATCTTTTTCTATCCATTTTCACCATTATTGTGTAGCTTTAGGACTAATCATGCATTAGAGTTTAGTTGCATTGCATTTACATATTTTCATGCACAAACAGGTGATTTTGGAGCTTAAGGAGCATGAAAGCAATGCTGAGGAGAAGTGAAGCAATCATGAAGGGAAAGCAAGGGAGTTAAGGCTGAAGAACCAAGGTCCAGAGTCCAGCTCGACCAAGCACTCGACCGAGTGGGAAGATGGACTCGACCGAGTGGAGAATGCACGAGAAAAGCCAGCTCGACCTGCCACTCGACCGAGCACTGGTCGAGTTGACCGAGCCGTTGACTACTTTGACTTTTCCCATTTTTAGGGCTTCCACTCCCCTTCCTATATAAAGCCTTGTACCTGCAGCCACCAAAGAGTCCAGCTTTTTAGATATTCTCTAAACCTAGTTTTTACTTTTTTTTAGCTTTATTCCTTTTGCATTTTTATTTTTAGATCTTGTACTTTCTTAAGAAAGAAGACTAGATTCTTATATTTTGTTGGTTCTATAACTTTCAAGATATTGAGAATTTGAGTTTGATCCTTTCATCAATATTAAAGAACTCTGTTTTATCTTTCTAATAATGCAAGTTTCAATAATTTCTGGGTATTTGACTTGTTTAATCATGTATTGTTGTGAGTAGTCTTCCTAGGATCTCGAGGATGGTTAGGATGGACTGATCTTGTGGTTTGTGTGATTTGGTCAAGCTTGATTGTTGTAGATCTCTTCTAGGGTAGATGATCTTAATGCTGATTCTATATATGAGAGGGTAGAGTCTGATTTTAAGCTTCTTAGGATCACACCAATGTTTAGGAAGCATAGATAAGGCTAGATCTAGAGCTTACCATTAGGCTTGCTAAGAGATTAGAGGTCTTGTTTGGTTTGAGATGTATTGCTTAATGCCTGCTTGTGTAGATTCTTTACTGTGTGAGAACAAGTCTAGAAGATGCATATGTTTGATTGTTTCTTGACCATGAGAGTGGGAGAAACTTGTATTAGATTCATATGTCTAGAGATTAGCTCATAGCTTGCCTGGAATTTGTTGACCAAGTTAGATAGCCACAATGATCAGTTCATCCCATGAATCCATCCTCAGGACCTTCTTTGTTTATTTGATTTAAAAGTCTTAATCCTGTTGCTTGCTTGTTGTTTGATTTGGTTTAGCATTACTCTGTTTTTATTGCATTGCTCTGTTTCTGCGTCTACTCTAGCTCGACCATCCACTCGACCTGCACTCGGTCGAGTGCTGCTCGAGTTCATCCCCAGAACTTTGTGTTTTATGATTTGTGATTGTCCTGCTTTATTCTTGTTTCATTCTAGTTGCATACATTTAGCTTTCAGTTCATTAATTGTCTTGCACTAGTTCATTAGTTGTAGTTTCTATTTCTGTTCTTGCATCATTACTGTTATAATCATTCTGTTTCATTTGCTTTTAGTTCTTAGTTCTTGTATTTTACTTTCTGCATTTTACATTTTCATCTTAGGATTGTTAGTGACAAACAATCTTTGCATTTGGCTTGACTTAGATTGATATTCACTTCTTAATTGTTCACAAACACTCATTTAGGATTGACACCTCTTATACTGCAACTGCATAAGGGGAATTGAAACACCCATCCAATCTATATCTCATCACTGCACATTCATCATCTTTCATCACCACTAAATTACTCTTGTTTCATCTATTGTTTTAAAAAAGTAGATATAGAAAAACAATAATCTAATGTTATTTTGAAGAGTCCTACCAAAAAGAAAATGTTCTTTTAAAGAGTTGCAGATCTGATAGATCGATATATTAGTTTATTAGTTTAGTCTTGTTAGCCGATAGATCGATATTCTCAATTTTAATAGTACTAACCCATAAAATTGACAACTCTAGTTAAGAAAACGATAAGATTTGTATGAAAATGACCCATCAGATTAATATGATTCTTAAAAAAATGAAGCATGTATTATATGTAGAATTTTTTTTATGTTTATTGTATGAATGTAAAATTATATTCATTAAAAAAAATTGTTTTACGATAAATGCTTCTTTTTAGCCAAAAATATGAAAAAATAGAAGAAAGAAAGACAACTAAGTTAGGGAACGCTCCTCATTTGGAACTAGTAACGGAGGCCACCTTCATACGCCAAGGTGGTCGTAAAAGTGGAAAGACGATTGCTTACGTTGTTGTCAATAAAGCGGATTAAACTTGTGTGTGGGATGGGAGTATCACCGTGATGGCGCCCGTTTCTTTCCCGCCAGATACTATGAATTGATATTTGAAAAATATACCGCAGCACAGACAGATGTACCCTTAGCATGAAAGTGTCTAAGAGAATAAGAAGTAAAGAGTCACAGGTGGTGGTGAAACGACAACCTAACAGACCTCAAGATAACGCATACCAGATTTGAGAGGAGAAGGGACAAGTGAAGAAGAGATGATCCCTTGTCACTACTTGATCACGATAGAGAACACAGTCACCCTGAGCTCCAACGTTCCAATGAAGCATTATGTCACCCATAGTTAGTCCATTGTGGATAGCAATCCAGGTTATGACGGAGTATTTAGGTGTGGAGTTCGAGAACCATACACCTTTAGACCAATCACAAATGGGTGTACTTGTCCTATGTATTGCATGCTTGAGAAAACGAGAAACCGCCTTTAAAGGAGCCACTGTTTTGCTTCCAAACGATCTGATCAGGACCAGTTTAAGGGCCTTTTTGTCGAATAGAGTCAAGTTCATCTTCAATCTGGTTCAGAAAGGGAACCCAGTGCCTACGTCGCCGATCAGAGTTAAGTGCTTCTGCGAGTGTTAAGTCTTTCAAAATACCCATGTCAATGCAACTGCGGGCACCAAGTTTATCAAATAGATTACCCAGTGGACACCACACATCATACCAAAATGATGAATTCACACTATAGCTCACCTCCATAGCGTACAAACGTTTTGCCAAATCTCGATACTTCAGTATTTTACTCCACGTCCAGGAACCTAATCCATTGTTTACACTTACAGATCAAAAAGAACCGGTCTGAATGAGATTCAGATTAACCCAACTGACCCATAATGAATCCCAAGCTAATAAAAGACGCTAGATAAGCTTTTAAATGCACACCATGCTAGTATCACCTAATCGTCTGATTCCCAAACCACCTTCTTGTTTTGGTTTACACACTTCTGACCAAGCAATCTTAGCTCTTCTCGAGTTTAATTCCGGACCAGACAAAGAAAGCTGAAAGAAAACTATCAAACATTCATACATACATTCAGACAACATTATTAACACCTAGATATTTATCTTCAACACTGGATTGTGACCGTCTGTTATAGGAAGATGGAAGAACATTCAAATGCCTATAACAATACATCATGTGAAAGATTGGTGTCTTTATAAACCGCCCAAATTTGTTTATCTCCAAGCCCAAGCCAACTTACATATTAGTATGATATTATCTGTTTTGGACCTAACAGGTCCGGATTTTTTTATTGGGGTCCTTGCAAAAGACCTCATACTAATTAGAGTTGGACTTGACTAATATTTTAGAAACTTAATTTCTAATTTTCCGATGTGGGACGTTGGTTTGTATCCCAACGATTCTCCCTTAAAACCATGTTATCACTATCCTTTGGCCTTTCCTCTAGCGAAACCATAGGTACCTAGTGATATCTCTCTATTTTAACTTTCTTAGGCATCTATTTAGTCATGTTTTTGCACTCTTAAGAGTCTGTCCTTAGTGTTTTTAGGTCTTTAACCTTAGATATTTGCATTTAGGTTGTTTAGGGTGTTGCATCGCTGCATTGTTGCATTTTGGATGAAAACAGGTGCTTTAGATTCTAAAAGGAGAAAAAGAAGGATTGACAAGTTGTAGCTATCACAAGGAAGAAATTGGTTCCAAATATAAGCATCCTCGGATAAGAAAAGGAGCAGAAATTTAATATGGCACCAAGGAAGCAAAGAGATATGAAAAATCTCTAGAAAAGATCTAGAGACGTAGACATGAGTAAGAAAGAGATTCAGGTACCTGAGAATCATAATGAAAGGAAATCTCAACAAGTTGAGTCATGTCTCTAAAGAAAAAGGAACCAATAAGCAAATCGACGTTGTAATATGTTTGCATGCAGTGTTGCAGTTGATGATATTATTGATGAAAATCGAGGATCATAAACCGCGGTTAATAGAAAGTTTTATTGAAAAGTGTACACAGAGAATGATTGGCCAATCATGGAAAGATTTAACTTAACAGTAGTTAAAGATTCTCTTAAAGAGAAAGTATGTGGACTAGTAATCCTTACACTAGAAAGTGTAAAACTAGTGAAACAAAATTGGATCTGTATGAGAAATAAAGTACGTATAGTAGTACAATGATTCTCAGAAAATAATTATGAGGTATGTCCTCTCATATGGTGGAAGCAACTTTTTTAGATCCCTTATGAGTTTGACAATCAGGCAAGACTTGATTCAGTCTATCTAGAAGGTTTTCAAACTTTTAGAAGTATCACTTAAAATGATTATATTGCTAGATGCAATAATTTATAGTTCTCGAGAACATTGTAAAAGCGAGAAAAAGTCTTGATGACTTTTGACACCTTTTGGGAGAAAAGGGTGAGATTTTATCTCTATGAGAGAACTAGTGGGTTGAATATAGATCGAGAACAAGCTAAGAGAAGATCTTATGATTGTGTAAAACCGAGATTGAACACTAATTGTAACTGTGTTCAAGAAATATTTTCAGCAAAGTTGGAGGAGGTAGGCATTTGCTGAACCTCGTTAAAAGAAAAATTGTGTGTCTCTTTTCTCTTTTGCACTTACAAGTGGTTATTGTTTAAAGAAAGCTACAAGAACAAGTGTAAAGTATGTTGAAGAAAGTATCTTACATTAGAAAAATGGTGTAGTACTATACTAAGAGAAGAATTGAAAGAGATAGTTTTACAAGGAGAGTATGAATAACTCCTATGTATCATATGTTTGTTTGAAAGGTTGTATGTAAACGAATATTTGAGCTTTAAGTTCAAATAAATGAAAAACTAATCTTTCATATGAAAGGGGTGTAAATGACTTGAAGTTCAATGACCCGAGAGAATATATGATGATCATATATATATATATATATGATCATAATGCATAACCTGAAGATGATGCTTTCAGGGGGAGAAATATGATTATGTGCGTGGTTGTACTCTTTTACCCTTATCATGTTTTTATCCCTATGGGTTTTTACATAAAAAGGTTTTTTAACGAGAGACAACAAAACAACACACAAAAGATAAACACCTGAAGAGGAATATTATGATTCCAATGGTGAAAGACTATCATCTTCAAAGTATTTGACATACATTGATGAGATCGTGAGAGACGAAGATATTGATCAAGATGACTCATTTAAGAGACCAATAGCCTGCAGAAAAATGGTGATGCACAGTGATATACATGTCTTACAAATTTGTTCAAATGAAGATTTGGCAAACCAGTAACCAAGACATTTTCAACCACTACTTCAAGAAGTTACTTCATCATATTGGATTGCGACATTTTGGAGATTTCAAGTGATGTACTCAAAAGGGGGAGTAAAAGCGCGCTACACTCTTTGTCCCTTAACCATGGTTTTTCCCACTGGGTTTTCCTGGTAAGGTTTTTAACGAGGTAGCATCTCACATGCACATTTGGAACTACATTTTTATTATGTTCATCGAAGGAGGAGTGTTATAAATACATTGCATTATGTGGATACTCATTATCGGCCCATTAGTGTAACCCTAAACCCTAATATGTATCCCTTAATATCAAATAGAACAAATGAATATTATAAGAGAACAATTCCCTAAACCTTTTGTTATTAACAAAAATATATATAACCGTCATTTTCATGAGACAAAGTTAAAAAAAACTACTATCTTGAGAAGTCCTATGTCAATAGAACCGTTGAGGTTGAGCCTTATCATCATAGGCTATGATTCATAGCAGTTACAACTTCTCCCCAACGGGCGTTTAGTTATTACTTTCTCTGTATAAAACATGAAAATCTATACTATAAAATTTGGCTAACACTATCCCTCAGCATGCCACATCAGTACATGATTGACTGACACATGGCAAAATATAATTTTGTAAAAAAAAAAACTAAAAATTGTGAAATCCTTCATCTTCTTCTGTATCCCATTTATAATAAAACGGAAGTACACAATTTTTTTTTTATAGACTATATAATTTTTATAAGTTGGTTATAAAATAGATTATAGATTAAATATAAGTTGGTTACAAAAAAAACAGATTAATTGGTCAATCCGTGGGCTATATAAATAAGAATATCCCAAAGAATTCTCTTAAAGAGAATATTCCAATGATTATGCAATTTTCAAAATAAAATCTTTAGTATTCCATGTATTGTTACAAAATATATACTGCTGGGCATAAATGAAATAAAATATTGACAATTTATCACATTTAATCATGATTTTCGAGATCTTACGGGTGTATTCAACTTGACATTTTAAAAATAAATTTTACCTATGCACAGGTCATATTAAAACACTTTCACCAAATATGTTCAAAAATTAAAATAAAAACAAACAACAAACATAACCACTTCTCATACATAAAATTACAAAATTAACAATATAAAACCTACAAAATAGGTGTTTTTTTTCAAGCCATCATATTTAGCATATGATTTTATTGCATAATATTTTACCCAAAAACTTTTTAAAACAATCATATAAATTATATTTTATTCTAAAATTATACTATAAATAAGAGAAATTACCCAGAATCTTATTATATAAAGTATGGTTTCAAAAGTTACTAATTAATAAGATCGTGTGTCAAAATATTTTTATGATGTAGATTATTAAAATAATATTATTATGAAAATAATAATAAAATCTTATTATTATGTTGTAACAGTTACTAATTCATTAGATCGCAACATGTATCATAATTTTATTATATTGTAGATTATTAAAATAATAAAAAATCTTATTATTATGTTATAAATTATACAATTTTGTAATTCTAAAGAAAAAGGAATCATCCAAATAAACAAAATCCATAATTCAAGAACATAAAAGAATTCATACAGATAATTTTACAATAAAGATACATGTAGTTATCTTAAAAAAAAAATCCTTAAAATTTTAAGATAATTAAATTTATACAAAAACAATTATACGTTATATTGATCTTCTTGGCCTAATCTTAAAAGAAAATAAAATTAAATATAAATATTTGTCATATATATAGAGAGTAAGAGGTCATTCCAATGTATCAAACTCAATTAGAATTTTCAAACATGAGCACTAATGATGGAAACCAAAATTGTGAAAGTAACGAAAAGTCAAGATCATGCAAATTGCTTGGGATAGAAAAAGTCTCACGTGATGCGTGGATAAAATGAACATAATAAAATATGTTTAGTTATTTTAAAATACATTCAATAATAGTTAACATTAATATTGTAACTAAGATATATTAACTTATTTTGTCAAAAAATTAAATAGATTAGCTCGAAAGAGCCAATTAGTAGGAACACTGTTTACATAAGTGATATGAAGCTGTAGGAGCTAAGATATATTAACTATAAACTAAAAACCTAATAGATTTTATGAATAATTATTTAGATCTAAATTTTTATATTTAAAATTTATAAAAAGATCAAAAGAAACAAAGTACAATATTGATAAACAAAACAAGCATTCTGAACAACATTTACTAATTTCAAAACATGAACAAAAAGTAGAAAGGAAAGGTAAAAAAAAATACGAAAAACCTTGTGTCTCTTCTAAAAGTGAGAATGTGTCATGTGCCTTAGACCTTCTTCATCTAGCCTTTTTACATATGCTCCAAAATTTTGATTCTACTTATTTGTTTCAAAACCTACAAAAGTCACATAAAAGAGAAAAAGAAGCTATTTTAGTTAAATAAAAATTGATATTAATAAATTTAAAAATTCATGTGAGAGGTATAATATGATGTTTGATGTAGAATTTGTTTTGCTATTTATAGAAAAATTTGTTGTTGCACGACTAAAAAGACATGAATTTCATGTACCAGTCTTTTCTCACAGACAGTTATACGTAGCCCTCTCCAGAGTCTCTACACCTACAGACTTCAGATTCTTAAAGGAGACACAAAACACTACTACAATAATGTTCTACAAAATATTGTCTACCAAGAAGTTTTCAACAAAATATGATTTTTAGAGACAATTTTGACTTTGTTCTATTGCTTTTATTTACCATAATATTGCTTTCAACTTTGTTCTATTGGTAAAAAAAATTTAATGGGAAGAGAAATTTTCCTTATTTTTTAAAACAAAAATATACTCCTACGTTTTTCTTTTTCAGTTTAGAATATGTAAGATTAATATGTTTACCCAAAAAAATGAAAGATTAATAAATGCATCTTCTTTTCGAATAGGCTACATCATGGTGTGTCAAAGAAACTTTCACGAATACATTGGGAAATTTAACAATGGTTACTATCAAAAGATTTTGTGACGTTGGAAAAGGATCTTTATATTTTCATTGGTTGTTGGAGCAAACCATTTTAAGATAGCTAAAAGACGTGAACATGTTCTCGCCACACAGGAGGAGGGCAGAGACGAGGTTCTCTACATGGTGGAGGAGGTTGGACGCAAGGTTATCTCTCCAAGGGAGGAAGGTGGGGAAGGTTGGACACAAGGTTAGCTTCCCAAGGGAGGAAGGCGGAGACAAATTTCTCTCTATGGTGGAGGAGGTTGAACGCAAAGGTCTCTCCATAAGGGTAGAGGACAGAACCAAGGTTCTCTCCATGGTTAGTCATATATTATTGTGATGTAATTTACGTTTTATTCAAAATAAAGAAACTATGCAAAAGTGAAAGTAGAGAGACATATAATAGTTGTCTTAATTTGTTCATATGGACATTTTTTTAGGTGGTGGTAAATAATATATATTTAACATACAGTATGTGAAAAATTACACTTTTAATGGTAACATATATAAAAGATTTGTATATGGATATAAATCAGTGTATTATAGCAAAAAAGAAAATTTATAAATAATGTACAATAAATTTTATTATTGTAACACACGCAAACCAAATTTATGGTTCGACCAGATTGATTCAATTGTCTATTTTGGTCGGTTTGGTTTAAGGAAAACCATTGAACCGAGATACTTAAGTGGGAATCGACGAAAAAGGGTTTTTGGCAAGTATTGTCTCTCGCCGTTTCATCGCTTTGAGAGAAAAAGAGAGAAAAAGCTGTTCTTGAGTTTTTGAGGAGATTGATGAGATTCTTGGTTGTTCTTGAGATATTTGAAGCTAGGAAGGATCTAGAAGCTTTGCTAGGATGGTTGGATTCGGTACTGTTGGTCAGAATCTTCCTGTAGAGATGTGAGTGCATGACCATGGCTGATCTAAGCCTGTGATTCCCTGTAGTATCTTAAAGTATGGTTTCAAAAGTTACTAACTCATCATATCATGACACATGTCAATTTTAAAAGTTACTAATTCATAAGATCATGACAAATTATCTTTTAATTTAATATATGGTTGAAAAAAAAAATCATAAAGATGAACCTCATATGCGGCTTAGAGCAACAGTAGAGGCATTGGTCAACATCGTTTCAGAATAATATACGGAACATCGAACCTAATGGATATAATAGGCTAATCAAACACAAGCTTACAACAAATATAGATAGATAGATTGGTAAAACATAAATCATTGTTGATAGATCCATAGGAGCTCGGAGACAAAGGCTAAATCATGGTGTGTGAGAGAAACTTTGATGTATTGAAATTTTAATATTAGTTACCATCAAAAGATTTTGTGACGTTGGAAAAGGGTCTTTAGTTTCATTGGTTGTGTAACACCCGTGAACCGAAATCCCGGTTTAGGGTGTGCATCGATCGATGCAATAGTAGCATCGGTCGATGCTAGCTCAATTCTCTGCGTTTTGACTTAAGTCAAACGCTGCGTTTTGGTCTAAAGAGAAGAGAAAACCCTTAGGGTCGTCCCTTTTGTCTCATTAGACGTGTGTGGCCGTTTTTGGAGAGAAAAGAGAAAAGAGAAAGGGTTCTTGAAAGTTCTTGAGATTTCTTGGAGATTTGGGGCGTTCCTGCTGAGATCTGTAGCTGGGATCGTTGTAGGAGCTTCCTAGAGGCTTGTTCTTGAGTGTTTGAGGTTTAGTTCTTCTGTGGCAAAGGTAAGTGCAGGACCATGGCTTATCTAAGCTAGAGAATTCAGTAATTTGCTTGTTGTAGGTTGTTAGACGTATCAGATTGTTGCTATGGACGTTAGGAAGCTTTCTTGTGGCATGGGATCGAGTTTTGTGGTTGTAGGAACAAAGATTCGACAAGAAGCTTCGGGGAAGTCACGGTGCTCGACGTTGCGTTACCTTGCATCGGTCGATGCAAGCGCGAGGACGGCGCGTAAAACTCTAGGGTTTTTCGTGTGTGTCGAGCATACGTCGGTCGATGCAGAATGGATATCGGTCGATCCAAGTTACACTTGCATTGGTCGATGCAGCTTCTGTATCGATCGATGCTTCCCCTTTCGGCATCGGTCGATGCAAGTGTGGCATCGGTCGATGCTAAGTCCTGGATTGTTATTGTCGTTTGTTGATTGTTGTGTGATGATTATTGATACTCTATTGCTTGTGTGTATAGCCCAGTAGATGGGAGGATTGCCTTACTGAGTGTTTTTAAAATACTCATGCATTGCAATATGTGTTTGTGGTGCAGGTAAAGGAAAAGTGTGATCGTAGAATCCAGGCAATGAAGAGGAGGATGTAATAGGGACTCGGTTTTATGTTGTCTGGCATTGCTAGGTTGCTAGAGTTGGGTCAGTAGAACATTGCTAGGTTGCTAGTTCTATGATTATGTTGTTTTGGTTATTGGATCATGTGGAATATTGTTATATTTTATTATTAGTATTGATTTCCGCTGTTGAATGTGTTTGTGGTTAAGTGGCTAGTGGGTATGGGACCACTAGTTGTAGTTTATATTATTATATTATTATATTTATTATTTATTATTTATTAAAAAAAAAAAAGGTCGGTCGTTTCATTTTGGTATCAAAGCCCTTACGGTTCTAGGTTTGGGTTCACTAGGTTTCTGTTGTAGATGTTTGGGATTGCATGTCTTGATTGATTATGTGAGTTAGTCAATTGTGTGTGGCATGGAGCCCTAGAACATCTTCTTCGAGCCTACTTGTGATTCCACGGTGAGTTTTTATTTCTGTGTTAATTAGAAATTGTGTGCTTAGCCTTCTGTTCATGGTAGTGCAGATGGTTAGAGAGGATGCTGTTGCTGGTCGTGGTTGTGGACGTGGATGCGGTCGCGGACATGGTCGTGGTAGGGGCAGAGTCCCAGTGGTTAGTGAGACCGAGGACCAGAGTGTGACAGCTGAGGGTGTTGGCGAGTCGCAGGGAGTTCCGGGGGATTCAGTGAGTGTGGCCGGAGGGGGCGGTGTTGATGCTCCAGTGGCCGGTGATGCTAGGGTCCCGGGTGTGGGAGCCCCAGCGGGTGGAGTCCCTAGTGTTGACATTGCGGCTTTGCTAGCACAGGTGTTAGAGCGGTTACCACTAGTGGTACCGGCTCGGGCTCAGGTAGTGCCACCAGTTGTGGCGGAGGAGCGGCAGCCAGTGGCTGCGGATGTGGGAGTCCATGCTCATTATCTCAGCATGTTGACAGAGATGGGTCGGTTGCGTACCGGGCAGTTTTCTGGAGGTGTAGATCCTACTGTTGCGGATGTGTGGAGGACGAAGGTGGAACGTAATTTCTATAGTCTGAGATGTCTTGAGGAGTTCTGGGTGGACATAGGGGTCTACTTTTTGAGTGGTGATGCTGAGTTGTGGTGGAGATCTGTGGCTGCTAGGAGGGCGCAGTGGGAGATGACTTGGGCTGAATTCGTTTTGGAGTTCAACCGCAAGTATTTTCCTAGAGAGGCATTGGATCGTTTGGAGGTGCAGTTCCTTCAGTTGTCTCAGGGGACACGGTCAGTGCGGGAGCTGGACTTGGAGTTCAGTCGACTTCTGTGTTATGGGGGTCGGGCTATGGAGCCTGAGGAGGCTCAGGTCAGGAGGTTTATGAGGGCTCTGCGTGATGATTTGAGAGTTCATTGTAGAGGGAGGCAATATGCTACGCGTGCAGAGCTGGTTGAGACAGCAGCAGAGAGTGAGGAGGATATCCGGGAACAGTCAGGTTGGTTACTCCAGCAGTTCAGCCATGTAAGGCACAACAGCAGGGTGGTTCTAGCAGGGGCGGTAGGCATGCTCAGGGAACCAAGAGGAAGTGGGAGGCTACGTAGAAGCCGAGTGGTGCGGGTTGCTTTGGGTGTGGGAGCAAGGATCACAAGGTTGCTAGTTGTCCCAAGAGGATTGCACCGACGGCAGGGCCTCGGGTATGTTATCATTGTAGGGAGACAGGGCACATCAGGCCTTTTTGTCCCAAGTTGCAGCCGGCAGCAGTGGCAGCGTTGCAGCAGGTGCAGCCTGGAGGTCAGCAGGTGGCATGGATTGAGCAGTCGCCACGGGTTTACACGACACTTGAGACTAGAGGAACCAGTGTCGGGGCGATCACAGGTATAATTTCTGGTACTTCAACTTTGTGAATTTTTAGTAGGTACAGATTTTATGTTCTCCTGTGATAAGTGTTAGGTTCTCAACACATGAGGTTTGTGTAGGGACCTTATTGGTGGGTGGGTTTAAGTCCCACGTTATGTTAAATTCTGGAGCTTCTCATAGCTTCATTACTCCGGAGTGTCCAGAGTGTGCGGGAATCAGAGGGGATCCCGGGGAGCGTACAGGAGTAGTCAGAGTTGCGGGAGGCAAGTTCTTGAGAGTTACCGGACGAGCTGGAGGGGTTGATATTCAGATCGCGGGAGAGTCATGGCCAGCGGATTTGCTCATCAGTCCAGTGGAGTTGTATGATGTTATTCTTGGGATGGATTGGTTGCATCGGCATATGGTGCATTTGGATTACTATCGGGGTAGAGTGGAGTTTGAACGTCCAGGAGGGAAGTTGGTTTTTCAGGGTATTAGACCGACTTCGGGGAGTCTCGTGATCTCAGCCATTCAGGCTGGGAAGATGATCGAGAAGGGCCGTGAGGCTTATTTGGTTACTATATCTATGCTAGAGTCAGTGGGGAAGTCTACGGTTAGCAGTATTCCGGTAGTGGAGGAGTCTGAGGACGTGTTTCAGTCTTTGCAGGGATTACCACCATCTCGGTCGGATCCCTTTACCATTGACCTGGAACCGGGGATGACACCGTTATCCAAGGCTCCTTACAGAATGGCTCCAGCAAAGATGGCAGAGCTGAAGAAGCAGCTAGAGGATTTATTGAGTAAGGGATTCATCCGTCCTAGTGTATCACCGTGGGGAGCGCCGGTGTTGTTTCTGAAGAAGAAGGATGGGAGTTTCAGGTTGTGTATCTATTATCGGGGTTTGAACCGGGTCACTGTGAAGAACAAGTATCCTCTTCCTAGGATCGATGAGTTGTTGGATCAGTTGAGGGGTGCTACTTGGTTCTCTAAGGTAGATCTGGCGTTGGGTTATCATCAGATACCGATAGATGAGGCAGATGTGAGGAAGACTGCTTTCAGGACGAGGTATGGGCATTATGAGTTTGTGGTGATGCCTTTCGAGTTGACTAACGCACCAGCAACGTTTATGAGATTGATGAACAGTGTGTTTCAGGAGTTTTTGGATGTATCTGTCATCATTTTCATCGACGATATCCTGGTTTATTCTAAGAGTCCTGAGGAGCATGCAGTGCATTTGAGGACAGTTATGGAGAAGCTGCAGGAGCAGAAGTTGTTTGCCAAGCTTAGCAAGTGTAGTTTTTGGCAGCGTGAGATGGGCTTTCTGGGTCACATTGTTTCTGCAGAGGGGGTTTCTGTGGATCTCGAGAAGATTCAGGCTATCAAAGATTGGCCTAGACCGCAGAATGCCACAGAGATCAGGAGTTTCCTTGGATTGGCAGGTTACTATAGGAGATTTGTGCAGGGGTTTGCAAGCAGAGCACGTCCTATGACTAAGTTGACAAGGAAGGATGTTCCTTTTGTCTGGTCAGAGGTGTGTGAGGAAGGCTTTGCAAGCCTGAAGGAGATGTTGACTACTGCGCCAGTGTTGGCTTTGCCTGAGCAGGGAGAACCCTATGTGGTTTATACGAAGGCATCCAGAGTTGGTTTGGGGTGTGTTCTGATGCAGCATGGGAAGGTGATTGCCTATGCTTCGCGGCAGTTGCGGGTGCATGAAGTCAACTATCCTACTCCTGATTTGGAGATGGGTGCTGTAGTTTTTGCCCTGAAGATTTGGAGATCTTATCTTTATGGTGCAAAGGTACAGGTGTTCACAGATCATAAGAGCCTAAAGTATAAATTCACTCAGCCTGAGCTGAATCTGAGATAGAGGCGGTGGATGGAGCTTGTGGCGAATTATGATTTGGAGATAGCCTATCATCCTGGAAAGGCTAACACGGTTGCAGATGCTCTGAGCCGGAAGAGGGTAGCTTCGGCTCAGGAGCAGGAGATGGAGTCGCTGGTAGGGGAGATTAGTGCTTTGAGTTTGTGTGCTGTTTCACAGGAACCGTTGGGTTTTGAAGCAGTAGATAGAGCAGATCTTCTGAGTAGGGTGCGGTTGGCTCAGGAGAAGGATTTGGGGCTGGTGAATGCCTCTAAGGATGTGGATTCAGAGTATCAGGTCTCAGATAATGGTACCATCTTGGTGCACGGTCGGGTTTGTGTGCCCAAGGATGAGGAGTTGAAATAGGAGATTCTGAGAAAGGCTCATGCGAGCAAGTTTTCCATTCATCCAGGAGCGACTAAGATGTACCGTGATCTCAAGAGGTACTATCATTGGGTCGGGATGAAGAAGGATGTAGCGGGTTGGGTTTCGAGGTGTGATGTGTGTCAGCTAGTGAAGGCTGAGCATCAGGTTCCTGGCGGGTTACTGAAGAGTCTACCCATTCCTGAGTGGAAGTGGGATATGATCACCATGGATTTTGTGGTAGGATTGCCAGTGTCACGGACTTTTGATGCTATTTGGATCATCGTGGACCGGTTGACTAAGTCAGCACATTTTCTGGCCATTAAGAAGACTGATGAAGCAGCGGTCTTGGCTAAGAAGTATGTGAGAGAGATAGTCAGATTACATGGGGTGCCAGCGAGCATTTCGTTTGACAGGGATTCTAAGTTCACTTCGGTGTTCTGGCAGGCATTTCAGGCAGAGATGGGCACTAAGGTGCATATGAGTACAGCTTATCATCCCAGACAGATGGACAGTCTTAGAGGACGATCCAGACGCTGGAGGATTTGCTTAGGATGTGTGTTTTGGATTGGGGTGGCAATTGGGCAGATCACCTGAACCTGGTAGAGTTTGCTTACAACAACAACTATCAGGCGAGTATTGGTATGGCTCCTTATGAGGCTTTGTATGGGAGGCCGTGTCGTACACCGTTATGCTGGACTCAGGTGGGGGAGAGGAGCATGTACGGGGCGGATTTTGTTCAGGAGACCTCAGACAAGATTCGGGTTCTCAAGCTGAACATGAAGGAGGCTCATGATAGGCAGAGGAGTTATGCGGATAGGAGAAGGAGAGATCTTGAGTTTCAGGTAGGAGACAGAGTGTACCTCAAGATGGCCATGTTGCGGGGTCCGAACAGGTCATTGACTGAGACTAAGTTGAGTCCGAGCTATTTGGGTCCGTTCAGAGTGATTGAGCTAGTTGGACCAGTGGCATATAGCTGGAGTTACCTGAGGTTATGCGTGCTTTCCAAGAGGTATTTTATGTGTCTATGTTGCGAAAGTGTCTCCGTGAGGATGATCAGTTGTTGGCTAAGATTCCTGAAGATCTTCAGCCTAACATGACTTTGGAGGCGAGACCAGTGAGGGTTCTCGAGAGGAGGATCAAGGAACTTCGAAAGAAGAAGATTCCTTTGATGAGAGTCCTTTGGGACTGTGATGGTGTGGAGGAGCAGACTTGGGAACCTGAGGCGAGGATGAAGGCAAGGTTTAAGAAGTGGTATGAGAAGCAAGCCGCGACTTGAACTTGTCTAGTCTGGTTCCGTCTGTAATCCGTGGCTGGAGCGGGAATGGAGTATTCCAGCCCATCTCTCTTGTTACTCGGTCACTTGGGGTGGTTGGTTGTGCGACTCAGTAACAAGATGAGGTGGTGCTCGGGATACAAAGTTTCTGTTAGGCGAGATTTGTCGAAAAGTTTCCCGAATTAGAAGTTTCCTAAAGTGGAAAGTTTCTAGAAATGGAAAGTGCTAAATATGGATAGTTTTACGGGAGTTAGAATTTGTCCATTTTAGCGGTGGAAAGCCTTGGAGGAGGGCTTTTGTGGCCTTTGTGGCGGACTTTCGAGTTAGTGTGCCTGTGTGTGGCGGTCTTTTAGACTTTGGGTGGCCTTTGTGGCGGGCTTTTAACCAATTGTGTGGCCTTCGTGGCGGGCTTTTAGCCAATTGTGTGGCCTTTGTGGCGGGCTTTTAAGCCAATTGTGTGGCCTTTGTGGCGGGCTATTAGCCAATTGTTGGCCTTTGTGGCGGGCTGTTTAGCCAGAGTGTCTTTGTGACGGTCCTTCGGGACAGATGGTCTTTGTGACGGTCCTTCGGGACAGATGGTCTTTGTGACGGTCCTTCGGGACAAATGGTCTTTGTGACGGTCCTTCGAGACAGATGGTCTTTGTGACGGTCCTTCGGGACGAGTGGCCTTGGTGGCGGTCCTCTTTAGGATATTTGTTTGGCCTTGGTGGCGGTCCTCTTTAGGACGTTTGTTTGGCCTTGGTGGCGGTCCTCTTTAGGACATTTGTTTGGCCTTGGTGGCAGTCCTTGTTAGGACATTTTGGTTGGCCTTTGTGGCAGCCCTTGTGGCGAGTATATGATCCTTGTGTGGTCATCGGGTATCCCGGTGAGGGGATATGGGGTTGGTAGGACATTGTGATGTTCTACGCGAGCCACAGGAAGGAAACCTGGATAGGGATAGGACTCAGACGTGTTCAGAATTGTTTGCTCGCGGCTCTTGGAGGACTTTGGTTCTCCTAGTACTGCCATATTCGGAGACTTTGTGACTTTGGAGTATGGTTGGTATATCGACTTCGGACGACGGTCCGGAGACGCGCTGTAGGGTGACGACCCAAGAGACGAGTTTGGATTTTTCCTTATATATTATGGCATGCAGACTTAGGTCTGATGAGGAGCCAATGAAAACCCAAGGTTTAGGCCTATGAGGAAAGGAAAGTCCAAAAGTCGAGAGCAAATGACGTCTGGAGCGTGAGTCTATCGCCTAGAGGTGACCTTCTGTAGATCGGTCGGAGGAGTGCGGGCCGTGGAGACGGTTGCATGGGAGTCCTTGGCTGATGGTTTTTCGAGATTCGAGGACGAATCTAGATTGGTGGGGGAGAATTGTAACACCCGCGAACCGAAATCCCGGTTTAGGGTGTGCATCAATCGATGCAGAAGTAGCATCGGTCGATGCAAGCTCAATTCTCTGCGTTTTGACTTAAGTCAAACGCTGCGTTTTGGTCTAAAGAGAAGAGAAAACCCTTAGGGTCGTCCCTTTTGTTTCATTAGACGTGTGTGGCCGTTTTTGGAGAGAAAAGAGAAAGGAGAAAGGGTTCTTGAAAGTTCTTGAAATTTCTTCGAGATTTGGGGCGTTCCTGCTGAGATCTGTAGCTGGGATCGTTCTAGGAGCTTCCTAGAGGCTTGTTCTTGAGTGTTTGAGGTTTAGTTCTTCTGTGGCAAAGGTAAGTGCAGGACCATGGCTTGTCTAAGCTAGAGAATTCAATAATTTGCTTGTTGTAGGTTGTTAGACGTATTAGATTGTTGCTATGGACGTTAGGAAGCTTTTTTGTTGCTTGGGATCGAGTTTTGTGGTTGTAGGAACGAAGATCCGGCAAGAAGCTTCGGGGAAATCACGGTGCTCGACGTTTCGTCGATCGATGCATACCTTGCATCGGTCGATGCAAGCGCGAGGACGGCGGGTAAAACTCTAGGGTTTTTCGTGTGTATCGAGCATGCGTCGGTCGATGCAGACTGGGTATCGGTCGATCCAATTTACACTTGCATCGGTCGGTGCAGCTTCTGTATCGATCGATGCTTCCCCTTTCGGCATCGGTTGATGCAAGTGTCGCATCGGTCGATGCTAAGTCCTGGATTGTTATTGTCGTTTGTTGATTGTTGTGTGATGATTATTGATACTCTATTGCTTGTGTGTATAGCCCAGTAGATGGGAGGATTGCCTTACTGAGTGTTTATAAAATACTCATGCATTGCAATATGTGTTTGTGGTGTAGGTAACGGCAAAGTGTGATCGTGGAATCCAGGCAATGAAGAGGAGGATGTTCTAGGGACTCGGTTTTATGTTGTCTGGCATTGCTAGGTTGCTAGAGTTGGGTCAGTAGAACATTGCTAGGTTGCTAGTTCTATGATTATGTTGTTTTGGTTATTGGATCATGTGGAATATTGTTATATTTTATTATTGGTATTGATTTCCGCTGTTGAATGTGTTTGTGGTTAGGTGGCCAGTGGGTATGGGACCACTAGTTATAGTTTATATTATTATATTTATTATTTATTGTTTATTAAAAAAAAAAGGTCGGTCGTTTCAAGTTGTTGGAGCGAGTCACGTTGAGATAGCTAAAAGATGTGAACATGTTCTCTTCACACAGGAGGAGGGCAAAGCCGAAGTTCTCTCTATGGTGGAGGATGTTGGGCGCAAGGTTATCTCCCCTAGGGAGGAAGGTGGGGTAGGTTGGACGCAAGGTTATCTTCCCAAGGGAGGAAGGAAGAGCCAAGGTTATCTCCCCAAGGGAGGAAGGCAGAACCAATGTTCTCTCCATAGTGGAGAAGGTTGGACGCAATGTTCTCTCCATAAGGGAGGAGGGCAGAACCGAGGTTCTATGCATAATTGGTCATACACTATTGTGTTGTAATTTAATATTTAATTGAAATGTTTGTTGACCCAACAATTTTAGTGATTAAATAAACTATGCAAAAGTGAAAGTGAAGAGACATATAATAGTTGGTTTAATTTGTTCATATAGACATTTTCTATATGGTGATAAATAATATATTTGTAACGTACAATATACCTAGTAAAAAATAAATATTTAATGGTACATAAAAGATTTGTGATATAAATCAGTGTATTATAGCAAAAATAAAAAATATTAATAATGAACATTAATTTTTAATAAATTTTATTAAATTTAATTTTATTAAGAAATGAAACAACCCTTCCCGTTTTTTTTTTTTTTTTTTATATACTTTAATTTACTAGTGGTCCCATACCCACTAACAACCTAACAGCAATCAATAACAGCGGATAACCAAGTAAAAATCCAATTCCATTAAACCAAAGAATGCAACAACAATAATCCAATAACAAGGTAGCAACATAAACCAAATAAAGGAATCTCCAAAAGCTAACATCCTACAACGTTCCATTGACTTAATCTAGCAACCTAACAACCGCTAGACCACAATCAATCAAGCCTCTAGAACATCCTCCTCTTCATGGCCCTTGATCCCACGATCACACTTTTCCTTTACCTGCACACCACAAACAACAATTGAGATGCGTAAGTATTATCATAAATACTTAGTGAGGCCATCCTCCCATCTACTGGGTTATACACACAAGCAGATGAGACCTCCCAAGTCATCAAACAACAAGAACACAATCAAAACATCAAACCAGGAAAAACATAAGACACGGCAAGAAACAGTGTCGACCGATGCTAGAAATGGGTGCCGATCGATGCTCCTCAACAGTGGTATCCATCGATGCTACCCAACACTGGTGCCGACCGATGCTCCTCAGAAATGGTATCGATCGATGCCTCCTCTGCAGACACGATCTGCGCGAACACGAACGACGAATTCCGAAACCAAACCATCTCGAATCCATTCCAAACTCACCCAAATACCTCAGAAATCACTGGGAAACACAAAAGCAACGAACCCAAGCAACAAAACAACACAACCAACAAAGAAAACACACAAACAAGAGAGATCTCATGCTTAGATCAACCATGGTCAAGCACTCACCTTTTCTCAAGAAGATTCTGAGCAGTAGAAACGAAATCCTCACTCCCAGCAAGCTTCTAACACGTTCCCAGCTCCAAAACTCTCAAGAACAGCAAGGAATCTCACCAAATCTCTCTTAGGAACTTTAGGAACTGCTTTCTCTCTTGTTTTTCTTTGAAAACGGCGACACCACAAAAATAACACGACCCTAGGTCGTTTCCTTTCTTTAAAACTCGAATTAGGGATTTCCCTGAACCAAACCGAACCAATTCGGCAATTAAATCAAACCGGCCGAACCCAGAAATTAGTGGTATCGATCGATGCCACAAGGGTGTCGATCGATACTCCTTCCAAAAACACAAAATCTGGTTCGCGGATGTTACAATTCTCCCCACCAATATGGATTCGTCCCGAATCCCGCAAACCGTCCATCTGCCAAGGACCCCGTGCCACCGTCAACACGGCCCGCACGTCCCCAGACCGGACTAAACACCATCAGTCAAGGTTCCCGTGCCACTGTCGCAACAGCCCGCACACCTCCGACTGACCCTCGAGGTCTCCCTCTAGCCAATATACTCGCATCATAACACTATTTGCTCACAACTCAGTGCTTCCCCGTCCGTGGTCGCAACCAACGAATCATGCCGGCTCGCTATCAGGCCAACCGCCTTAAGCTACGGCATCCAGGAAGTCACTCACACCCACTCCCCGCTCTCGGGTCGCAACCTCGAGACATACCGGCTCACTGCCGAGCCTCGGCTCACAGCTACGGTATCCAGGAGCCTCACATATCCCGCTCTCGGGTCGTCACCCTCAAGCGCGCTCTCGGATCGTCATCCGAAGCAACATACCACTCCCACTCTCTGGCCACAAAGTCCATCGAGCTATCGGTATCACGTGAGTTGGGCCCACACGGCCTAGAGCAAAACAAATACTGATGCCAACGAGTATCTCCCGGCTAGATCTACCTCAACATTTCCACAAAACTTTCCTTCTAGAAAACTTTCTAATTCTGGAAACTTCCTTTTGTGGAAACTTTCTATTTCTGGAAACTTCCAAAAATAGAAACCCGAGCTATTTCTCTTTTCCCATGACAATCGCAGTCAAACAAAAGAAAAAAAAACTCATCTTATTAATCTCAAAATGTCATAATCGTTACAACTCAACGAAAATACATCAGGAAAACAAAAATACAACAACTGGAGTCATCAACCCGCATCCCGAGCACCACCTCTTCTTGATACTTAGTCGCACAACCAACCACCCCTAAGCGACCAGAAATCAAGAGAGATGGGCTGGAATACTCCGTACCCGCTCCAGCCACGGACTACAACTCGGACCCGGCTAGACAAGCTCAAGCGGTCTGCTTCTCAAACCACTTCTTAAACCTTGCCTTCATCCTCGCCTCGGGCTCCCAAGTCTGCTCCTCTACTCCGTCACAGTCCCACAGGACTCTCATCAAAGGAATCTTCTTCTTCCGAAGTTCCTTGACTCTCCTCTCGAGCACCCTCAATGGTCTCGCCTCTAAAGTCATGTTAGGCTGAAGATCCTCAGGAATCTTAGCCAACAACTGATCACCCTCGTGAAGACACTTCCTCAGCATCGACACATGAAACACCTTGTGGAACGCACGCATAACCTCAGGCAACTCCAGCCTATATGCCACTGGTCCCACCCGCTCAACCACTCTGAACGGACCCATGTACCTCGGACTCAACTTAGTCTCTGTCAAAGACCTGTTCGGACCCCGCAACATGGCCATCTTGAGGTACACTCTATCACCAACCTGAAACTCAAGATCCTTTCTCCTCCTATCAGCATAACTCTTCGCCGATCCTGAGCTTCCTTCATGTTCAGCTTCAAAACCCGGATCTTCTCCGAGGTCTCCTGAACAAAATCTGCACCAAATATGCTCCTCTCCCCCACCTGAGTCCAACATAACGGGTACGACACGGCCTCCCATACAAAGCCTCATAAGGAGCCATCCCAATACTAGCCTGGTAGCTGTTGTTGTAAGCAAACTCCACCAAGCTCAAGTGATCTGCCCAATGACCACCCCAATCCAGCACACACATCCTCAACAAATCCTCCAAAATCTGGATCGTCCTCTCGACTGACCGTCCGTCTGAGGATGATAGGCTGTACTCATATGCACCTTCGTGCCCATCTCTGCCTGAAACGCCCTCCAGAACACCGAAGTGAACTTGGAATCTCTATCAGACACAATGCTAGCAGGCACACCATGCAATCTGACTATCTCCCTGACATACTTCTTGGCCAAAACCGCTGCTCCATCAGTTTTCTTGATGGCCAGAAAATGTGCAGACTTAGTCAAACGGTCCACAATGACCCAAATAGCATCAAACGTCCTCGACACAGGCAAACCTACCACGAAGTCCATCGTGATCAAATCCCACTTCCACTCAGGAATAGGCAAACTCTGCAATAAACCACCAGGAACCTGATGCTCTGCCTTCACCAGCTGGCAAGTATCACACTTCGCCACCCAGTCCGCTACGTCCTTCTTCATCCCGACCCAGTGATAATACCGCTTGAGGTCACGGTACATCTTGGTCGCCCTGGATGAATAGAGAACTTGCTCGAATGAGCCTCTCTCAGGATCTCCTGCCTCAAATCCTCACCCTTGGGCACACAAATCCGACCATGCACAAGGATAGTACCATTAGCAGAAACCTGATACTCTGCACCCGCAGCCTTAGAGGCATTCATCAGCCCCTCATCGCTCCCCTGAGCTAACCTCACTCTGCTCAACAAATCCGCTCTATCAGCTGCCTCCAAACCCAAAGGTTCCTCTGAGATAGCACACAAACTCAATGCACTAATCTCACCTACCAATATCTCCATATCCTGCTCCTGAGCCGAAGCCACCCTCTTCCGACTCAAGGCATCTGCAACCAAATTAGCTTTACCAGGATGGTAAGCTATATCCAGATCATAATCTGCTACTAACTCCATCCAACGCCTCTGCCTCAAATTCAGCTCAGGCTGAGTAAAAATGTACTTCAGGCTCTTGTGATCTGTAAACACCTGCACCTTCCCACCATACAGATAGGATCTCCAAATCTTAAGAGCAAAGATCACTGCTGCCATCTCCAAATCATGAGTAGGATAATTAGCTTCATGCTTCCGCAACTGCCGCGAAGCATAAGCTATAACCTTCCCCTGCTGCATAAGTACACAACCCAACCCCACTCTAGAAGCATCTGTATACACAACATACGGCTCGTCCTGCTCAGGCAGTGCTAACACCGGCGTGGTAGTCAACATCTGCTTGAGACTTGCAAAACTTGCCTCACACTCTGGTGACCACACAAATGGGACATCCTTCCCTGTAAGCTTAGTCATCGGCTGGGCCATGCTCGCAAAACCCCGAACAAACCTCCTGTAATAACCTGCTAACCCCAGGAAACCCCGAATCTCAGTGGCACTCTGCGGCCTCGGCCACTCCCTGATGGACTGAATCTTCTCTGGATCCACTGAAACTCCCTCTGCAGAAACAATGTGACCCAAGAACCCCATCTCACGCTGCCAGAAACTGCACTTGCTCAGCTTAGCAAACAGCTTCTGCTCCCACAGCTTCCCCAACACAGCTCTCAGATGTACTGCATGCTCCTCAGGACTCTTAGAATATACCAGGATGTCGTCGATGAAAATGATGACTGACACGTCCAGAAACTCCTGGAACACGCTGTTCATCAATCTCATAAACGCAGCTGGCGCGTTTGTCAACCCAAACGGCATCACCACAAACTCGTAGTGTCCATACCTCGTCCTGAAGGCTGTCTTCCTCACATCTGCCTCATGTATAGGAATCTGATGATATCCTGACGCCAAATCGATCTTGGAGAACCAAGTAGCACCCCTCAACTGATCCAACAACTCATCAATCCTCGGGAGAGGGTACTTGTTCTTCACAGTAACTCGGTTCAAACCCCGATAGTCAATACACAACCGAAAACTCCCATCCTTCTTCTTAACAAACAGCACCGGAGCTCCCCACGGTGAACAACTAGGACGGATAAAACCCTTGCCCAACAAATCCTCAAGCTGCTTCTTCAGCTCTGCCATCTCTGCTGGAGCCATCCTGTAAGGAGCCTTGGATAACGGCATCGTCCCCGGTTCCAGCTCAATAGTAAAAGGATCCGACCGAGATGGTGGTAATCCCTGCAATGACTGGAACACATCCTCAAAGTCCTCCACAACCGGAATACCGCTAACCGTAGACTTCCCCACTGACTCTGGCATAGATATGGTAACCAGATAAGCCTCACGGCCCTTCTCGATCATCTTCCCTGCCTGGACGGCTGAGATCACGAGACTCCCCGAAGTCGGTCTAATACCCTGAAAAACCAACTTCCCTCCTGGACGCTCAAACTCCACTCTACCTCGATAGCAATCCAAATGCACCCTATACCGATGCAACCAATCCATACCAAGAATGACATCATATAACTCCACTGGACTGATAAGCAAATCCGCTGGCCACGACTCCCCTGCGATCTGAATATCAACTCCTCCAGCTCGTCCAATAACCCTCAGGAACTTGCCTCCCGCAACTCTGACAAATCCTGAACGCTCTCCAGGATCCCCTCTGATCCCCGCACTCTCGGCACACTCCGGAGTAATGAAGCTATGAGAAGCTCCAGAATCAAACATAACATGGGACTTAAACCCGCCCACCAACAAGGTCCCTACACAAACCCTATGTGTTGAGAACCTAACACTTGACCACACGCAAAACAAAAATAATTTGAACTATTGAATTGACCAAGTTCGAATCTCAGAAGTTATACCTGTGATCGCTCCTGCACTAGTGCCACCGGCCTCCGAGTCGAATACACCTGAGACGACGGCTCGATCCAACCCACCGGCTGCACACCGTGCTGCACAACCTGCTGCGTCCCCGGCTGAGCTCCAGCCTGCAACACTGCTACTGCCCTCTGCTGCAACTTGGGACAACGAGGCTTGATATGCCCCGTCTCTCTGCAGTAGTAACACACTCGAGTATCTGCCCGCGGCTCCGTCACCGCCCGCTGCTCTGTCACTACCCGCTGCTCACCTCTCTGTGGACAGCTAGTCACCTTGTGGTCTCTGCTACCACACCCAAAGCATCTCGCACCCCCATGCCTCGACCTCTGCATGACATCAAACTTCCGCTTCTGCCCTTGCGCAGGCTTGCCGCCCTTGCTAGGAACAGAAGACGGCTGAGACTGCTGTGGCTGCACTGAAGGACTGACCACAACCACTGTGCCCTCAAATCATCCTCTATCCCAGCTGCAACCTCAACCAACTCTGCTCTCGTAGCATAACTCCTCACTCTGCACCGAGTCCTCAAATCATCCCGCAGAGCCAACAAAAACCTCCGCACCTGAGCCGCCTCGGCTCCCATGCCCTGCCTGCATACCCCACAAGCCGACTGAACTCTGCATCCAGCTCCCGCACTGTACGGTCTCCCTGAGTCAACCCCAAGAACCGTGCCTCCATGCGATCAAGAGCCTCCTGAGGAAAGTACTTGGAGTTAAACTCCCTCTCCCCAAGACATACCCTGCTGCACCCTCCGTGCTGTCACCGACCTCCACCACACACGTGCATCTCCCGACAAGTAAAACACTGCCAGATCCACTCTATACCGGTCGGGACACCTAAGCGAAAGGAAAATATCCTCCATCCGCTCTCTCCACTCATCCGCTACACTCGGATCGGTACTCCCTGAGAAATACCCTGCTCCCACATGCCGCAGCTGCTCCATCATCCGCACATACTGTGCATCCACTACCTCGGTCCCCGGCTGCACACCTGCCTGCAAACCCGCTGCAGGCTGCACCACTGGAACCTGTCCACCACCCACTGGCGGCACTACTGGATCCTGCCCACCAACCACCGGCGGCACTACTGGATCCTGCCCACCAACCACTGGCGGCACCACTGGACCCTGCCCACCAACCACTGGCGGCACAGCTGCTGGAAGTCGCTGCAAAGCCTGAGCCACCTGAGCTAGCAAGTCAATCAAGACATCCTCCCTGCCCGGAGCACCTCCCGCTGCAACCCCCACACCCGGGGCAACACCGTGACCAACACCGTCACCCAAACCAGCCTGGTCTCCGACACTATAGGATCAGCCTGTGACTCCGCTACCTCCTCACTGGCCATGCTCTGGGTCTCACTCTCACTGGCCACAGGAACCTGACCTCGTCCCCGACCACGACCACGACCACGACCCCGACCACGACCACGACCACGCCCGCGACCAGCAGCAACCCCACCTCTAACCATCTGTATCAACCAAGAACAGAAGGCTAAGCAAACAATAATCCTATTACACAAAAACACAACTTACCGTGGAATCACAAACAGGCTCGAAGAGGATGTTCTAGGACTTCATGCCACACACAATTGCCATTCACACAATCAATCATAGCATGTAATCCTAAACATCAACAGCAAAAGCACAATGAACCCTAGACCTAGAACCGTAAGGGCTCTGATACCAAAATGAAACAACCCTTCCGGTTTTTTTTTTTTTTTTTTATATACTTTAATTTACTAGTGGTCCCATACCCACTAACAACCTAACAGCAATCAATAACAGCGGATAACCAAGTAAAAATCCAATTCCATTAAACCAAAGAATGCAACAACAATAATCCAATAACAAGGTAGCAACATAAACCAAATAAAGGAATCTCCAAAAGCTAACATCCTACAACGTTCCATTGACTTAATCTAGCAACCTAACAACCGCTAGACCACAATCAATCAAGCCTCTAGAACATCCTCCTCTTCATGGCCCTTGATCCCACGATCACACTTTTCCTTTACCTGCACACCACAAACAACAATTGAGATGCGTAAGTATTATCATAAATACTTAGTGAGGCCATCCTCCCATCTACTGGGTTATACACACAAGCAGATGAGACCTCCCAAGTCATCAAACAACAAGAACACAATCAAAACATCAAACCAGGAAAAACATAAGACACGGCAAGAAACAGTGTCGACCGATGCTAGAAATGGGTGCCGATCGATGCTCCTCAACAGTGGTATCCATCGATGCTACCCAACACTGGTGCCGACCGATGCTCCTCAGAAATGGTATCGATCGATGCCTCCTCTGCAGACACGATCTGCGCGAACACGAACGACGAATTCCGAAACCAAACCATCTCGAATCCATTCCAAACTCACCCAAATACCTCAGAAATCACTGGGAAACACAAAAGCAACGAACCCAAGCAACAAAACAACACAACCAACAAAGAAAACACACAAACAAGAGAGATCTCATGCTTAGATCAACCATGGTCAAGCACTCACCTTTTCTCAAGAAGATTCTGAGCAGTAGAAACGAAATCCTCACTCCCAGCAAGCTTCTAACACGTTCCCAGCTCCAAAACTCTCAAGAACAGCAAGGAATCTCACCAAATCTCTCTTAGGAACTTTAGGAACTGCTTTCTCTCTTGTTTTTCTTTGAAAACGGCGACACCACAAAAATAACACGACCCTAGGTCGTTTCCTTTCTTTAAAACTCGAATTAGGGATTTCCCTGAACCAAACCGAACCAATTCGGCAATTAAATCAAACCGGCCGAACCCAGAAATTAGTGGTATCGATCGATGCCACAAGGGTGTCGATCGATACTCCTTCCAAAAACACAAAATCTGGTTCGCGGATGTTACAAGAAAACTTTAAACCCGCACATCGGACGGGTCCTTATCTAGTATTACATAAAAGTAGGTTTATTACTAGAACAACACGTTATGATTTTCGACTTACTCAAATAACACATAAAAGTTTGATTATTACTTCTAAACCAGGGTGGTGTGTTTTATTACGTATACTATTTACAATTAAAAAAAAATAATTAAAAAATCATCAAGTTTCGATTAATTTGGGTGCAGCCGTAGCCTCAAAGAGATGCAGATCTTCGTGAAAACCCTAACGGGGAAGACCATTACGCTAGAGGTCGAGTCATCTGACACCATCGAAAATGTGAAAGCGAATATCCAAGACAAGGAAGGGATCTCACAGGACCAACAGCGTTTTATTTTTTCCTGGGAAGCAGCTCGAGGACGGCCGCGCTCTCGCCGACTACAACATCCCAAAGGAATCGACGCTTCATCTCGTGCTTTGTCTCTGTGGTGGTGCTAAGAAGAGGAAGAAGAAGACTTACACCGTCTCCTTGGTGATTAGTGGGTTCCCCAAGGAAGACCACAGATCGTCTCCGGCGAAACTGAAGAGTCGTTTGCCTCCGCGTCCGCCGTTTTCAAATCCTCTTAAATGGAAGCTCATTGCTGACGCTTCCTCGGATAATGGAATAGCGGCTGGGGTTTCAGACTCTGGTGTCAAGTTAGTTTGAGTCTTTTGAATTTTTGATTTTTTTGCCCAGAAATTGGAAAATGTTCGATGATAAAGAAAAAACCCGTCATTTGTTCGATGAGTTTGGTCAAATTAAGTTCCAGATTCTAAAATCCCTAATTTCTTGATTGCTAGTAGTGTTTAAAGCTACTCCATTCGAGCTCTTGTCTCGTTTATTGTAGGTTATAGTCAGAATGAAGCCTCCAAGCAAAGGTGAGGAATAGAGAGACCCACAAAGCCGACCCACAAAGTCTCTCTCTTTAGGCTCTCTTTCCTCTTCGGATCTACCTCTCCTCCGTCCTCATGGTGGTGCTCCTGCTTCCTCTTTTCCCTTCAAGGTACCCTCATTTCTCGGCGCTAATCTCCCCCTCTGTTTTATTTGGATCTAGCTCTTCTTGTCCCTCTGGATATGGTTTTGTTAAGACACCTGAGCTGAACTTGATCCAATTTTACCTGTTTATAGCAATCAGCAGCTTTTTTTGTTTGGAATTACAATCTTTGGTATTTTACTGATTAGATTATCTTAATAAATGGTTGAATTGTTTGACAGCTTTTTGATTTTCGAGTTTCATTATACCGTTATTAAATTACTACTGACCTCATAGAATCGCGTGTCTGCAGTATACAGAATTGAATTTATAGTAATATATATATGCATATCCGATTGATGCAAGCAATTTGTTTGTCCTGATTCTTAGTGGCGCACACAAGTATGTGTAGATGCTGTAAATATGGACGTATAATGATATGTAGGCTTTTTAGGTGGGCATTTTATTAGCTGCTATTTGCTCATAAAGGACCTACTGACATTTTATTAGTACCTCAATCTTGTTGGCCTTTTGATTCACGGGTTATTCCTCTGTGTACTAAGAATTTGTGGTTCCTTGTCTCCTTTGTATGTCATTTCTTATATGGTTTTGTGTATTGAGTGTTAGTTAATAAAGATTTATCTTGGATTATGCTTTTGCTTCAGGGTGGAGACTCGAGGTTCGATGGCCGTGAACTTGTGAAGTACAGCCGTGAGCAGCTCCTGGAACTTAAAGAGGTGATTATCTCGGTTTTAAAAAAAATAGGATTAAGGCCAGTATAGTTTCTGCTGTTCGTATTTGTTCTTTGTTAGTTGAAGTAGCTGACATCTCTGCATACATATAGACTACTCAACTCTCTGATGAAATTCTAAAAGTCCAACGGGAAATTTCAACAGAACTGTTTGGGAGGTAGAGACTTGGCCACGTGGGGAAAGTGTCGTAAGCAATTTGGTATAGTTTTGTTGAAACATAACTTTTGTATTGTTTCCTCTATCATGAAGTTTCATGAGTTTTTGTCCTTTGATTATATATATATATACTAGGAGAGTTACCGGCGCGCATGCGCGAAGGAACTGAATAGAAAAAAAAATTAATTTAATTTTTTAAAATGTTGAATCAAAATTTTATAATATTTTAAAAACCTGTTTAATTTTTTTAATTTTTATAGTAGTTCGTATGTTCAGACATAAATTATTTTTCTGTAAGTTTCGTATTGAATATGTTTTTTTCACTTTTAAAAATAATAAAATAAATAGTGAATAAAATGGTTATAGTATTACTCTACGTATGCAAAATATAAAATGAAAATTTAAAGTCCATTTTTAGAGTTTAATTGAAATTTTAAAATCCATTTATAAAGTTTAATCCCAAATTGACCGTAACAAAGTTTTAAATGAGCCAAATACAATTGTTAAGGTCAATTTTAATTACTTTGATATAATAATTTGGGACAATTTAATATGTAATTTTTTAAGACCACTAAAATAATAGTTTAAGCAACCCATAAATATATTTTCGTTTAGACCATTGTATTTGGTACTACAAACTCGCCCTGGGAAAAATAACCGAACCGATTTGTCCGAACCGAACCAAACCGAAATTTAGACAAATCGGTTCGGTTAGTGCTTCTTTGTTCGGTTCAATCGGCACAATTTCTGTAGAAAGTTCGGGTATGTCTTCGGGTCGGTTCGGTCGGGTTAACCAAACGGGTAACCGATAACCGAAAATTAAGGATACTACTATAAATTCTTTCTAAACCTAATTGACTTACCCTAGTTTTTTTTTTTTTTTCACTCGGAGCCTTACCTTCCTCCCACCAAACAAGAACACGAAGACTCTCAACCAACATTCAATCTTCTTTCATTCGATTTCTGTGAGCCATTCCTCTTCTTCTTCGATTTCTTCTCACTTCAACCAGTATCTTCTCTGTTTGTTCACCATTCTTCTTCTTCTTCTTCTTCTTCTTCTTCTTCGATCTTCTTCTTCATGATGGTATCTTCTTCCACCTTGTTCCATGTCACCTGAGTGAACCGCCGCGTCCGCAACCGGAGTTTGAGTGAACCGCCGTTTGTCTGCAGCTGCTTCCTCTTCCAAAAAAAAGAAGAAAACCCTAATTGTTTCTATTGTATTTTGATGGGCTTTTCTTTGTTGGGTTTTTTTATTGGGTTTTTAAAAATAAAATGATGTTTTTAAAACCCAAAAAAAATTGAAATTTAATTTTAAAAAATTAAAGTCGGTTAGTTCGGGTTTTTAGTCTCATAACCGAATGAACCGATATCTGAACCGACCCGAACCGAATTTAATTTTTGTTAGTTGCGGAACAATTTCAAAAAACTGTAAATACCTGATTATCAAAATAACCGACCCGAACCGAACCGTATTACCCGAATTCGCAGAGCTACTACAACCATTCAAAATTAAATTAAAGTTTGCATATACAAAAAGTTCATTAAGCGTATCTTCATTTCTGAGTCCATTCTTTATGACTGAGTCTCCGAGCTCTCACTTTGATGCTCTACTACATGGTTTATGTAACAATGTTCATCAAACTCAGACTTGTATAAATATTAAGTGTATGAAACAAAATTATTTTAACATCATAGATAATCATATATAAAGTGTATAAAGTTATTTTTACATAATCAAATCTTACCAGTCCTTCGAACTGTGGTTTATAAAGATCTTCAAAGAGGGCAATGTGTTTTTGATACATGGTGCACCTATTAACATTTGCAGAGTGAATATATTAGTTACCTTATTATGATTATATCAGAACTATTTTATATTACATACCTTCATATTCTCCGACATTCAAACCGCATTACACAAAACTCAGGTTCGGATTTGTATATGAGATGACACCTGTTTGACTGCCATTTAGACATGAATTCAGAAGCGTAGTTATCTTTGACACGACACTTCACAGTTTCATTCCTACATGTTTATCAAATTAGTAAAAAATCTTTACCGAGACAATCTTAAAACGTAACTGTCCTAAATGTAGAGTAAATGTCTTTTACCTGCAATTCAACAATGTGAAAACAACGTCATTACTTTTAGTGGCACTCTCAGGCCTTCTTGTATCTTACACATCTACTGTACACCCACAAACATCTAATTTGGGGAAAAGATAGAATTTAGTTTTCCAAAGTGTTGCAAAGTTACAAAGTTAGGACACAAAGTTATAAAGTTGCAATGTTTTGAACCGATAACAAACCTACTTTTGGGGGTCAACTTTAATCTAATGGATGAGATTGTTTCTAATATCTCATCTAACGGTTTATAATAATTAATGATTCCAACAGTTGCAAGTCTTTTTACCAATAATCATATTTTTTCGCCGTACCGTCATTTCTCAACTCTTTGTTTTCACACCTTTTTTTATATATAATATATATATATATATATATATATATTATACACATATCTTTTTGAACTTTGAAAAGATTTTTTGTTCTTTGAATATATATTATTAATGATCTCCTTTTGTTACTGATCACAAAAGTTGCAAAGTTTCGATCCAACAATTGTGTTTTTTCGTCGCTCCCCCAACTTTCCAAGTTAGCACTTGTTAGTTTTCGCACCTTTTTGTTTCACACATTTTTGTTTCACACCCCTTTGTTTTCACACCTTTTTGTTTATATTTATATACAGATTTTTATGGACTTTGAAAAGAGTTTTTGTCCTTTGAGTATTATTAATGATCTCACCGTTTGTTAATGATCTCAAAATTTGCAAAGTTTCGATCCAACAATTGTGTTTCTTCGTCGCACCCCCAGCTTTCCGTGTTGGCACCTGTTAGTTTTCACACATTTTTGTTTTACACCTCTTTGTTTATATAAAGTTGCAATGTTTTGATCCAATAACTGTGTTTCTTTTTTGTACCCCTAGCATTCAATGTTTGCACTTGTTAGTTTTTGCTTTTTTTTTTGTTTCACACATTTTTGTTTCACACCTCTTTCTTTTTATATATATACAAATTTTTATGGACTTTGAAATAATTTTGTTCTTTGAGTATTATTAATGTTCTCATCTTTTGTTAATGATCTAAAAATTTGCCAAATTTCGATCCAACAATTATGTTTCTTCGTCGCACCCCCAGTTTTCCATGTTGGCACCCGTTAGTTTTCATATCTTTTTGTTTTACACATTTTGGTTTATATAAAGTAGCAATGTTTTAATCCAACAATTGTGTTTCTTCGTCGTACCCCTACCTTTCAATGTTTGCACTTGTTAGTTTTTGCCCCTTTTTATTTCACACCTCTTTGTTTGGGACAATTGCATATTTAGTACTTTTATTTGCATTTAAATGAGTTCGTAGACCCCATATTCGTTTTTGAGAAACATAACCACTAAGGGTGCTGAAAATACAGTTGACCCCCTTATGACCAAACAAAAAACAGAAGCCAAAATGACAGATTTAACCCGAGGAAGTCTTCCAGAGATATCTTTAAGGTTGATTTCAAATTGACGTCAAAGGGGAGACTTCAAAGTAAGTCTACTCCTTAATTATAGGTTAAATTTTAATTTTAAAAATTATTAAAAATAATTTGGTTAACCGTTTGACCAAATAATAACCACATAGACTTCCTGCACTTTAATAAAATAAATTTACATATAAACTAGTCAAGTTAAGGGAGGTAAGGCTGATTAGGTTAAAATTATTTGATTTAGGGTTTGCTTAAAGTAGACTTCTATGTAGACTATTGGTGGTTGACTTTGTAATGCCATCAACTATTAATTCCTGAGTGTTCGGTCAGAACCGAAAGAACCGAACCGATTAAACCGAGATGTTCGGTTTTCGGCAGTATCTCTCAGAGGATCAACAAACCAATGGACGAAATTAATTTGATAATTCGGTTACCGGTTTGGTTTGGTTCGACGGGGCATAACCGATCAGTTTTAATTAACCAAATTATATATACCTACTTTTCACTAACCCTAAACCTAATCACTTTCATTTCTTCCTCTTCTACCTTCTCTCTCTCTGGCGGCGATAAGCAATTCTAAAAAAATCTCTCGTCTTCTCCCAACTCTTTTTTACCAGATCTATTTTTCTTAACCTCTTCGTTTGTTTCTCATCTTCTTCACCTCTTCTTCTTCTCCATAATTTCTTGTCTCTACCGCGGAACTAATCGAAGAAGATGTGGTAAGAGATATTTCGCTAGGGATCTCCTTCGTCTCGTCTTCTTCGTCTATGTGGCTAACCTCTTCGTTTGTGTCTAATTCTGAGTTGCTTCCTCAGATCTCACGGGAAAGATCTGCTTCGCTTCAAGCCGCCGGCGCACAACCGAACACTTTGGTCGGGTAAAGAATCGATTTTTCTATCAAGCAACAATGGCTAAAGTTTTTAGCTTTATTTGCAAACTGGTTCTGGATTTTTTTAATGATGTTGCGGTAAAGGAAATGGTGTGATGGCAGATGAGGGAGAAAAAGAAGAAGAAGAATGATGAAGGAGAAGTGAAGGAAGGAGTAGCGCTTCAAAAGCTTTGTCGCCATGCGGGGTATCGCTTTGGTAATTTCATTTAGATGTCTAGCTCCATCTGTTTTGGTCTCCATGGCACTGGTAATTTTACTCTTCTCGAAAATATTCACCATCTCTGCTCTAGCAATTCACCTTCTTTTTCTTCTCTTTTTCTTACTTTAAAAACGCTTCTATATCTAATAATTTGAGAGTCTCCAAATTGCAGAATTGGGCGGATCTTTTAAGACCACACAACTACACCACTCGCCACAAGGTCCCAAGTAGAAAGCTTCGTCAGATCTCCTCTCAACCACGCTCGCTATTCAAAGTTATCAAATCAAAATCATGGTTTCTAGATATGTTTAGGGAGAGTTTCTATCTATTATTAATCTTGTTGTTGACTAGTGATTGAATTTGTGTTCTCTTACTTGTTGCAGGTCTTGATAGGGTTTCAATTTCAAATCATGTGGTTGTTAATGAATTTGTGTCTACCTTGATGGTTTTGTGAAATCTTTGAATTAGAGAATTATCTTAGTTTTGTCTATTCCCGTGCTTGGTTGCTTATTCTTGAATTTGTGGAGAGTGGGCAGCTTTTAAGGGTGTTGTGCTATGTGCAACGGTAGACAAAGAAACTCTTCCCGTGCTTGGTTGCTTATGCTTGAATTTGTGGAGAGTGGGCAGCTTTTAAGGGTGTTGTGCTATGTGCAACGGTTTCTCTTTAAAACCCTTGAACTGCTTTGTTGTTTCATCCTTTCAGAATTCTTAAATACTTATGTGCAAGATTGTTTTTTTTGATGTGTCTTGTTTCATCCTTAGTCTCTTGTATCTTCAGACTCTTTAATTTTTGATGTGTTCATAAGGTTATTGGGGCAGTAGGTGGCTTAAAGAACTCAAGGCTCAACTCGGCTCTCCTTAGTGGCACCGCAGGTACTCAAAACAAGCTCTCTAAAAGCATATCACTTTGCTATATCATTTTATGTAAATTTAGACTATTAATACTTCTTTGGTCTTCATGTGTTTGTGTTGTTTAGTTGCAGGTTGAAGCTATTTAGGACATGCTCTGTTTATGTATATTCTAATCTTCAAGAAGGCGAAGGAGAAGGTTATGTTCAAGAAAAAAGTTTTGATTGTTGGGTTTGATTATGTAAGCTAACAGATGTCTAATCATTAGGTGAAGTTAGGTTCTTTAATCCGTTGGTTTTGTCTGATTATAATTCGAGCTCACCATTGACCTTTAAATCTCAGTGTTTTGTTTAAAGATCAGTTCTTTATTGTTTGATTGCTTTTGTATTTGCTATAACCTAAGATGGGTTTTGACTTTTTGATCACTTTGTTGGTTTTTCATCTCTGTTTTTGAATCTGATCAAGTGATTAACTAATGTACTTGGATCTGCATTTGATTGATCAAAGTGTCTGTTAAAGTTTTGATCACTTTGTTTCGTGCCTCCTACAGTTCAAGGCAATATTCTCATTCTTCGAACCTATGATGTCAAAGTGATCAAGTTTGACCCTATGATGATCATGGAGGCTGTAATAGATAGAGAAGAGTATAAGTCTTGATGTGGTTGACTGATAAAAAGATTTGTACTTATTAATAGTCTACTCAAACCCAAACAGTTCAAAACATTAAGCAAAAACCAACAAAGAAATAATGTCAAATTACTTCATTATGCTAAATTCTTAATTGTTGAGCACTGCCCCGAGTAATCAACAAAACAAACGCAAGTCTACTATGTACATTGTTCAAGTAATCAGCAAAACAAATAACAAAGCAACACTTGTTGTAATTTAGGGAGTTTAGGAAGTAAATCTCTTGTGTTATTGATCATAGGAATCGAGGTTACAATATATATAGTGTTACAAGTCTCAAAGCTAAAACCGACATACTAAAGGAATGGCCGAATGGGCTTCGACCAATGGGCCGTAAACACTCGACCAAGTATGGTCGAGTGGACCGTGTATGGATGGACTGATAATGGGCCGGTTGGATAGAGTCCACCAAGTGTTTTACAACACTCCCCCTTGGACGATACAACTGTGCCTATGCGAGGAAGGGATCGATGCAATGTGCTTAGGGGATGCTGCCTCATTAAAACCTTACCAGGAAAACCCATTGGAACAAAACCTTAGTGAAGGAAAAAGAGTACAGCACACATTGCTCCCCCTGTTCCAAGCATCACTCTAAGTCCTTAAGCCTCCGCATTCCAATCTGGTGCGTGAGCTTCTTGAACGTCGTAGTCGGTAATGCCTTGGTGAAGAGATCGGCTGAGTTGTTACATGACTGAACTTGCACCACTTGAACTTCTCCGGCCTTTTGTAGTTCATGTGTGTAGAAGAACTTCGGCAGGATGTGCTTCGTCCGATCTCCCTTTATGTAACCGTCTTTGAGTTGTGCGATGCAGGCTGCATTGTCTTCATAGATGACTGTTGCTGATTTGTCTTCGTTCATGCCACTGTCTGTCCAAATGTGCTGGGTCATTGACCGCAACCAAACACACTCACGGCTGGCTTCATGCATAGCTAGGATCTCCGTGTGATTTGAGGATGTGGCTACTAGGGTCTGCTTCATAGAACGCCAGGAGATTGCTGTACCACCGTGCGTAAACACATAACCTGTTTGTGACTTACCAGTGTGTGGATCGGACAGATAACCTGCATCAGCAAAACCAACTAAACCTTCTTTGTTATGGTTAGTGTAAAATAAACAAAAGTCTGTCGTTCCTTGTAGGTAACGCAGAACATGTTTTATACCATTCCAGTGCCTTTTAGTCGGACAAGAACTGTATCTTGCCAGAAGGTTTACTGCGAAGCATATGTCAGGTCTAGTGTGGCTAGCCAAGAACATTAATGCTCCTATAGCACTGAGGTAAGGCACTTCAGGACCAAGAATTGCTTCATTGTCCTTCTTAGGAGCAAATGGATGTTTATCCACTTTGACACTTCTCACAACCATTGGGCTAGTCAATGAGTGAGCTTGCTCCATATTAAATCTCTTGAGTACCTTTTCTGTGTATGCCTTTTGATGCACAAGGATCCCATTGTTTATGTACTCAAGCTGCAACCCCAAACAGAATTTTGTCTTGCCTAGGTCTTTCATCTCAAACTCTTTCTTGAGATATTCTATAGTTTGGGCGATTTCCCCAGAGGTTCCAAGGATGTTTAAATCATCCACATATACTGCTATTATCACAAATCCCTTATTCGCGAATTTCTTTATGAATATACAGGGACTGATCGGGTCATTCCTATAACCTTCTTTGGCCAAATATTCACTTAGCCGGTTATACCACATTCGACCACTCTGTCTCAGTCCATAAAGCGATTTGTCTAGCCTTATGCAGTATTGGTCTCTAGAACCCTTCTCATCTCTGAGTTCTATACCCTCTGGTAATCTCATGTAAATTTTACTATCCAGTGGACCGTATAGATATGCAGTTACAACATCCATTAACCGCAAGTCTAAACTTTCTCTTATGGCCAGACTTATTAGATATCTAAAAGTCGTTGCATCCATCACAGGGGAGTATGTCTCCTCATAATCTATGCCAGGTCTTTGAGAGAATCCTTGTGCTACGAGCCTTGCCTTGTATCTAACAATCTCGTTTCTCTCATTTCTCTTTCTTACAAAGACCCATTTGTGTCCTACTGGTTTAATTTCTGGTGTTATCCTTAAGGTCGGACCAAACACACTTCTCTTCTTTAAAGAGTTTAGCTCCACACCAATGGCTTCTTTCCATTTAAGCCAATCTTTGCTTTGTGTACACTCTAGTATAGATATGGGCTCATGATCCTCATTTATTTCAAGTGCTACCTTGTATGCAAATATATCATCAATGTCGACATCTTTTCGGTCCCATTGTGTTCCAGACATAATATAATTTATCGAGATCTCATTGTTGCCAATTCCTTCAGGCTCTTGAGGTTCAGCGTCCTGAGTCTCATTTGTTGCCTTAGGAATTTCTGTGACAACGTCTGGCTTTTCTGTAATTCCCATAGCCTCAGTCTGTTTTGCACTTTTTGTTTTCCGAGGATTCTTATCTTTGGAACCTAGAGGTCTACCCCGTTTCAAACGTGGCGTAGACTCTGTAGCAACTTGATTATTGTGTTCCTTGTGAACATCAATACGTACAGGTGCATTGCAAGCTGGTATGTACGATTTTGTTACTCTTTTCGGGTCAGCAAAGGAATCTGGCAATTGATTAGCTAGCTGCTGAAGATGTATAATCTTCTGAACTTCTGCATCACATGCTATAGTTCGAGGATCTTGCCATTCTAAGGATGTTTGATTCCATGTCAATTCTTTGCTCAGCTTGCTGGTCTCTCCACCTAGCATAGGGAATTCGGACTCAATAAATTGACAGTCCGCGTATCTGGCCTTGAACAGGTCTCCTGTCAGTGGCTCGAGATACCTTATTATGGTGGGAGACTCATACCCCACATATATTCCCAGTCTTCTCTGTGGTCTCATCTTTGTTCTCTGTGGTGGAGCAATTGGTATATAAACGGTACAACCAAATGTCTTAAGATGGGATAAGTCTGGCTCTTGACCCGATAGGAGTTGGGATGGGGAATATTTGTGTTCACTAGATGGCCTGATGCGTATGAGTTCTGCTGCATGTAAGACTGCGTGTCCCCAAGCCAACACAGGAAGCTTCGATCTCATTAACAATGGTCGAGCTATCAATTGTATTCGTTTAATGAAGGATTCAGCTAATCCGTTTTGTGTATGTACATGTGCCACAGGATGTTCCACACTCACCCCCATGGACATACAGTAATCATTAAACGCTTGGGATGTAAATTCACCAGCATTATCTAGATGTATAGTCTTAAGTGGAAAGTCCGGAAAATGTGCTCTTAATCGAATGATTTGAGCTAAGAGCTTAGCAAATGCTAAGTTTCTCGTGGATAACAAGCATACGTGGGACCATCTAGTTGATTTATCTATCATCACCATGAAATATCGAAATGTCCCACTTGGTGGGTGTATTGGCCCACATATGTCACCTTGTATCCTTTCCAGAAAATGCAAAGTCTCTTTTGTGACTTTTACTGGTGATGGTCTTACAATAAGTTTCCCTTGTGCACATGCCACACATGTGAGATTCTTAGGGAGAACTTTTCTTTCTTTAAGGTTGTGCCCTTTTGAACTCTTTATTAATTTACGCATCATGTTTGTTCCCGGATGGCCAAGCCGGTCATGCCATAGAGTGAAACTCTCTTTATACATTTTGTGCTTAGCCATGTTGGCTTCTATCATGTTAATTTTCGCATGGTATAGACAAGAGGCTAGGGCAGGTATAGTCTCTAGGATCTTCTTTTGTCCTTTCACATTTTCTGTAATGTAGAGGAACTCTTTAGATCCTTCACCCTTGGTTTCAATATGATAACCATTAGACGTTATGTCTTTAAAGCTCAATAAGCTTCTCTTAGAGCTGGGTGAATATAAAGCATCACATAACTCAATATGGGTTCCGTTAGGTAACAGTATGTGTGCTTGGCCGTAGCCTTCTATTAGGTTTGCTATACCCGCAATTGTATTAACATTTGCACTTTTCATTTTAAGATTTATGAAATATCTTTTATCTTTAAGTATGGTGTGGCTAGAGCCACTATCCACTACTAATTCACTCATGTCCTCGGCCATGTCTATAAAATAGGACAAGAATTTTGGATTTTAATAACTTATAAAATAAAATCCATTGAATTTAAATCAAAGCAATTATCCATTACATTAAAAGGAAATTTAAATCATAAAAGCATAGAAAATAAACCAAAATAAATTCGAAATTCATTCAGTATCTTTGAGGCAGTCGGAAGTCTCATGCTTGGCCTTTGATTCTACCTTGACACTCTTCGATATCTATCAAGGAGGTATGTGGGTGTCCGGCAATACTTAGCCCAATGATTAAACTTACCACATCTTTCGCAAGCCGACCTTCCTATGGACCGTGGCTTAAAGGACCTGTAGGCCTTACCACCACGGCCATAGCCTCTTATGCCATAAGCATTGAAGTGGCTGCTATGGTAATGTCTAAGACCACCATATCTTCTGCCACCATGACCATAGTGGCCATAGTGTCTTTTTCTGTAGATATAGTTGGTCTCATTGGGTCTCTTAGGTAAATCAACCTTGGGTGCCTCTGGTAATGGGGCTATTTTCATCTTCAGCCTGTTACCCTGCTCAGCTAGCAGTAGACACGGAATGAGAGCTCCATAGGTCCAAAAACCTCTTTCACGATACAAACGCTGAAGTAGCATATTGTCGGCGTGAAAAGTAGAGATAGTCTTCTCTATGAGTTCATCCTCGGTCACCATAGTACCACACAACCTTAGGATAGAGGCAATCCTAAAAAGCTCTGAGTTATACTCACCCACGGTTTTAAAGTCGTGGATCCTAAGGTTCTCCCACTCCAATTTAATCTTTGGTAGGAGTACCATCTTCTGGTATCCATATCTGCTTTTCAGCTCTGTCCAAAGTTGAAGTGGGTTCACTACCGTGATGTACTGGTTTTTAAGGCTTTCTTCAAGGTGATGACGTATATGGAGTGTAGCCGTATACCTTGCCCTATCGGAACACTCATTGTCCGGCTGGATGCACTCGTGCAAGTCCTTGGACTTCAAGAGGATCTCGGTGTCCAGCTTCCATTGCAGGTAGTTCTCACCCGTAGCTCTTAAGGCTGGGTGGGTCAACTATTTAACTTGTGCCGTCTGCATAAATATAGACAATCCGATGGTTAGCATGCGGTATTTGAGACCGAACCATGCAACAAGTAATTTTCAGGTCATGCGGTATTTGAGACCGAACCATGCCTTAGGTCATGCGGTATTTGAGACCGAAACATGCCTTGCCTCTTATAGATTTTCGGTTTAAATTCATGCATGCAAGACAACAAAACTAAATAGCTAAATGCATGCAACAATTTCCTTATTCCTAGATAGGATTTCCTTATCTTATAATTTCCTATTTGATTTAGGACTAAATATTTTTTTTTGATTTTAAGGAATTTGGATAATTACTATTTTAATTAGGAACTTATCCTAACTAATATTTTAATTTCCGATTTAAAGTTTTAAATTATGGAAACTTAACATAAGTTTTATTTAATCGGATTAATTTAGGATAATTACAATAATTTTAATTTGGAAATTATCCTAGAACAACTCTAAAATTTTCGAGTTTATGAATTTAGGATCTAGAATTTTTTTTTCTTGAATTTCTCAAGAACAGTTTAAACAATCCTAAAATTTTAATTCATGCAATCGATCTTATAACAACCTAAACATGGTCCGATTTTAATTGTTATGCATGAATGATCCAAGTTTTAATTTCCTAGAACAATCTGTTTTAATTTGATCCTTATGAATCTAAATCAGTTCTAGGTTCTTATGCAACAATCAAGCAACAATCAACCAAATTTCAAGCTTGATATTATTTGTGCAATTTAACAAACAATCTAACAACCTAAGCAATCCGATTTTAAGTTTTAGGATTTTAGGGAATTTAAACTTTGTTAGATTGTGTACTTGGATGTTTTAGGGTTCTTTAGCTTTAAGTCCAAATTCGAGTTATAGGGTTTTAAGGATGTTTAGATTTTTATTTACCTTCACCGATTTGGATTCTGACTGGTATGGACCGGGAGCTAAAGACCTCGGTAATTCCTTCTCTCTCTCGACCACGAACTGCTACCGCGAACAGCTCCTTCCCGCGAACAGCTTCTCGCGAATTCACCCCCGAAACCACGAACCAACGAACCTCGGTAGGTTTTGGGATAGAGCTTGATCACGAGCTAAGTATGCTCGTGAATCAACAAGAGATCTCTGAGACAAGAGGGTAAGTCTCGAAGAGGAAGAAGAAGAAGATCAAAGGCGGTTTAGGGTTTTAGGGAAGAAGAGATTTAGGCGGCTGCTTTAGGGTTTTAGGGATAGAGGCTATCATGCTGATAACGTGTTGTAATTTAGGGAGTTTAGGAAGTAAATCTCTTGTGTTATTGATCATAGGAATCGAGGTTACAATATATATAGTGTTACAAGTCTCAAAGCTAAAACCGACATACTAAAGGAATGGCCGAATGGGCTTCGACCAATGGGCCGTAAACACTCGACCAAGTATGGTCGAGTGGACCGTGTATGGATGGACTGATAATGGGCCGGTTGGATAGAGTCCACCAAGTTTTTTACAACAACACTAAGTTATTTTTATATTAAACGATGACTCAGTTGTGATCCCTGCGAAAGCTTGCTTCATAACAGCTCTTATATAGGACCCTTTTTTTCTCTCCGCCATCAATCATTTGGGGAGAAAAATCCAGCGAAAATTTGGTAAATCAAGGATGGTAGACCTTTTCTTATTTTTTTGATAAATCAATTACACATTTTATAAAAAAACATATATACAAATTAAATTATTCAAACTCTAAAATGTATTCAAACTCTAAAAATATAAAAAATTTCAATTAAAGACTTTTTCAATTATACAGACTTCACACAGAACTCCAACACGTTGACTTCAAAAATAAGTCCAATTTAATGACCTAACTGCCTAAGAAAACCAAAAACTTAATTTCTCCATATGTATAATATATAATCATGTCAAAAACATATAGAAGCAAGTACATAACATATATCAAAGACTACAACAAGAAAATCTTAAAAATCATTCACCAATTTGCAATAAATTGGTTTACAAATTTTGCTGACTTCATGTTGATGTCAAACGAGTAGACATCAAAAAGCCTATATGAGGATAACTTCAAATGAAGTCTATTTCTTGGGGTCTATTTTTGCAATTACAATTTTACAAAGCAGATTGCGAATGAAGTCTACCATAACCGGTTGACTTCTTTTGTGGTCTTCCTTTGTTAATTTTTTGGTTAGTGTTGCAATTAAATAGATAAAACAAGGTAGCCTTCAATCGAAAGTTCAACCGGTTAACTTCAAATATAGTCGACTCTGGTTATTTTTGCAATTGACCAACCCATTGACTTTACAGTAGACTTCTTTCTACTAAGTAGACTTCAACTATCCGTCAACAAGAAAAAGTAAACTTCGTCGTGGTTAGTTTTGCAATTGACCAAGTTTGACTTTCGCCAAGTAGACTTCGTACGAAGTCTACATTAGTAATGACTTCGTTTGCAGTCTGCCGTGGTCATTTTTGCAATTGACCAACATTTGCATTTTTTAAATAGTAGACTTCTTTTGCAGTCAACTAATTATTTTAATATATTAATATTACGGTAAATGCTTAAATATTTTGGTCAATTCCAAAAATAGTCACTATGGAAGTCTACTCGTTTATTATCGTAAGAAGACTTCGTCCGGCAGTCATAACTAAAAAGTCAAGAATTTGGTCAATTGCAAAAATACACCTTAGTAGACTGCAAACGAAGTATCCCACATAAAGTTTATAATGAAGTCTGAACCATATTTTTTTGTTTTCAAATGAAATTAAGGAGACTGAAATTTCAGTCTACGGGCACGAAACTCGATAAATTTTTAATTGCAAAATTGACCACATAGTAGACTTTACATGATATTATGACGGTTAGATTAACAAATGAAGTCTACTTTCGCAAAAAAATCAAGGAAAATCATGAAATATACCGGAAAATAACTTTATCGGTGGTTGTTTCGCAATGTCAAGCACCGAGGACATCGTCTTTAGTCACCACAGAAGAAACCCAGCACCAATTTAATCACTATCTAAGAATCATGACATATAACAAGATAAATGCAATTGCAAATTTTCTTGGATTAAAATGGAGAGGAGATGGAAGAAAATGAAGTTCTCATAGCATTGGGTGTTATTTAAGCTCACAAATTTGGGTTGTTGAAGCATTAAGAGCTTCAAATTTGGTTGTTCATGGTGGTTGGAAAATTATGGCGGTGGCACAACCGTAAATAAAAGAAGAAGATGAGGATATGGATGTAATAAATATTTTCGCAAGAAATTCAAATAAATCAGAAATAATGGCATTTTCGTGAATACAATGAATGACCAAGGATTTAATAGGAAAAAAGTGGCAAATGTTGGAGAGAGAAAAAGAGGTGTCTAAAATTGCAATTGACTCAAATTAGGGGTCCAATTTTGCAAGTAGCCCTCTTTGTTTTCACACTTTTTTTGTTTTTATTTATATACAGATTTGTAAGGACTTTGAAAAGAGTTTTTTTTTCTTTGAGTATTATTAATGATCTCACCCTTTGTTAATGATCTAAAAAATTTCAAAGTTTCGATATAACAATTGTGTTTCTTCGTTGCACACCCAACTTTCCATGTTGGGACACATTAGTTTTCACACCTTTTTGTTTTACACGTCTTTGTTAATAAAAAGTTATAATGTTTTGATCCAATTGTATTTTTACGTCGTACCCCTACCTTTCAATGTTTGTATTTGTTAGTTTTCGCACTTGTTATTATTCACATCTTTTTGTTTCACACCTTTTTGTTTCACACCTCTTTGTTTTCACACTTTTTTGTTTTTATATATATACAGAATTTTATGGACTTTGAAAGAAAAAAATTTGTTCTTTGAGTATTATTAATGATATCATCATTTGTTAATAATCTTAAAATTTGCAAAGTTTCGATCCAAAAATTATGTTTCTTTGTCGCACCCCCAGCTATCAATGTTTGGCACCCAAACTTTATATTCTTTGTTTATATAAAGTTGCAATGTTTTGATCCAAAAATTGGGTTTCTTCTTGTACCCCTAGCTTTCAATGTTTGTACTTCTTAGTTGTCACACCTTTTTGTTTCACACTTCTTTGTTTTCACACATTTTTGTTTTTATGTATATACAAATTTTTATGGAATTTGAAAAAAGTTTTTGTTCTTTGAGTATTATTAATGATCTTATCTTTTGTTAATGATCTCAAAAGTTGCAAAGTTTTGATCCAACAATTGTGTTTCTTTGTCGCACCCCAACTTCCCATGTAGGCACCTGTTAGTTTTCACACCTTTTTGTTTTACACCTATTTGTTTATATATAGTTGCAACGTTTTGATCCACCTATTGTGTTTCTTCGTCGTACCCCTAGCTTTCAATGTTTGCACGTGTTAGTTTTTGCCCCTTTTTGTTTCACACCTCTTTGTTTTCACACATTTTTGTTTATATATATATATATATAAATATATTTTTTTTTTGTGGACTTTGAAATAAGTTTTTGTTCTTTGAGTATCATTAATGATCTCACTTTTTGTTAATGATCTCAAAATTTGCAGAGTTGTGATCCAACAATTTTGTTCTTTAAGTATCATTATTGATCTCACCCTTTGTTAATGATCTCAAAATCTGCAATGTTTTGATCCAACAATAGTGTTTCTTCGTCGCACCCCCAACTTTTCATGTTGGCGCCCGTTAGTTTTCACACTTTTTTGTTTTACACCTATTTATTTATATAAAATTGCAATTTTTTGATCCAACAATTGTGTTACTTCGTCATACTTTTACCTTTCAATGTTTGCACTTGTTAGCTTTCGTATCTTTTTGTTTCACACCAATTTGTCTTCATATGTCTTTAACTTTATATATATACATATCTTTATGGACTTTGAAAAGAGTTTTTGTTCTTTTAGTATTATTAATTATCTCACCTTTTGCTAATGATCTCAAAAGTGGCAAAGTTTCGATCCAACAATTGTGTTTCTTCGTTGCATCCCCATTTTTCCATGTTGGCACCCGTTAGTTTTCACACTTTTTGTTTTACACCTTTTTGTTTATATAAAGGTGCAATGTTTTAATCCAACAATTGTGTTTCTTCGTCGTACCCATAGCTTTCAATGTTTCAACTTGTTAGTTTTCATACCTTTTTGTTTCACACCTCTTTGTTTTCACACTTTTTTTTGTTTTATGTATATACAGATTTGTAAGGACTTTGAAAAGAGTTTTTTTTTTCTTTGAGTATTATTAATGATCTCACACTTTGTTAATGATCTAAAAAATTTCAAAGTTTCGATATAACAATTGTGTTTCTTCGTCCCACACCCAGCTTTCCATGTTGGGACACATTAGTTTTCACACCTTTTTGTTTTACACCTCTTTGTTTATAAAAAGTTATAATATTTTGATCCAAAAATTGTGTTTCTACGTCGTACCTCTACCTTTCAATGTTTGTACTTGTTAGTTTTCGCACTTGTTAGTATTCAAATCTTTTTGTTTCACACCTCTTTGTTTTCACACTTTTTTGTTTTTATATATACACAAAATTTTATGGACTTTGATAGAAAAAAATTTGTTCTCTGAGTATTATTAATGATCTCACCCTTTGTTAATGATATCAAAATTTGCAAAGTTTCGATCCAAAAATTATGTTTCTTTGTCGCACCCCACCTTTCCATGTTGGCACCCATTAGTTTCCAAAAATTATGTTTATTCTAAATTCTCTATGTGTGCTCGATTTCTTATATGAAATCTCTATCAATTCTCCAACATTATCGCCGTTTGTGAAAAGCCCCAATTTCGCCGTTCTTGAGAAGCCCTAAATCTCCATATCCATCGCAATTGAGAGCTCGAATCGAAGGCATGTCTTTCTTCTTCCTCCTAATTTCGTTATCTGTTTCGATTATTTGTGATTTCGAACAGCTTATGTGTGATTTCGATAAGTTTAGGTCAGATTTATCTAGTTTAGTCTTCACATAAATCCATCTGTTTTCTTAACACTATTCTTCATGATTGATACTTGATTTTGAGAATGTAGAGTTTCGAATCAACTTAGGGTTCGATTATTTACAGATTTGACTCAAACTTAGCTTTCGGAATTGAGAATTTGCGCCTTCATAAACCATTAAATTTGCTTTGTATACTGTCAAGTTAATGGCTATTATACTGAATGTGTTTTTTTCCAAGTGTTGGTGATTGCAATGTTGGGGAACTGAAGCTTCTCATTTCTCTGTACTCACACAACAAGTTAGTATCACTCAACCAAAATAAGGTGATTGCTATGTTTTGTTCTTTGAGTCTGATTCGTATAAATAGTGATTAGATTAGTAAGATTTTATACAGTTTGATATTGGTTTAAGAGCATCTGTATGTGTCTGAATTTGTGCAGTATTGACTGATTCACTAATACGAAACACTATTTTAATGTTGGTTATGGTTTGAATACATGTCATGAATTGTCTGAATTGTTGCTTAATGTGAGCTATGATTTGAAAATTGTATAATATGTATCTCTATTTTATCTATAAAGGTTAAAATTTATATTATAACATATAATGTTGGACAAGGCATGGGTGAATCTATGGAGGTAAGGAATTATATTTCATAATTAGGTTTCATTTTGGGTTTGGATACTTTAAGATGTTCTTTTAGTTTTTATTATTTTTCTTTACTTATCCATTGAAGAGCTGATCCTGATTATAAAAGGGGAGCATGGAAATTTTTAAGGATGTGTCTGCGGCTTTAGGTGACATAGAAATGATAATATGTCCTTGTAAAGACTGTCGTAATGTAGTACATCAGTTAAACAGTGTTGTGGTTGAGCATCTTGTAATAAGAGGGATGGATAAGGCATACAAGCTGCATAGTGATTGGTATCATCATGGAGATGTGGAGTCGGTGGATGAAGTTCAAAGTAAACCAAATCAGTGGAATGAGGAAGTTTTTGAGTTATATAAAGCTGCTGAATTTTTTGATCAAGAGTTGTCTTGTAGAGGTGACTTAGCTGAGCAACATGTGGACGACTTAAGTGAGATTGCAAAGGGTGAGGACCAACGAGAAGATGAGTTCCTTGCAAAGATATTGGATGCTGAAACCCCACTATACCCTAGCTGTTCAAACCACAGGAAGTTATCAACTATTATGACTTTTTTTAGGATTAAGACACACAGATGAACTGCTTCAGACATTGCCAAGCATGTTGCCAGATGATAATGTCCTTCACACATCATTTTATGATGTTAAGAAATTTTTAAAGAGCTTTCATATGGGATATGAAAAGATCCACGCATGTGTTAATGATTGATGCCTCTTCAGAAAGAAGTTAAAGAAGCTTGAAAAATGTCCCAAATGTAATGCTTCACGGTGGAAGACTAATAAGCGCACTAGAGAGGTAAAGAAAGGTGTCCCACAGAAAGTTTTAAGATATTTTGCAATTATACCAAGGCTGAAGAGAATGTTCAGATTAGAGGACATGGCCAAGGACTTACGGTGGCATTACACTAACAATAGCACTGATGGAAAACTTCGACATCTAGTAGATTCTGTTACATGGGCTCAGATGAATGAGAAGTATCCTTCAATTGCAACTGAAGAAAGGAACATCCGGCATGGGCTGTCCACAGATGGATTTAATCTATTCAACATGAAGAATAATAATTATAGTTGCTGGCATGTGCTATTGGTAAACTATAATTTGCCTCCTCACCTTTGTATGAAGAAGGAGAATATAATGTTGACATTTTTGATTTAAAGTGGAAGATGGGTTCACACTTGTTAACTTAAATCAGAGCCAAGTAAACTTTCAGAAAGATCCATATATTCTAGCATCTCAAGCAAAGCAAGTATTTTATTCAAGTGAAGATGGATCAAGTTGGTCTATTGTTATGAGAGGTGCTTCAAGAAGATATAGTCAAGAAGATGTTCAGTCTGGAAATGCAGATATAATTGGTCCATTGCTAGTAGATGTTGACATGGATACTGAAATGGATGAAGCTGAATATGCTAGATCTGACTTTGAAGGCATATATGTGCAAGAGTAGATTCTTGATTCATTAATATACAGTCTTATCTATGCATATATATGATTTTTTTTATGGTTGATGTTTGTTGAATGTTATAGATTTTGTGCTGTATTCATTTATATAAGTTCTAAGTGATTAATTTTCTGTTCTAAGTGATTAATTTTCTGTTCTAAGTGATTAATTTTCTGTTTATGCAGGGGAATTAAAATAGGTGGAACTAAAAAGAAGATTGGAGGGAAGAAGGGTGGAGAAAAAAGAAAGAGAAAGTCTAAGGATGATGAAACTGAGTTTATTTGTACTGTGGTGGCCTAACCTGTAGCAACAAAACAGCATGTGGAGGAAGAGGAGCATCATTCAGAAGAACCACAAACTCAACAGCAACCAGAAGAACCAGCAGGAGAGTTTGAGTTGTCTGAAGAACATGAGCAGCCTGCTAAGCGTAAAAGAAAACGAGGACCAAGAAAGATGAAAAACCTAGCCAAGGATCCATCTGTTAGAGTGAAAGTTGATTACAATGTACTTGTAGTAGCGGTTGGTCCAGGGTCAATTAAGTTGGCATCATATGTAGGGACATTGATGCGAGAACACAGAAAAACGGCTTTTTCATACCCCCATAATAGCCCTGTGTTGAATTCATACATTTGACTATTGATCTGGCCTAAACATACATTATGTTTTTGAATATTAGAATTCCGTACCCCAACTTCGAAATCAATACCCCAAGTATAAATGTTGTGCCATAACATACAAAAATGTGTTTATGGTCTAACTCTGTTAAGCTTTCGTTTAATCAAAATGACGTGGATTCCACGTGTGCACAGCAATTCAAAACGACGTCGTTTTGGAAACATAGAGAATCTAAAATTTTGGCCAAAAGGACGTTGTTTTTTATTTCTCTCCCAAATCTCTCTTCCTCTCTCCCGATAGTCTCTCTCGCGGCGGAGGAACCCTAAAATTTGGGCATTTTCAATTTCGGGTCAATCTGAAACTTTAGATTCTCTGTTTGGCCAAAATTTTAGATTCTCTGTTTTCCCGAAACGACGTCATTTTGAATCGCTGCGCACACGTGGAATCCACGTCATTTTGATTTAACGGTAGCTTAACAGAGTTAGACCATAAACACGTTTTTGTATGTTATGGCACAACATTTATACTTGGGGTATTGATTTCGAAGTTGGGGTACGAAATTCAATAATTGAGAAACATAATGTATGTTTAGGCCAGATCAATAGTCAAATGTATGAATTCAACACAGGGCTATTGTGGGGGTATGAAAAAGCCGTTTTTCCGCGAGAACACATCCCCATCATCATACCTAACTGGAAGAAAGTGAGTCAAGATCTCAAAACACTTCTCTGGAGGTCTGTTCGGGTAACAAGAAGTTTTTTTTTTTTGTTTTTAAAAAGTCTCTCAATTGAACATGTTTACTTTTATAGTTATGGTGTGAGTGTAAGTGAATGCAGGCAAAGTTTGAGCTTGATGAAGATTGGCAAAGGATTTCTGTGATACACCAGATGGCACATTTGTGGAGATCACACAAGTCTGTCATGGTGAAGGTTATAAATTTGGCTGGAAAACCAAGAGAGGATGAATTTGAGACCACCAAATATTGATCCTGTTGATTGGTAAGCTCTAGATCTAGCCTTATCTATGCTTCTTAAACATTGGTGTGATGCTAAGATGCTTGAGATCAAATCCTACCCTCTCAGATATAGGATCAGCATTAAGAACATCTAGCCCAGAAGAGATCTACAACAATCAAGCTTGACCAAATCAAATAAACCACAAGATCAATCCAGCCTAACCCATCCTCAAGATCCTAGAGAACTACTCACAAGAACACATGATGAACAAAGTCAAAGATGAAACAAAGATCTACAATATTGGAGAAAGAATCAAACTCGAATTCTCAATATTAAGAAAGTTATGAAACCAACAATATTGAGCTCTTCAGCTTTAACTCTCTTGCTTTTCCCCTCCATATTTGCTTCACTTCTCCTCAGCATTGCTTCCATGCTTCTTGATGTGTTTTGTTTTATGTTTCTGTTGGACAGGCCTTTTAATAAAATTGTAGATGGTAAGGAGAGATTTGGACTTGGAGAAGGAGATTCGCAAGCTCACTCGACCAGCCCACGAGAGGTGCTCGACCGAGTTGGCAAAGGAGCAAGGCCCATTTGATCCTCATTTATCTAGAACGATCGAGTGGAGGGAAGAACAAGAAGAAAATTTTGATTTTTCAAACTTTGGTCAAGGGAGCTCGACCACGTGTTGGTCGAGTGTGGGGTCGAGTGGCAGCAAAAAGCAAGTCAAAGATTCCTATTTCAAATTTGAATGGTATGGACGCTCCACACTTGTCTCCTTGTCCCCTTAGCTACTTTAAATAGAGCTTGCACGATCCTATACCTCTCACACTCTCTCATTTGCTCACAAAAACTAAATTCAAGTTTCAAAATCTCTCTCAAAGTTCACCTTTTGCTCAAGCTTAGTTCTTTTAAGTTATTGGGTCACTAACCTATTAACTTTGAGCTTTGAGTTTATTCCTTTCAGTTCTGTTTGAAAATGTCTTCAAGGATCACCAGGAAGTCGCAACAAGCGGCTGCAAGCTCCATGGAAGGTCATGATGCTAGCCTTGAATCAAGAGGAGACTCAAGGAGAACCACTCGACGCCCCACTTGATCAAGCACTCGACCGAGTGGTGGTCCGAGTGGTCGGTCGAGCCAAAGGGCGTATCCAAGGAATGATTCAGTTGAGGAGGATCCTGAGCGAACTGAAAGTGAGGAAGAAAGGGAGCCAACCCTTATGGAGTTCATGAGGAGAACCAAGGCCAAAGGGAAGAGGCCAGCTGTTGAGGTTGAACAAGAGGAGGTTGTGAGTGAGAGTGAGGAAGAAGATGAAGAAGAAGAGCTAGATGATGATGGAGAAGCACAATCTTTTGGTTTGAAAAAGAGGCAGCTGTATGAAGATTTCATGAGAATGGAGTTCTTGGGGACTAGATATCCTCACATGGAAACCATGGAGAAGCTAGCCATTGATGAAGATGTGGAGTTTCTTTTTGAGAAGAGTAACTTAACCAAGTTCATTGAGCTTTGCATGGAGGGCTTCAAAGAAGAAAGTTGTGAGTTTCTAGCCACTGTCAAGCTGCATACATATGCAAAGAAGAATGCTGAGTCTGGAGCTGGGCACAGTGCTTTCACAATCAAGGGTAAGAAGTATGAGCTTTCAATGAAGAAGACAGCAAATGTGTTTGGTTTTGAAGTTGGGAGCAATAGGAGCTTAATGATACCATGAGAAGAGCTCTTTTCCATTTGGGAAACCATTGGAGACAACAAACTCTACTCATCCTCCAATTCCAAGAGTTCAAGGATAAGGAGCTCTGTCCTAAGATACTTCCACAAAGCTCTTGCCAACACCTTCTTTGCTAGGAAGGAAACTGAGAATATCAATGAGGGTGAGCTTAAGATGATTGACATGGCTCTCAATGGAATCATCCTCAAGGCAAAAGATGGAACCATTATTCTTGGGAGCACTGTGGAGACTGACCTAGCAATGGTGCTCATTGACCACATGATTTACTTGATAAGTTGGGTAGGCAAGTTGGAGAACAAAGGTTCAAGAGGAGCACTAACCATTGGAGGCATCATTACTCCAATATTACAAGCTGCCAAGGTCCCACTTAGGGGAGAAAGGGTCTCACCAAGATGGATTGACTCAAGTTACCTCACCTCTACTCTCATCCTAGCCAAGGAGATGCATCAAGGGAATCACATCTTCAATTTTGAGCTTCCAACAGTTGGGAAGAAGCAGTTGATCCTACCTAACCAAGAGCTCACCACCATTCAAGAAGGAGCCAACATTGACTTTTGGCCAGCTGATGAGTACTTGTTTGATGGGATAGTGCAACCTAGAGTTGAAGAAGTTGGAAATGCACAACTGGCTGATGGGGAGGAGCAGTTTTATTTTGAGGATTATGAGCCCAACCCAAGGGATAGTAAAGGAGTGAGAGAGACTACCAAGAGGTTGACTCTTTTGCAAAAATGGAACAAGTGGCATGGGAAGAGGATTGATAAGCTGAAGAAGAAGGCGACCAACATGGCCAAGTCTATCAAGGGCCTTAAGAAGGAGATTGCTGAGTTGAAGAGTGGGAATTCTTCACCTACACTATCAGGCCCTTTGAGGAGAAGTAGCTCAACTAGAGCACTTTCAAGAGTAGTGAATCCTGTGGAACCAGCTAAAGCTTCAATGTATGAGCCAAATGTGAGGAAGAGGAGTTCAAGTAGCCGAGAACAACAATTTTCTAGGCACTCGACCGGGTCACTTGAGCACCCACTCGACCGAGCACCCCACATGCACTCGGCCGAGTTCCAACCCAGATCACCATATGACTTCCCACCTCCAGCTGCTTATCCAGGCTATCCAGGTTACCCTCCCATCCCGCCTCAATACTTCATGGATCCAGCTCTCTACCAGCAATTTTGCCAACAGCAAGGACAAGATTTTGGCACTCGTGAGCCAGCTCGACCCCCCCACTCGAGCATGCACTCGACCGAGTCACGGTCGATCGCCATCGTCGAGCTGCCCCAATCACCATCTCCAAGTCACCAACAAGACCCCACCTACTCCTTTGACAGCATGCAAATGGATGTGGACAACTTCTTCCACAACCCTTGAGGTACCACTATCACCCTGACTTGTAAATAACATTGCATTTGAAATTGTGTTTTGTTTTTGGTCTTGAATCCTCTTACAAATTTCTTTCACACAGAGGACTGTGTGATTTAAGTTTGGGGGAGGGTTTGAGATAGCATTTGACATTGTGTTTTGTTTTCTTATTTCAAAATTTTCGCATAATCATGATAGTATTTGCATAGCATCTAAGGTATAGAAAAACCCTAAAATTTGAATTTTTTTTGCAAAAATCTTTAAAAAAAAAGAGTGTTCATGTAGTTTGCATTGCATATTAGGATCTTGTTTAGCATGTTTCATGTAGGATTGTATAATATTTCCATTAGGGATCTATGATGAGTTTTTCCTTGTTAGCTTGCTTAATTCACTAGACTAGGATCAATGCCCAAGTTAATAGTACTTTGATGCTGGTTGAGTAGTTAGAAGCATAAGATTGAACCAAGCCTTGAATTCCTGCATTGCATTTGGTCTAAATTGAAGCATGTTGTGATTTGACACCATTTCCTACTTATAAGAACCTAATATTGACTTTCAGTTATCAATGTGTGCATTGCTTTAAACTCATGGATATCATATACATATTTGGATCATCTTTCTCCTTTTTACCACTCTTGTTGATCCAAGTAGCTGATTTCCTCATTAAGAATCAGTTTCCCTACCCTTAACAACCCTATCTTTCAAGCCATATTTATTCTTGTGTGTGTAAGGCCTATTTTTGGGATTGAGCTTGGTAAAATGTGTTAGGTTTGAACTGACAAGAGTAAGACCTTGTGTAGTTCTAGTTTGTATCTTTCAAACTAGATAGGACTAGGTGGTTTACTTGTTGGGTTTGGGACTTGGTTGATTTGAAAAAGAAAAGAAAAGAGGATAAAGAAAAAAGAAAAAGGGTAGATTCTTTAAGAGCAGAATGTGTTTAAGCAAAGCCTAGTGAAAGGATGGGAAGTAAAATTTTATAATGTTGGTTCTAGTTAAAGAAAAGCTTGTATGTCTTAAGAATAAGAAGAAAAGAGAACCATAGCAATAAGTAAGAATCCCCCATCCCACTAGAAAGATCAAATAAGAAACTTCTCCTAAGACTTGAAAACCAAAAGAGAAAAGGGTGAAAGAGAAAAGAGGAAGTTAAAGGGTAGAATTAGGATCATTTGGGGTTAGATTGATAGGATAAACACTTTGGGATTCTTTGGGTAGACAAGGTTTTGTTCTTGTATGTGTCTAAGTGATCATACCTTTATCATTCTTCTAAAGCTCAATCCAGTTATTATCAGAGAACCTTGATATTGACAAGCCCAACTCTAAAAAGAGACCATCAATGTCTCAAAACCTTTACCTCCAAGCCAAATGAGTTTAAGCATTGCATAGAATTGATTCATGTTCTTGATTAATGAATGTAAAGGAAATGGTTGATTTGAATGCATGTGGATATCTAAGGCTCAAATCAGTAAAGGTTGTGATATGCTTGTCTAAAACCTTTAAGTAAAGTTCATTCAACTTGCATCATAGTACTAGTAACTTGGACATTGATTCTAGATGGTCTATTTGCAAGCTTTAGGAGCTGAGATCCCACTTTCAAACCTCACCTACCTTCTTGTGTCTTGTTTATTTGCTTGAGGGCAAACAAAGACTAAGTTTGGGGGTGTTGATGTTCATATATTTTACCATGTTTTCCCTTAATATATTCACATCTTTTGCATCTTTTGTTATCCATTTTGACCATTATTGCATAGTTTTAGGACTAATCTTGCATTAGAGGGTTATTGCATTGCATTTGCATCTCTTCATGCATAAACAAGTGATTATGGAGCTCAAGGAGCATGTAAGCAATGCTGAGGAGAAGTGAAGCAAATATGGAGGGGAAAAGTAAGAGAGTTAAGGCTGAAGAACCAAGGCCCGGAGTCCAGCTCGACCAGACACTTGACCGTGTGCAGAGAGGGACTCGACCGAGTGGAGGATGCACCAAATAAGCCAACTCGACCTGTCACTCCACCGAGCACAGAGTCGAGTTGACCGAGCCGTAGAATATTTTGTCTTTTAGTGTTTTTAGGGCTTCCACCTCTTCTCCTATAAAAAGCCTTGTACCTGCAGCCACCAAGAGAGTCCAGCTTTTTAGAATAGTCAGAAACCTAGTTTTTACCCTTTTGGGAATTATTCCTTTTGCACTTTTATTTTTCTTAGATCTCGGACTTGTTTTAGAGAAAGAACAAAGAATCTCTCAAAAATTGTTGGTTCCATAACTTTCAATATATTGAGAATTTGAGTTTGATTCCTCTTTCATTATTGTAGATCTCTATCTTATCTTTCATTTGATGCAAGTTTCGAGTTTTTTTGGGCTTATGACTTTGATGTTCATCATGTGTTCTTGTGAGTAGTAGCTTAGGATCTTGAGGATGGGTTAGGCTGGGCTGTGTTTGAGGTTTGTTTGCTCTGGTCAAGCTTGATTGTGGTAGAATCTCTTCTAGGCTAGATGTTCTTAATGCTAATCCTGAACTGAGAGGTTAGGGTTTGATTTCAAGCATCTTAGCATCACACCAATGTTTAAGAAGCATAGATAAGGCTAGATCTAGAGCTTACCATTAGGCTTGCTAAGAGATTAGAGGTCTTGTTTGGTATGAGACATATTGCTTAATGCCTGCTTGTGTAGATTCTTTTCTTTGTGAGAACAAGTCTAGAGATGCATAGGTTTGATTGTTTCTTGCCATGAGAGTGGATTAAACTTGTCTTAGAAATATATGTCTAGAGATTAGCTCAAAGTTTGCTTGAGATTTGTTGGCCAAAGTTAGATAACCTCATTCATTAGTCCAGCCCATGAATCCCTCCTCAAGGCCTTCCTTGTTTATTGATTTCTAAGTCTAAATCCTGCTGTTTGATTATAGTTTGATTCGCTTGTGTATTGATCTGTTTTTCTTGCACTACTCTGTTTCACGGATCTGTCCAGCTCGACCCTGCACCCGATCTACACTCGATCTACACTCGATCGAGTGCTCGCTCGAGTTCATCCACAGAACTCTTGTTTATGATTTATAGTTGCCCTGTCTTATCTCTTGTTTCATTCTAGTTGCATTTCTGTTGCATTTACTTAGTGTCATGTTCATTACTTGTCTTGCATTAGTTCATTAGCATAGTTTATATTTCTGTTCTAGTTTCATAATTGCTATAATCATTATGTTTCATTTACATTTAGCATCTTGCTCTAGTAGTTTTGCATTCTGCACTTTACATTTCACCATAGGATTGTTAGTGACAAACATCCTTTACATTTGGCTTGACTTAGGCTCATCTACACATCTTAATTGTTCACAAACTCTCAGATTGGATTGACACCTCTTATACTGCAACTGCATATGGGGAATTGAAACACCTTACCATCCATTCATTCATATCTCACCATTGCATACATTCATCATCCATACCACAACAAAATAAAGATAGTTTCAATCGTATGCTCCTTATCCTCTTTATCATGATTATTTACTTGAGATCTCAAAGAAGAAGGCTCATGACCAAGACATGAAGGACTTGAAAGAGATCGGGAAGGCTATTATTCCAACAAAGCTTGAAGATCTAGGGTCATTTAACTTACCTTGTTCCATCAGCTACATGCACTTTAACAAATGCCTTTGTGACTTAGGAGCTTCAGTGAGCTTGATGCCATACTCAGTGGCTGAGAAGTTGCGCTATGAATATTTCAAGGCCAGCAACTTCTATATCAGTCTAGCAGATGGGTCTAAGAGGGATGTGGTTGGAGTGATTGAGAACTTCCCAGTAAAAATAGGAGAAGCAAGGATCCCAATTGATTTTGCAATCATGAGCATGGAACATGAGCCTGATGACCCTCTTATCTTGGGAAGGCCATTTTTAGTCACAGCTGGGGCTGTAATTGATGTAAAGAGTGAGACTATCAAGCTCCACCTAACTGAAGACTTCACTATGAAGTTTGACATCAACAACCCTACTAATCTGCCTTCCATCAATGATCCACCCTACACTATCAAAAGAAAAGAGGATCATGAGGTCTCAAGTAAGGAAACACCTTCAAGGGCTAAGCTATCCTTTCAAGAAGAATCAGTGGAGAAGCCTAAGAATTACGTTCAAGAGTTTACTGATATGGTGAAGGATCTCCAAGTCAAGATGATATCTTGTGTTTTTATGTGTTTTAAAGCTTAATTATTCATTGTTTTGTGCTTAGTCATGAGCATTTAGGTTCTTTAGGTTGCATTTTGCATCAAGTTTGGTATCTCAGGTGTTGGAGTAGAGATGTGCAAGGAAAATGTGCTTTGGAGCTAAATAAGTCAAGAACTAGCAATATAATGGAAGACACACATTTGGATACACACAAGATGATTGATGATTCTGAACCAGTCTGCAATTCCTCAAAGATCGACTCGTATGAATACCTTTCCTTGGGATTTAGCTCAAGCTTTCTGCAACCAAGTTATTGGAATGTGAGTACGCTTTGCACTGGAGGTGGTTTCAGAACAATCGGATGTGTGTGTAAGGAGTTATACCTGTTTTCGTGAGAGCGGCCACACCACTCGGCCAAGCCATGGCCGATGGAGTTCAGATGGTTGAAGGTGCGATGACACACGCGGCCACCACAAACGGCCAAACCAAGGCCGAGGGAAGACACGCGGCCACACCACTCGGCCAAACTATGGCCGATGGAGTTCACACCAAGCTTGTTTTAATGTTGACCCGGGTTTGACCCAATTTGTTTTGGGTTGACCTAGGTTCTTTTCTACCTTCCTATAAATACTCTAAACCTATTAAGGAGACTTATCTCTGATCTACCTAGCCACTTAGGGTTCTTAAGCTTGTATACTCTTGGTTTATTGAATCCTTGGTTGATTTTCCAGTTTTTAATAGCAATATATCTTTCGAATCTCTTAATCTATAAACTCTTATTATGATTTCACAAAGATCAAACTCTTTCCTTTGTGTGATCATGATGATGAGTGAGTAGATCTTTTAGGATTTTGGGATTGGTAGATTAGGGAGATAGATGATTGATATTTGATGTCTAGGTCTTTATTTATGTATTTCCTATCTTGATTAGTGATAATAATGCTAGATAGCCATGACAAAGCTTGAATCTAGAAATTAGGATTTCCATGCCCACAACGTGTTTGATGAAATTCCTGAACCAAACTATTCAAGAGCTTTGCATTCCTAGCCAATGGAAATTGATGATTAGGGTGCTTAGTGGTATTTAGACTTATTTTAATGCATGCTTGCCTTGTGATTGCCTTTCGAAATTGTTGATTATCACTTGATTAGCATAGGATCTCTATCATGGAAATGAATTGATTTGCATAAGCGTTCTTAGCATTAGGATTGTTTTTGATTGTTGCTTAGACATCTAGGATTGATTTGCTATCTCCCAAGTTAATTACCTTGCCCAAGGTTCACTTGTTTAATCTTGATTTTAAAACTGTTCTTAGTTGTGTGTTTGCTTGCTTTTAGTTTGTTTGTTTGATTTCTTTAAAGTTGCTTCTAGTTAGTTGATACATAAAACAAACCCCTTTCTTATTAGCTTAGATTAAGCATTCATGTGTATTCCTGGTGTGTTGATCATTGCAAACTGAGGTTCGATAATTTAATTGATAGAAAAGTACTACATCAATTTGGCACCGTTGCCGGTTTGCAAATGCATTTAACCATTAGGATTTCATCTTTGCTTGAGACTAGGCCATTTAATTTCGTGAATATGATTAGCTTCATGCATCTAGTTGAGATGACGAATTCACTTTTGCTTGTTGTTACTAATTTGTCTTCCTTGATTCTCTTATGCTTTCAAAGGTACTCAAACCAAAATAAGAAGAATGGAAAGACAAGGTCATTCAAAGTGTTGGCTGTGGACAATCAAACAAGGATTACTAAAGCTCCAAAACCTCAAGTACTGGTAACAAATCCGAGTCAACCTCAAGAGAACACATTGACAATAGGAAGCTTTGATGCTCCTTATCATGAGTCAAGATATGGAATTCGACCTCCTCCCATAAAAGCCAATTCTTATGAAATCAAGCCAAGTTTGATTAGATTGATTCAAGGCTCTAAGTTCTTGGGACTAGCTATGGAGAATCCCTATGATCATTTGAACTCCTTTGAGAGGATGTGTAGCACATTTAGGATTGGAGGTGTGCCCAGTGATAGTATCAAGCTCATCTTATTTCCATTTTCTCTTGGAAAGAAAGCAAGCCAATGGGAGAGAACTATCCCATCTCATTTGGTCAATTCCTGGGATGATTGTAAGAAGATCTTCCTTCTCAAGTTCTACTCCAAGCAAAGAACAGCTCAAGTGAGAAATGACATAATGAGTTTTAAGCAAGAAATTCATGAAAGCTTCAATGAAGCATGGGGAAGACTTAAGGGATATATTCGAGATTGCCCACATCATGGATTCAACAAGCAAGCTATACTTAGTGTTTTTTATGGAGGAGTTAACAAGGGGCTCAAATTGACATTGGACATGGCTAGCAAAGGATGTTTTTCAAACCTCACCATAGAACAAGGAGAGTTGCTTGTTGAGAATTTGGCTCAAAGTTATCAAAGATACTATGAGGAGGACTATGATAGAGTCCCAAGAGATTGTGGAGACAAGATTGAGCAAAGAAGATATCAACACAGAGGTTATAACCAAGCTTACCCACCTTTAAAGCTTCAAGGAAAGTCTTCTATTCAACTTCCCCTTCAAGGTAATGCAGTGAGTGCCACGTTGAAACAAGTTTTAGAAGGCCAAATTAAAGGTTATATGGACTTGAGTAAGAGTTTTGTTGAGCTGCACAATAATATGAATGGGGTGTACAATGAACTTGATCATAAGATCATTAGCTTGGCTTCTCATTGGAAAATTGTTGATCTTAAGGTACCTCACACCTCTTCTACTTCAACGAATACAAGTGGATTATTACCAAGTGAATCCAAAGCTACCCCAAGGAGTTTTGCACTGCTATCTTCACAAATCATTTGGATATGGTTGATGAGAATGAGAAAAAGGTACAAGAAACTTCTAGGCTTTCATATGGTTCTTTTGTTGAGCAATCGGTAGATGATAGCAATGTAGAAGAACCAAGGATTTTGAAGGATCAACAAGAAGATGTCCAAGTTGTGAATGTGATGAATGGAGATACTTTACAACTTGCTAATTGTGGTGAAGAAATTTTGGATGGTGAGTGTTTAGACTCTTTATTTGATGACCTCAAAGGAGATTCTAGAGAAGGGGATTTGGGTCTAGCAAATAAAGTTGTTGACAAGAAGAAGAGAAAGAAGAAACAAAACCACCTTCCCACCATTGTTTCTTCTCCTATGAATTTGTGTTTGCATCCCTTGGGGCTTGTTGATGGAGCAATAGAGTACAAAGTGAAGCACAAAGGTTCTTCTTCACCCTTTGCAAGTGTCAAAGCCAAGCTAGATCCCAAGTATCATTATGACAAAGATAAGCTTCATGAACTTCTCTCAAGTGAGATTACTATCAACCTCCACTCTCCTTCCACCAATTCAACAGGATCTCAAGGGAGCACTAAAGCTCCTCCTATCACTCCATTCCCTAAGGTTCACAACTAGGGCCAAGGTATGGTCCTAACCTTCCATTGTATATATCATTTGAGTCTTGTTTTCTTTATTTTGTTAGTCTTTCTCTTGGACTTTTCTCACACAGGGACTGTGTGAATTAAGTTTGGAGGAGAGACTAGCCATCTAACATTGTGTTCTGTTTTGATTTTCATGTTTTGTGTGATGCATTGTTAATAGCTATGTTTTGAGAAAAATCAAAAAAATTTGAAAAATTTAAAAAAAAAACCAAAAAAATGCATTTAGCTTTTGCATATTCATTCTTGTGTTTAGGATTGAGTCTAGAAGCATTTAGTATGCATTTTCATTTGCATTTTGGATAATAATGAAATTGCCTTGTAAAGTTTGAGTTTTAGGATTTAACCCACAGCCCTCATTTATAGCTCATTGGTGCTTGTTTAATCTTTGGGAAAAAATGAAGAATCTAGGCTTAAAAGCATTGTGTTACGTGAAAGCATTTTCTTCTAGTGTAAAGCTTGCTTGATCATTGCTGCATCTCTATATTATTTGGACTTTAATTTGATCTTTAAATTATCTTGCATATGGACTATGAATGCTAGCTCATGGAACTTTCATTTGGGTTAACTATCTCTATTTGCCACTCTATTTTGTTTAACCCAATCTCTTGCCATGCCTTTGAACCCCAACCTTTTCTTTCAAGCCTTGTATTGATTTTTTGAGTTAGGCCTTTTCTTGATAATGCTATAGGTTGTGAAATATTGAGAGTATTGAGAATGACAAAGAATTGGCTCTTGTTTTTAGCTAGGCTTGGAATCTTTAATGCTAGCTAATAGGACTGGTTTTGAAAGAAATAGGTGGTTAGAATGTTGATTTGGGGTCAAGTTTGGGAAAAAGAGAGAATAAGAAGGGAAATAAAGGTTTACTTGATCAAAAGAAAAGAAAAGTCTCTACGGTTAAGTTTGGTTATAAGCTCTAAGTCTCAAAGAAAAGAGATAGAAAGTATTGTTATAATCAACTAGAATTAAAAAAAAATGTAAAGGAAAATCAAATAAGATTGGAGTATAGCAAAGAATGAACAAGAAAGAAAAGGAGTCATTGTTTAAAACAAAGAATAGCCTTAGAGATATACAAAAGTTTAAGACCTTAAGTAAAGAAGAGAAAGGGGTTTAAGTTGATTAAAGTTGAGCTTTTAGGTTTGAAAGAAAGGAAAGAAAGATGAGAAAAAGGGTAGAAAAGCTTCTAGGTGGGTAGAACATCAAGAGCTAAGCTTTGTATGCCCAAATTATTCTCAGTCTTAGACAGGTTTCATGACTGTCTAGCATTCCTCTTTGTTTGAGAGTAAACCACCCAAAAACACCATTTCCAACCACTTTATAAACAGCCTTTCCTTAAACCAATTGAGCTTGATTTATTTTCCATTTGCAAGATCACACCAAGCACTTTAATGAATGTGAAAGAGATGTTCAGTAGGATTGCAAGTCTTTGCCAATAGATAGAAGATGAACTAGAGTGGTGCATTGTGTTAAGCATAGAAAAATATTCGTAAGGACTTTGATTGAACTTAGCACCATTGAACTGCATCTAAGGACTTTGGTTTGAATCCTTTATCTCATACCTTTAGGTTCTGAATCCCTTTTTCAAACCTCTCTCTCTCACTCTTGCTTGGTTTTTGCTAGAGGACTAGCAAAGTATAAGTTTGGGGGAGTTGATATCTTGTGTTATTATGTGTTTTTAAAGCTTAATTGTTCATTGTTTTGTGCTTAGTCATGAGCACTTAGGTTGTTTAGGTTGCATTTTGCATCAAGTTTGGTATCTTAGGTGTTGGAGTAGAGATGTGCAAGGAAAATGTGCTTTGGAGCTAAATAAGTCAAGAACTAGCAATATAATGGAAGACACACATTTGGATGCACACAAGATGATCGATGATTCTGAACCAGTCTGCAGTTCCTCAAAGATCGACTCGTATGAAGACCTTTCCTTGGGATTTAGCTCCAGCTTTCTTCAAAATATTTATTGGAATTTGAGTAAGCTTTGCAATGGAGGTGGTTTCAGGACAATCGGATGTGTGTGTAAGGAGTTATACCTGTTTTAGTGAGAGCGGCCATACCACTCGGCCGAGCCATGGCCGATGGAGTTCAGATGGTTGAAGGTGCGAAGACACACGCGGCCACCACAAACGGCCAAACCAAAGCCGAGGGAAGACACGCGGCCACACCACTCGGCCAAACTATGGCCGATGGAGTTCACACCAAGCTTGTTTTAATGTTGACCCGGGTTTGACCCAGTTTGTTTTAGGTTGACCTAGGTTCTTTTCTACCTTCCTATAAATACTCTAAACCTATTATGGAGACTTATCTCTTATCTTATCTTTTGTTTAGTAGCCACTTAGGGTTCGTAAGCTTGTCTACTCTTGGTTTATTGAATCCTTGGTTGATTTTCCAGTTTTTAATAGCAATATATCTTTCTAATCTCTTAATCTATAAACTCTTATTATGATTTCACAAAGATCAAACTCTTTCCTTTGTGTGATCATGATGATGAGTGAGTAGATCTTTTAGGATTTTGGGATTGGTAGATTATGGATATAGATGATTGATCTTTGATGTCTAGGTCTTTATTTATGTATTTCCTATCTTGATTAGTGATAATAATGCTAGATAGCCACGACAAAGCTTGAATCTAGACTTTAGGATTTCCATGCCCACAAGGTGTTTGATGAAATTCCTGAGCCAAACTATTCAAGAGCTTTACATTCCTAGCCAATGGAAATTGATGATTAGGGTGCTTAGTGGTATTTAAACTTGATTTTAATGCATGCTTTCCTTGTGATTGCCTTTGGAAATTGTTGATTATCACTTGATTAGCATAGGATCTCTATCATGGAAACGAATTGATTTGCATAAGTGTTCTTAGCCATAGGATTGTTCTTGATTGTTGCTTAGACATCTAGGATTGATTTGCTATCTCCCAAGTCAATTACCTTGCCCAAGTTTCATTTGATTAATCTTTATTTTAAAACTGTTCTTAGTTGTGTGTTTGCTTGCTTTTAGTTTGTTTGTTTGATTTATTTAAAGTTGCTTCTAGTTAGTTGATACATAAAACAAACCCCTTTCTTATATGCTTAGATTAAGAATTCATGTGTATTCCTGGTGTGTTGATCATTGCAAACTGAGGTTCGATAATTTAATTGATAGAAAAGTACTACATCACAAGATAAACAAGAGGTCTTTGAAGAAGGCAACACCAAGGCTAAAAATTAAGAAGAAACAAGGGTTATGTGTGAAGGGTGAAATGATCAAGGATCAATTTCACAGTGATCAAGAGGTGCCAGGGAGGATTTCATCACCTCCTTGGTATCTAAACCAAGCCTGAAAAGGCATCAAAAGTCAAGCTTAGTGACTTTAAACAAGCTCACTAGGGAGGAAGTCCCTAAGCCATCCTTGTTAATATGCTTAATTTACCCTGTAGTTTTGATTTCTTTTCTTTTATGTTTGTGTTGGACAGGCTTTTCAATGAAAGTGTAGATGGGTTTGGAGAAGTTTGGACTTGTAGAACAAGACTCGCAAGCCCACTCGACCGGCCCACGAGAGGTACTCGACCGAGTTGTGAAAAAATTAAGGCCCACTCGATTCCCATTTCTCTTGAATGATTGAATAGGAGGGGAAAAGGAAGAAAAATTTTGAAAATTCAAACTTTGGTTAAGGCACTCGACCACGTGCGGTCGAGTGTGGGGTTGAGTGGCAGCAAAAAGCAAGTCAAAGATTTCCATTTCAAATTTGAATGGTATGGACCCTCCACCCTTGTCTCCTTGTCCCCTTAGCTTCTTTATATAGAACTAGACTCGATCCTAAGCTTCTCACACTCTCTCATTTGCTCAAAACAATTAAAATCTAGCTTAAAATCTCTTTTAAGTTAATCTTTTTGCTCAAAGCTTTGCTCTTTTGTTTCTGGGTTACTAACCTATTAACTTTGAGTTTTGAGTTTATTCCTTTCAAGTTCTCTTCAAGAATGTCTTCAAGGATCACAAGAATGTCTCAACGTGTCGCTGATCGCTCTCTAGGCCGTCGTGATGCTCACCTTGCATCAAGGAAAGAAACTGCCGGAAGCACTCGACCCACCACTCGAGCAAGCACACGACCGAGTGCAAGCTCGAGTAGGCGGTCGAGTGAGGTTGCTAGAGAGGAGCATCAGTCAGTTGAGGAGGATCCTGAGAGAACTGATAGTGAAGAAGAGAGAGAGCCAACTCTTAGGGAGTTCATGAGGAGAAACAAAGCTAAAGGCAAGAGGCCAGCCGTTGAAGCTCCACAAGAGGAGGTTGAAAGTGAGAGTGAAGAAGAAGATGAAGAAGATGAAGAGATGGCAGAGGGAGAAGAAGAGTCTTGTGGCTTGACACCAAAGCAGCTTTATGAGGCATTCATGAGGATGCAGTTCCTGGGGACTAGATATCCACACAAGGAAACCATGGAAAGGTTGGGAATTGATGGAGATGTGGAATTCCTTTTAGAGAAGTGCAACCTAAGCAAGTTCATGGGCTTTTGTATGGAAGGCTACAAAGAAGAAAGCTGTGAGTTTCTAGCCACTGTCAAGATGCACTGCTACTTGAGGAGGGAAAGAGAGCTTGGGCTTGGTCTTATTGACTTCACTATCAAGGGAATGAAGTATGAGCTTTCATTGAGGAAGATAGCCAATGTGTTTGGTTTTGAGGAAGGTAGTGAGAGGAGTATGGTGATACCAAGAGAAGAGCTTTTTGCTATTTGGGAGACCATTGGAGATAGCAACATTTACTCATCCTCCAAGTCCAAAATCTCAAGGATAAGGAGCCCAGTCTTAAGGTACTTCCACAAGGCCTTAGCAAACACTTTCTTTGCTAGGAAGGAGACTGGAAATGTGAATGAGGGTGAGCTCAAGATGATTGATGTGGCTCTCAATGGCATTATTCTTCAAGCAAGAGATGGAACCATCATCATTGGAAGCAGTGTGTGAACTGATCTTGCTATGGTCCTCATTGACCAAATGATGTACTATAGGAGCTGGGTGAGCAAGTTGCACAGGAGAGGATCAATGGGAGCCTTAACCATTGGAGGTATCATCACTCCAATCCTACTAGCTGCTAAGGTGCCACTAAGAGGAAAGAAGGTCATGCCAAGGTGGATTGATTCAAACTATCTCACCTCTACCCTAATCCTAGCCAAGGAGATGCATCAAGGAAATCACGTTTTCAATTTTGAGCTTCCAACTGTTGGGAAATGACAGCTTGTCCTACCTAATCAAGTTCTCACCACCATACAAGGAGGAGTAAACATTGACTTTGGCCATCTGATGAGTTCTTGTTTGATGGGAGTTAGAGTTGATGAAGCTAGAGATGTAGAAATGGCTGATTGGGAAGAGCAATTCTACTTTGAAGAGTATGAGCCAAACCCTAGACATAGTAAAGGAGTGAGGGAGACTAGCAAAAGGCTGACACTTCTACAAAAATGGAGCAAGTGGCATGGGAATAAGCTTGACAAGCTAAAGAAGAAGATGGGAAGAATGACTAAGTCCATCAAGGGCTTGAAGAGGGAGATTGCTGAACTGAAGAGTGCAAACTCATCACCAAGCCATTCTAGCCCTTTAAGGAGGAGTAGCTCAACTAGAGCACTTTCAAGAGCTGATAACCCTGTGGAACCAGCTAGAGCTTCACTGGACGAGCCAATTCAGAGGAGGAGAGGTTCAAGTTGCCGAGAACACCAATCTTCGAAGCACTCGATCGGGTCACTCGAGCAGTCACTCGACCGAGTACCTCCGATGTACACGGCCCAGTCCTTACCCAGATCTTCCTGTGGCTTCCCAGCTCCAGCAGCTTATCTAGGATATCCAGGTTACCCTCCCTTCCCACCCCAATACTTCATGGATCCAGCTCTCTTGCACCAGTTCTACCAGCAACAAGGTCAACCATTTGAGACTCACGAGTCAACTCGACCCCCCCCCCACTCGACCGGGCACTCGACCGAGGACCAGTCGATGGCCATAGTCGAGTTGCCTCCTTCTCCACCTCCAAGCCAGCAGCAGGACCCCACTACATTTATTAGAGCATGAATGAGGATGTGGACAACTTCTTCCACGATCCATGAGGTACCACTATCACCTATCTTTTTAAAGACATTTCATATCTAGTTTCATTTTGTTTTTAGTCTTGAATCTTCTTTCAAATTTTGCTTACGCAGTGGACTGTGTAATTTAAGTTTGGAGGAGGGTTTGAGATAGTATTTAACATTTTAGCATAATCATGTTATTTGCATTTCATCTAAGGCATAGAAAAAAACAAAAAAATTTGAAAAATTTTGCAAAAATCTTTATAAAAAGAAGAGAGTGTTCATGTAGTTAGCATTGCATATTAGTATCTTGTTTAGCATGTTTCATATAAAACTGTTTAATATTTGCATTAGGATCTATGATGAGTTTTTGCCTTGTTAGCTTGTTTAGATTCACCAAACTAGGATCAATGCCCAAGTTAATAGTACTTTGATGCTAGTTGAGTGGTTGGAAACATAAGATTGAACCAAGCCTTGAATTCCTACATTGCATTTGGTCTAAATTCAAGCATGTTGTGATTTGATGTCATTTCCTATTTATAAGAACCTAATATTGATTGTTAAATATCAATTTGTGCATTGCTTTAAACTCATGGATACCATATACATATTTGGATCATCTTTCTCCTATTTATCACTCTTGTTGATCCAAGTAGCTGATTGCATCATTAAAATCAGTTTCCCCTACCCTTAACCAATCCTTCTTTCAAGCCATGTTGATTCTTGTGTGTGAGGCCTATTTTGGGATTGAGCTTGGTAGAAAATGTTAGGTTTGAACTGACAAGAGTAAAGCCTTGTGTAGTTCTAGTTTGCAATTTTCAAACTAGATAGGACTAGGTGGTTTACTTGATTGGGTTTGGGACTTGGTTGTTTTGAAAAGAAAAGAAAAAGAGAAAGAAAAGGTTAGAGTCTTTAGGAGGGGAATGTGTTTAAATCAAAGTCTAGTGAAAGGATGGGAAGTATAAGATTGTTAAAGATGGTTTTAGCCAAAGAAAAGAAAGTAAGAAAAGAAGAGAATAACAAAAATGCTTTTATGTCTTAAGAATTAGAAGAAAAGAGAACCATAGCAAATAAGAAAGAATCCTCCATTCCACTAGATAGTTCAAATAAGAAACCTCTCCTAAGGCTTAAGATCAAAAGAGAAAAGGGTAAAAGAGAACTTAAGAAGTTAAGTGTTTTTACCTTTAGCCTTCTTCTAAAGCTCAATCCATTTTCATGAGAGAGCCTTGATTGATAAGCCCCACTCTAAAAAGAGACCAGCATTGTCTCTTATCCTTTATTACCAAGCCAAGTGAGTTTAAGCATAGCATATAATTGAGTCATGTTCTTGTTTAATGAATATCAAAGGAAATAGTTGATTTGAATGCATGTAGACATCTAAGGCTCAAATCAGTAAAGGTTGTGATAGGCTTGTCTAAAAATTTTAAGTACAGCTCATTCAACTTGCATCATAGTACTAGTAACTTGGACATTGATTCTAGCTGGTTTATTAGCAAGCTTTAGGAGCTGAGATCCCACTTTTAAACCTCACATACCTTCTTATGTCTTGTTTATTTGCTTGAGGGCAAGCAAAGACTATGTTTGGGGGTGTTGATGTTCATATATTTTACCTTGTTTTCCCTTAGTATTTTCACTTCTTTTGCATCATTTACCATCTAGTTTAGTTCCCTTTTCATAGCTTTAGGACTGTTTATGCATTAGTGTGTAGTTGCATTGCATTTGCATATTTTCTTGCATAAACAGGTGATTTTGGAGCCTAAGGAGCATGGAAGCATTGCTAAAGAAGATTGGAGCTAAGAAGAGAAGAAAGCAAGGGAGTTAGAGCTGAAGAACCAAGGCCTGGAGTTCCACTCGACCACACACTCGACCGTGTGCGGAGGAGGACTCGACCAAGTGGAGGGAGCAATCAGGAGGTCAACTCGACCGGTCACACGACCAGCACATGGTCGAGTTGACCGAGCCGCCTAGCTATTTTGTCTTTTAGCATTTTTAGGGCTTCCACTCCTTTTCTATATAAAGCCTTTTACCCTCAGCCACCAGAGAGTCAAACTTTTTAGATATTCCTAAAACCTAGTATTTTCCCTTTTGGAAATTTTTACTTTTTGCTTTTTAATATTTTTAGATTCTCTCCTCTACTTTTGAGGAAGAACACAAAGAATTCTTGGATTTTGTTGGTTTCATAACTTTTAAGATATTAAGAGTTCGAGTTTGGATCCTTCTTCAGAATTGTAGATCTCTATTTTATCTATCTAATCATGCAAGTTTCATCATTTTCTGGGTTTATGACTGTGTTGTTCATCATGTGTGATTGTGAGTAGTTTGCTTAGTTCTTAGGGATGGTTTAGGCTAGATGATGGTTGTGGTTGTCTGATCTGGTCAAGATTGATTGTTTTAGATCTCTTCTAGGCTAGATATTCTCTATGCTGATCCTATAACTGAGAGGGTAGGGTTTTATCTTAAGCTTCTTAGCATCATACCAATGTCTAGGTTGCTAGCTAAGGCTAGATCTAGAGATTATCATTAGGCATGCTAAGAGATTAGATGTTTAAATGGTTTTTGACATGAATGATCTGTTGTTTAATGCTTGCTTTTATATGTTCTTTGCTATGTGAGAACTAGCCTTGATCTGTATAAGCCTGATTGTTTTTGCCATGAGAGTGGATTAACATGTTATTTGAGATCATTGTCTAGAGATCAGCTCATATTGATTGAGGTTTGTTGATCAAGTTAGATAACCACAATCCATAGTCTAGCCCATGAATCCATCCCTAAGACCTTGCTTTTCTATTGATTTCCCAGTTTAAATCTTGATTTTGGCTTGTTGATTGATTTACTTTTGCATTCCTCTGTTTTATTTGTTCTGCTCTGTTTTCCGGATTTCACCAACTCGACCTAGTACTCGATCTACACTCGATCAAATGCTTGCTCGAGTTCAACCCCATATTTTCTTATTTTTGTTTGCATTTGTCCTGTTTCATTTCCTGTTTCATTCTAGTTATATTCTTGTTGCATTCGTTTAGTTTTGTTCATCTTGTTCATCATTTGTGTTGCTTAGGTTCATTAGTATTCTATCATCTATAGTTGGTTTCTGTTTAGTTTCATAATATCAAGTCATCCTGTTCCAATTGCATTTAGTATATGTCCTTTGCACTTTACATCTTGCATTTCATACTTGTCATTAGGATGTTAGTTTCAAACCATCTTTACAATTGGCTCAACTTAGATAAATGTGCATGTTCTAATTGCTTGCAACCCACTCAGATTTGGATTGACACCTCTTATACTGCAACTGCATAAGAGGAATTGAAACCCTCTGTCTTGCATTCCATTCATTCATATCTCATTCACCAATCATCACCAACACACAAAAAAGGCTTGTTTCAGAAGAACTGTTTTACAATGTTTACCAAGAATGCACGTCTCACACTCTTTATTTTTAAAAGAAAAACTAGGTAAAACTAGTTGCAATGCACAAAAATATGGATGACCAAGTTTAGCATGCCAAATTGAACCATTTGTCTCATGGATTATTGACTTAAAACAAGAAGATAAAGCAGTGGTGAGATTCGAATCCTCAAACATAAAGATCATCTTTAGTGCTTCCTTTGCCAAGAACTTTACTTGTGTCAATATCCTGAAAATACACATCATTAGGACCATAAGTTGCATAAAAATTAACATCATTAGTTACTTTCTTAACAGATAACAAATTGGATGTGAAACTAGGCATATAAAACGCTTTAGATTTTCTATCAAACATATTTATATCTCCAACTCCCTTAATTGGTATCTTATCTCCATTTGCTATGGTCACATTCCCTAAAGTTGGTTTGATATCACTAATTAGCTTAGAGTCACTAATCATATGGTGAGAAGCTCTGGAATCCACAATAAGAGGTTTTATAGCATTAAGAGTGAGATAAGCGTTACCAGAAGAATCTTTTAGACCCTTGATGAGAGCATCGAGGTCGGACCTCCTCACAAGCTCCAAGGAGGATGCTAGTGCTACTCCATTACCTTCAGAGGTGTGAGTCTTCAATTGAGCTTGACCTTCACCATATCCACATGCTTGGTTTGCTTTTGTATTGACACTTCTTTGTCGGAGGTGAGGATGAAGGTTCCAGCAGTTATCCTTGAAATGACCCAGCTACTTACAATGGTCACATATGACACGGTTCTTCCCATCACTTTTGTAGTACCCCTTGTTTTCTACAGCCACCTCTCCTTTCTTAGCAGTGATAAGATCTCCTTTAGCTCGAAACAGACAAATTGAGCCATGCTCCTTTTGAATTTGATTGCACACATCATCGAGACTTGGGAGTTTATCTGACCGGAAGATATGCTTGATGAGATCATTGTATGATGAGTTTAACGTCAAGAGAAGACCAAACACTTTTTCTTGCTCATGACGTTTTGTTTAGGACCACTGGATCCACAGAGTTAGGTCTTAACATCTCTAACTCTGCCCAAAGAGATCTGAATTTCCCAAAATGTTTGGTGAAGTCCATCTCTTCTTGATTAAGATTGTTAATAACTCTGTTTACCTTAAACACACGGCTGAGGTTTGAGACATTTCCAAATACAATTTTCAATGTATCCCAAAGATCCTTGGCCATCTCGCACTAAGACAAGACACTTTGATTCTCTTGGAACCATTTGTCACCATCAAAAGCCATGAATCTCCTTTCCTTCGTCGGTAGTTGTGATCTCCTTTGTAGCTTCATTCTTCTCAATGTGCTTTCAAAGCCCACGACCACACAACGCTGTCTTTGTAGTCCTTGCCCAATGCAAGTAGTTTCCACCCTTGAGTGTTACCGGAATGATTAGTGTTTTGTTGAGATCCATGAGAGACGAGATTTTGTAGTTGGGGAATAGAACAGACTGAGATTTTGTAGAATAGGAGCGTTACTGCTCTGATACCATGTAAGAATGAATCGCGAGTGAGAGTGAAGAGAGTGAGTGAGAATTCGAGAAGAAGAAGATCAGAGATTTAGAGTATAAGGAGAGAATAGAGAAGCGGCGAGATGAGAATATGAGAAGGAGTGTTTCTCATTCCTTGAAGAAATATTAACCTAGTTTTAATCTATTTATATGCATACGAGAAGATCAAATAAGGAAAGTTCTAATACTATACAAAACCATATAAAACGACTTATATATACTAAGGGTTGGCGTGTTCATCTCAATAAGCTCATCTATGGGAGAAGACACTTCCAACCGGAGCAATCACCACATGGGATGCTTGTAAGATGGCCTTCCTAGCCAAGTTCTTCTCCAATGCTAGAACTGCAAGGTTGAAGAATGAGATCTCTGGTTTTGCACAAAGAAATAATGAGAGCTTTTGCAAAGCATGGGAGAGATTCAAGGGCTTCCAAACTCAGTGTCCACACCATGGATTTAGTAATGAGTCTTTGCTCAGCACCTTGTATAGAGGAGTTCTACCAAAGATAAGGATGCTTCTTGATACAGCATCCAATGGCAACTTTCTCAACAAGAATGTAGAAGAAGGTTGGGAGTTGGTAGAAAATCTGGCCCAATCTGATGGCAACTACAATGAGGACTATGACAGAACAGTTAGGTTTGTCTCCAATGACAAGAGGAGGAGTACAAGAAGTAATTGAAGGTAGTCAATGAGAAGTTGGAAAAGATTCTACTAAGCCAACAAAAGACCATTCACTTCATTGGTGAAGAAGACTCTCAAGTTCAAGATGGGGAGATAGAGTTTGCTGAGGTCTGCTACATGCAAAACAAAGGAGGATTCAAGAGTTACAATCAAGGTGGAGGATTCAAGAACAACAACCTCTCCTATAAAAGCAACAATGTAGCCAATCCTCAAGATCAAGTCTATTCACCTCAGAAGCCCCAACAACAAAACAACTATGCCCACAAGCAACAACACCAAGGGTTCCAGCCTCAATTGTGTCCCCCTCTAGGGTTTCAGACCTCCCAAGAACAAGAACCAGATTTGAGAGCTATGATGCAACAAATGTTGCTTGGGCAAGCCAATGGGCAGATTGAGGCAGCAAACAGATTTGCTGAGCTGGACAAGAGGATCGAAAATATTTACAGTGAACTACATGCCAAGTTTGACACACTGAATTCCAAGATTATGACTATGGAGAGTAGATTAGATTCTTCTGCAAAGCATCACAAGGGCAAATATATTATGCAGTCCAAAGAATTTGCCAACGGTATCAATCTTTGCAGTGGAAGAGTCTTACCAACAACACTAGGAGCGCAGCCACACACTGAGGACAGTGGAGTTCAGGATGGGGAGGGTTTTCAACAAGAAGAGACTCAGAATGAGGATGCTATTTGAAACATATATATTTGTGGTGCGGATGTATGGAATGGTGAATGATGATGAGATACGAAATGAATGAATGGATGACAGGGTGTTTCAATTCCCCTTATGCTGTTGTAGTATAATAGGTGTCAATCCAATCTGTGTGTCTGCAAGCAATCATGATGTGCATATATGTCTAAGTTAAGCCAAGTGTAAAGGATGTTTGTCACTAACAACCTATTGATGAAATGTAAAATGCAGAAAGTAAAAGCTACTAAGATGGATGCTAAATGTAAAGAAAACAGCCTAATCAAAGCTATGATGAACCAAGAACAGATATAGAAACTATAGTAATGCAAGTAATGAACTAATGCAAGGCAAGTAATGAACATGACACTAAGTGAATGCAACAGAAATGCAACTAAAATGACACAAGAAGTTAGACAGGACAACTACAAAGCATAAACAAGAATTTTGGGGATGAGCTCGATCAAGCACTCGATCGAGTGTAGATCGAGTATAGGGTCGAGCTGGACAAAAGCGAAAAAACAGACCAAAGCAAGGAAAACAGAGTAATACAAAAGTTAATCAAACAACGATCATACAACAGGATTTAAGCTAGGAAATCAATAAACAAGAAAGGTCTTAGGGATGGATTCATGGGCTGGACTTCAGATTGTGGTTATCTAACTTGATCAACAAACCTCAATCAATATGAGCTAATCTCTATACAATGATCTCCAAGAACATGTTAATCCACTCTCATGGCAAAAACAATCAAGCTCATATTTTTATAGACTTGTTCTCACAAACTAAAGAACCTATACAAGCAAGCATTAAGCAATATGTCAAAAATCAAACAAGACTTCTAATCTCTTAGCAAGCCTAATGAGAGTCTCTAGATCTAGCCTTCTCTATGCACCTAAGATATTGGTATGATGCTAAGAGGCTTGAGATCAAACCTTACCCTCTCGGTTATAGGATCAGAATTAAGAATATCTAGCCTAGAAGAGATCTAAACCAATCAAGCTTGACCAAATCAAACAACCACAACATCCATCCAGCCTAAACCATCCCTAAGAGCTAAGGAAACTACTCACAATCACACATGATGAACAACAAAGTGATAAACCCAGAAAATACCAAAACTTGCATCAATAGAAAGATAAAGCAAAAATCTACAATATTGAAGAAGGAATCAAACTCGAATTCTCTATATTTTGAAAGTTATGAAACGAACAAATATGAAGAATCTTTGCTTTTTCTCTTTTAAGGAGGTACAAGATCTAAGAAAAATAAAAGTACAAAAGCAATAATTCCCAAAAAGGGTAAAAACTAGGTTTTTGACAATCTAAAAAGCTGGACTCCTTGGTGGCTGCAGGGTACAAAGCCTTATATAGAAAAAGTAGTGGAAGCCCTAAAAATGCTAAAAGACAAAATAGCTAGGCGGCTCGGCCAACTCGACCCGGTGCTCGATCGAGTGACCGGTCGAGTTGGCTTTTCTTCTGCTCCTTCCACTCGGTCGAGTCCCTCTCTGCACACGGTCGAGTGTCTGGTCGAGTGGGCAGTCGAGTGGGACTCCGGACCTTGGTTCTTCAGCCTTAACTCTCTTGCTTTCTCCTCTTGATTGCTTCACTCTCTTGCTTTCTCCTCTTGATTGCTTCAATTCTCCTCAACATTGTTTCCATGCTCCTTAGGCTCCAAAATCACCTGTTTATGGAAGAAAAGATGCAAATGCAATGCAGCTATACTCTAATGCAAGAACAGTCCTAAAGCTATGCAATAATGGTTAAAATGGATAGCGAAAGATCCAAAAGATGTGAATAAACTAAGGGAAAACAGGATTAAATATATGAACTTCAACACCCCCAAACTTAGTCTTTGCTTGCCCTCAAGCAAATAAACTAGGCATAAGAAGGTAGGGGAGGTTTAAAAGTGGGATCTCAGCTCCTAAAGCTTGCCAATTAACCAGCAAGAATCAATGTCCAAGTTACTAGTACTATAATGAAAGTTGAATGAGCTGTCCTTAAAGATTTTAGAAAAGCCTATCACAACCTTTACTGATTTGTGCTTTGGTTATCCACATGCATTCAAATCAACCATTTCCTTTAACATTCATTAATCAAGAACATGAATCAATTCTATGCAATGCTTAAACTCATTTGGCTTGGAGATAAAGGTTTTGAGACAATGGTGGTCTCATATTAGAGTGGGGTTTATCAATATCAAGGTTCTCTCATAAAAATGGATTGAGCTTTAGAAGAATGCTAAAGGTAAGAACACTTAGACACATACAAGAACAAAACTTTGTCTACCCAAAGGCACCCAAAGTGTTTATCCTATCAATCTAAACCCAATTGATCCTAGTGCTACCCTTTAACTTCTTCTCTTCTCTTTCACCCTTTTCTCTTTTGGTTTTAAAGTATTATGAGAGGTTTCTTATATGATCTTCTAGTGGGATGGGGTATTCTTACTTATTTGCTTATGGTTCTCTTTCTTCTTATTCTTAAGACATACAAGCATTTTGCTAGACTTTTCTTTTCTTTAACTAGAACCATCTTCAACAACAATTTTTTTTTTTTACTTCCCATCCTTTCACTAGACTTTGATTTTACTTAAACACATTCCCCTCTTAAAGACTCTACCCTTTTCTTTCTGTTTTTCCTCTTTTCTTTTCAAAACAGCCAAGTCCCAAACCCAACAAGTAAACCACCTAGTCCTATCTAGTTTGAAAATTGCTAACTAGAACTACACAAAGCTTTACTCTTGTCAGTTCAAACCTAACACTTTCTACCAAGCTAATTCCCAAAAAGGCCTTACACACTCAAGAAAAAAGATGGCTTGAAAGAAGGATTGGTTAAGGGTAGGGAAACTGATTAAAAAGTGAAATCAGCTACTTGGAACAACAAGAGTTCTAAAAACGATAAAGATGATCCAAATATGTATATGGTATCCATGAGTTTAAAGCAATGCTAACATTGATAATTGTAAGTCAATATTAGGTTCTTATGAGTACGAAATGGCATCAAATCACAACATGCTTCAATTTAGACCAAATGCAATGCAGGAATTCAAGGCTTGGTTCAATCTTATGCTTCTAACCACTCAACTAGCATCAAAGTACTATTAACTTGGGCATTGATCCTAGTTCGGTGAATCTAGCAAGCTAACAAGGCAAAACTCATCATAGATCCCTAATGCAAATATTTAACTGTCCTACATGAAACATGCTAAACAAGATCCTAATATGCAATGCAAACTACATGAACACTCTTTTTTATTTTGTAAAGATTTTTGCAAAAATTTTCAAATTTTTAGGGTTTTTCTATGCCTTAGATGCTATGCAAATACTACCATGATTATGCTAAAAATTTGAAATAAGAAAACAAAACTGATGTTCATATATTTTACCATGTTTTCCCTTAGTTTATTCACATCTTTTGCATATTTCGTTATCCATTTTTACCAATATTGTGTAGCTTTAGGACTAATCATGCATTAGAGTTAAGTTGCATTGCATTTGCATCTTTTCATGCATAAACAGGTGATTTTGGAGCTTAAGGAGCATGGAAGCAATGCTGAGGAGAAGTGAAGCAATCATGAAGGGAAAGAAAGAGAGTTAAGGCTGAAGAACCAAGGTCCAGAGTCCAACTCGACCGCACACTCGACCAGACACTCGACCGTGTGCTGAGGAGGACTCGACCGAGTGGAGAATGCACGGAGAAGCCAGCTCGACCTGCCACTCGACCAAGCACAGGTCGAGTTGGCCAAGGCGTTGACTATTTTGTATTTTAGTGTTTTTAGGGCTTCCACCTCCTCTCCTATATAAAGCCTTGTACCTGCAGCCACCAAAAGAGTCCAGCTTTTTAGATATTCTCTAAACCTAGTTTTTACCCTTTTTGGGAATTATTCCTTTTGCACTTTTATCTTTCTTAGATTTTGTACTTGTTTTAAGAGAGAAAAGACTAGATTCTTGTATTTTGTTGGTTTTATAACTTTCAAGATATAAAGATTTCGAGTTTCATTTCTTCATCAATATTGTAGAGCTCTGTTTTATCTTTCTAATAGTGCAAGTTTTAATATTTTTTGGGTTTTTGACTTTGTTCTTCATGTGTTCTTGTGAGTAGTTCTCTAGGCTCTTGAGGATGGGTTAGGCTGGATTGATCTTGTGGTTTGTTTGATTTGGTCAAGCTTGATTGTTGTAGATCTCTTCTAGGCTAGATGTTCTTAATGCTGATCCTATATCTGAGAGGGTAGGATTGTATCTCAAGCATCTTAGCATCACACCTAGCCTAGATGTTCTCTTCTAGGCTAGATGTTCTTAATGCTTCCTTGTTGTTTGATTCGTTTTTGCATTGCTCTGTTTTTATTGTGTTGCTCTGTTTTTGCGTTTAGTCCAGCTCGACCACCCACTCGACCTACACTCGGTCGAGTGCTTGCTCGAGTTCTTCCCCAGAACTTTGTGTTTGTGATTTGTGATTATCTTGTTTCATTCTAGTTGCATTTTGGTTGCATTTACTTAGTGTCCTGATCATTACTTGTCTTGCATTAGTTCATTAGCATAGTTTCTACTTCTGTTGGTTGCATCATTACTGTTATAATCATCCTGTTTCATTTGCATTTAGTTCTTAGTTCTTGTAGTTGACTTTCTGCATTTTACATTTTCATCTTAGGATTGTTAGTGACAAACAATCTTGCATTTGGCTTGACTTAGATTGATATACATATCTTAATTGTACACAAACACTCATTTAGGATTGACACCTCTTATACTGCAACTGTATAAGGGGAATTGAAACACCTTACCATAAATCCATTCATATCTCACCATTGCATACATTCATCATCACTATCATCTTACCATCACATACAAATATTAAGGTTTCAATTTGGCATCGTTGCCCATTTGAGTGTGTTTTTGTGACATTTAGGATCCATATTAGTCTAAGATTAAGTTCGTTTTTACACTTGTGAAGTTTATGTACTCGACTCTTCTGTTGCTGGGTTGAAGTTCCATTTCACGTACCACTCGACCAGTCACTCGACCACCACTCGACCAAGCAGTGATCGAGCACTTGATCGAGTCAAAAGCCGTGTACTTTTGGACACCACTTCCCAGTCGATTCAACCCTCCACACAAGCCTGAGCTCAATTGTGAACATGTTCGAGTCTGTAGTCACGTTTGTTGATGCACACAAGGTCTAAGGGGAAAGACAATCTTCAAAGACCTATTGACAACATCCATAGGCTGCAAAAGAGTTTGGGAAATCAGAAAAGAAGAGTAGTTCAAGTTCAGCAAGAGGATCAAGTCATCATGGAGCAACAAGCTAACCATCACCTAGGCACATTGGTGATGGAGATGCACCCAACCCACACATCCAAAGAGCTGGTATTGTGCCCCCTACTGTTGCCAACAACAACTTTGAGATCAAGAGTGGATTGATCTCCATGATTCAAGCTAACAAGTTCCATGGGGTTGCCAATGGAGGATCCACTAGATCATCTTGATGAGTTTGATAGAATCTGTGGTCTTACAAAGATAAATGGAGTGAGTGAAGATGGTTTCAAGTTGAGGCTCTTTCCTTTCTCACTTGGGGACAAAGCTCACCTATGCGAGAAAACTCTTCCTACTTGAGCAATAACCACATGGGATGCTTGCGAGAAGGCTTTCTTAGCCTAGTTTTTCTCTAATACTAGGACTGCTAGATTGAGGAATGAAATTTCTGGGTTTGCTCAAAGAAACAATGAGAGCTTTTGTGAAGCTTGGGAAAGATTCAAGGGATTCCAAACTCAGTGTCCTCACCATGGTTTCAGTGTTGAGTCCTTATTGAGCACATTGTATAGAGGAGTGCTTCCCAAATTCAGAATGCTTCTTGATACAGCATCCAATGGAAACTTCCTCAACAAGAATGTGGAAGAAGGCTGGGAGTTGGTTGAGAATCTAGCACAGTCTGATGGGAACTATAATGAAGATTATGATAGAACAATAAGGTGTTCATCCACTGATAATGAGGAGAAATACAAGAAGGATCTAAAAATGGTGAATGAAAAGCTTGATAAGATCTTGCTAAGCCAGCAAAAATCTATTCATTTCATTGGTGAAGAGGAACCTCTAGTTCAAGAAGGAGAAAGGGAGTATGATGAGTTGTGTTACATGCAGAACCAAGGTGGCTTCAAGGGTTACAACCAAGGAGGGTTAAAGAACAACAACCTTTCCCAAAGGAGCACCAATGTGGCTAACCCCCAAGATCAAGTTTACACCCCTCCTCAGCCTCCTCAACAGAATAACTATGTCCCCAAACAACAGCATCAGGTGTTCCAGCCCCAATTGTGTCCCCCACCAGGGTTTCAGACTAACCAAGGCCAGAAACAAGACCTTAGAGCCATGATGCAACAGCTATTGATTGGTCAAACACAAGGGAAGATTGAGGAACCCAAACAGTTTGCTGAGTTAAACCAAAGGCTCACATCCCAATATAAAGATTTGAATATGAAGTTTGAGGGTCTGAATTCCAAAGTCAAGTACATGGAGAGCAACATTGCATCCACTTCAGCCCCAAAGCCCAACCAACTCCCTGGAAAAGCTATCGAAAACCCCAAGGACTTCACTGCCAAGGCCATTAATATCTTAGAGGAAGAGGTCACTAAGGACAGTGAAGTTCAAGGTGGGGAGGATGGGTCAATTACTGATGATCAGAGGGTTGATTGTGCAAAAAAGCAAGGATCCGGCACTGAGCTCGACCAGGTACTCGAGCATGCACTCGACCGAGTGCCTGATTGAGTGGTCGATCGAGCTGAAGGCTCAGATGTTGCCAAGCCAGCTAAGTACATCCCTCCTGCTTATAAACCGCCTCTACCATTCCCTGGACGTTTCAAAGCACAGAAGATCAAGGAATTAAGGGAAATTATTTAGAGAAAAGAAGAAGTTGGCTAAGCAACAAGAGGAGGAGAAAGCTTTGAAAGAAGAAGTTGTGGTTCATAAACAAGAGGAAGTGATGGCTATACAAGAGATCATCATTGCTTACCATGAAGAGGAGAGAGGACCTGCCTTGGAACAGTATGAACCTTACCCTCTCTATAGAGATTTTTTGCTTGATTTGTCAAAGAAGAAGGCTGAAGCTCAAGATGAGAAGGATCTTGAGAACCTTGGAGGAGTGATCATCCCAATAAAGCTTAAGGATCCTGGACCATTCTATCTGCCTTGCACAATCAGTTACCTTCACTACAACCAATGGCTTTGTGATTTGGGAGCTTCAACTAGTGTTATGCCATACTCCATAGCTCAAAAGCTTGCGAGAACTGATTTCAAATCCACCAACCTCCATGTATGCCTAGCTGATGGGTCAAACAAAGAAGTAGTTGGAAGGTTGGAGAATGTCCCAATCAAGATAGGAAGAGCAAGGATTCATACTGATTTTGTGGTCATAGAGATGGACAAGGAGCCTGAAGATCCAATCTTATTAGAGAGGCCATTCTTAGCCACTGTTGAGGCAGTAATAGATGTTAGGGAAGGTCTTGCGACCTTGAACATTGCTGAGGATACAGTCATGAAGTTCAACATCTATAACCCAACCAACCTTCCTACAATTGATGATCAACCCTTCACTATCAAGGAAATAGTTGATCATGAGGTTTTCAAGGATGAAGGAGATCCTAAGGCTGAGCTCTCTCTTTAAGAGGATTCTGTGGAAAAGCTTAAGAGGTCAGTTCAAGAGCTGAATAGTATGGTTAAGGATCTCCAAGTTAAGTTAAGCAAGAGGTATTTGAGGAAAGCAAGACCAAGGCTCAAAATTAAGAAGAAATATGGTTTGTGTGTTAAGGGTGAAGTGATCAAGGATCAACTACACAGTGATCAGGAGGTTCCAGGGAGGATTTCATCACCTCCTTGGTATCTAAACCAAGTCTAGAAAGACATCCAAAGTCAAGCTTAGTGACTTTAAACAAGCTCATTAGGGAGGAAGTCCCTAAGGTATCCTTTGTAAATATGGTTTATTTTCTTAGTAGATTTGATGTTTTTCTTTTATGTTTGTTTTGGGCAGCCTTTAAAAAGAAAGTGTAGATGAGCATGGAGAGATTTGGACTTGGGCAAGGAGATTCGCAAGCCCACTTGACCAGCCCACGAGAGGTACTCCACCGAGCTAGAGTATATCCAAAGGCCCATTCGATTCCCAACCTTCTAGAACGATCGAGTGGAGGGAAAAAAGGAAGAAAAAAATTTTGAATTTTCAAACTTTGGACAAGGAACTCGACCACGTGCTGGTCGAGTGTGGGGTCGAGTGGCAGCAAAAAGTAGGTCAAAGATTCCTATTTCAAATTTTAATGGTATGGACGCTCCACCCATGTCTCCTTGTCTCCTTAACTTCTTTATATAGAACTTGCACGAGATTATACCCCTCACACTCTCTCATTTGCTCAAAACAACTACATTCAAGTTTAAAAATCTCTCTCAAGTTCTTCTTTTGCTCAAGCTTTGTTCTTTCAAGTTTTTGGGTCATTAACCTATTAACTTTGAGCTTTGAGTCTATTCCCTTCAGTTCCTTTTGAATATGTCTTCAAAGATCACCAGGAAGTCTCAACAAACCGCTACAAGCTCCATGGAACGTCGTGATGCTGGCCTTGAATCACGAGGAGAAGCTGGGAGAGCCACTAGACGCACCACTCGATCGACCACTCGACCGAGTGGCGGTTCGAGCAGTCGGTCAAGCCAGATGCCTTGTCTAAGGAGAGAGCCGGTTATGGAAGATCCTAAGAGGACTGAAACTGAGGAGGAAAGGGAGCCAACTCTCAATGAGTTTATGAGGAGACACAAGGCCAATGGAAAGAGGCCAGCTGTTGAAGTTGAACAAGAGGAGAGTGAAAGTGAGAGTGAGGAAGAAGAAAGTGAGGAAGAAGAATTGATGGATGATGGGGAAGCTGAGTCTTGTGGATTGTCAAAGAAGCAGCTTTATGATGCTTTCATGAGGATGGAGTTCTTGGGAACTAGGTATCCATACAAGGAGACCATGGAGAAGCTTGCCATTGATGAAGATGTGGAGTGTCTCTTTAAGAAGAGCAGCCTTACCAAATTTATGGGGCTTTGTATGGAGGGCTATAGAGAGGAAAGCTGTGAGTTCCTAGCCACTGTCAAGCTGCACACATATTTGAGGAAGGATGATGTAGTAGGAGCAGGTCACATCTCTTTCACAATCAAAGGGAAGAAGCATGAGCTCTCAATGAAGAAGTTGGCTGATGTGTTTGGTTTTGAGGTTGGGAGCAACAGGAGATTGATGGTTCCAAGAGAAGAATAGTATGCTGTGTGGGAAACCATTGGGGACAACAAGCTTTACTCATCCTCCAACTCCAAGAGCTCAAGGATTAGGAGCCCAGTTTTGAGGTACTACCACAAGGCTCTTGCCAACACCTTCTTTGCTAGGAAGGAAACTGGAAACATCAATGAGGGAGAGCTAAAGATGATTGACTTGGCTCTCAATGGAGTTCTTCTTGAAGCAAGGAATGGAACCATCATCCTTGGTAGCACTATGGAGACTGATCTTGCAATGGTGCTGATAGACCATATGATCTTGCAATGGTGCTCATTGACCACATGATTATATTGAGAAGTTGGGTAGGAAAGTTGGAAAACAAAGGGGCAAGAGGAGCACTTACCATTGGAGGCATCATCCAATTCTTCAAGCTGCTAAGGTTCCACTTAGAGGAGAAGGGGTCTCACCAAGATGGATTGACTCAAGCTACCTCACCTCTACTCTCATCCTATCCAAGGAGATGCATCAAGGGAACCACATCTTCAACTTTGAGCTTCCAACACTTCGGAAAAAGCAATTCATATTGCCTAACCAAGACCTCACCACCATTCAAGAAGGAGCCAACATTGACTTTTGGCCAGCTGAGGAGCATTGGTTTGATGGAGTGGTTCAACCTAGAGTTGAGGAAGCTGGGAATGCACAAGTGGCTGATGGAGAGGAGCAGTTCTATTTTGAAGACTATGAGCCCAATCCAAGAGATAGTAGGGGAGTGAGAGAGACTACCAAGAGGTTGACTCTTTTGCAAAAATGGAATAAGTGGCATGGGAAGAGGTTTGATAAGCTGAAGAAGAAGGTGACCAACATGGCTAAATCTATCAAGGGCTTAAAAAAGGAAATTGCTGAGTTAAAGAGTGGGAATTCTTCCCCTACACCATCAAGCCCCTTGAGGAGAAGTAGCTCAACTAGAGCACTTTCAAGAGTTGCGAATCCTGTGGAACCAGCTAGGGCTTCAATGTATGAGCCAAATCAAAGGAAGAGGAGCTCAAGTACCCGAGAACAAAACTTTTCGAGGCACTCGGCCGGGTCACTCGAGCACCCACTCGACCGAGCACCCCAAATGCATTCGGCCGAGTTCCAGCCCAGATCAACCTATGGCTTCCCACCTCCAGCTGCTTATCCAGGTTATCCAAGTTACCCACCCATCCCACCTCAGTCTTCATGGATCCAGCTCTCTACCAGCAGTTTTTACCAGCAAAAAGGACAGTTCATGGAGACTCGCGGTCCAGCTCGACCCCCCCACTCGGACACGCACTCAACCGAGTCAAGGTCGATCGCCATCGTCGAGCTGCCCCAATCTCAATCTCCAAGTAACCAAGAGGACCCCAACTACTCCTATGACAGCATGCAGATGGATGTGGACAAGTTCTTCCACAATCCTTGAGGTACCACTATCACCTTTCCATTGTAAATATCATTGCATTTCATATTTTGTGCTTTGTTTTGTTTTATGTCTTGAATCCTCTTACAAATTTCTTTCACACAAGGGACTGTGTGATTTAAGTTTGGGGGAGGGTTTGAGATAGCATTTGACATTGTGTTTTGTTTTCTTATTTCAAATTTTTAGCATAATCATATTAGTATTTGCATAGCATCTAAGGCATAGAAAAACACTAAAAATTTGAAATTGTTTTGCAAAAATCTTTATAAAAAAAAGAGTGTTCATGTAGTTTTCATTGCATATTAGGATCTTGTTTATCATGTTTCATGTAGAATTGTATAATATTTGCATTAGGGATCTATGATGAGTTTTTCCTTGTTAGCTTGCTTAATTCACTAGACTAGGATCAATGCCCAAGTTAATAGTACTTTGATGCTAGCTGAGTGGTTAGAAGCATAAGATTGAACCAAGTATTGAATTCCTGCATTGCATTTGGTCTAAATTGAAGCATGTTGTGATTTGATGCCATTTCCTATTTATAAGAACCTAATATTCACTTTTAATTATCAATGTGTGCATTGCTTTAAACTCGTGGATACCATATACATATTTGGATCATCTTTCTCCTTTTACCACTCTTGTTGATCCAAGTAGCTGATTTCACTTTTAAATCAGTTTCCCTACCCCTTAACCAAACCTTCTTTCAAGCCTTGTTTATTCTTGTGTGTGTGAGGCCTTTTTGGGGTTGAGCTTGGTAGAAAGTGTTAGGTTTGAACAGAAAAGAGTAAAACCTTGTGTAGTTCTAGTTTGCAATTTTCAAACTAGATAGGACTAGGTGGTTCACTTGTTGGGTTTGGGACTTGGTTGTTTTGAAAAGGAAAAGAAAAGAAAACAGGAAAAAGAGAAAGAAAAAAAGGTAGAGTCTTTAGGAGGGGAATGTGTTTAAGTAAAAGCTAAAGTCTAGTGAAAGAATGGGAAGTCAAAATTGTTATCTAAGATGGTTCTAGTTAAAGAAAAGAAAAGAAAGCAAAAACAAGTCTAGCAAAAAGCTTATATGTCTTAAGAATAAGAAGAAAAGAAAACCATAGCAATCAGTAAGAATCCCCCATTCCACTAAAAAGATCAAATAAGAAACCTTTTCAAAGACTTGAAAACCAAAAGAGAAAAGGGTGAAAGAGAAAAGAAGAAGTTAAAGGGTAGCACTAGGATCATTTGGGTTTAGATTGTTAGGATAAACACTTTGGATACCTTTGGGTAGACAAGGTTTTGTTCTTGTATGTGTCTAAGTGTTCTTACCTTTAACATTCTTCTAAAGCTCAATCCATATTTCATGAGAAAACCTTGATATTGACAAGCCCCACTCTAAAAAGAGACCATCATTATCTCAAAACCCTTTTTACCAAGCCAAATGAGTTTAAGCATTGCATAGAATTGATTCATGTTCTTGATTAATGAATGTTAAAGGAAATGGTTGATTTGAATGCATGTGGATATCTAAGGCTCAAATCAGTAAGGGTTGTGATATGCTTGTCTAAAATTTTTAAGTACAGCTCATTCAACTTGCATCATAGTACTAGTAACTTGGACATTGATGCTAGATGGTCTATTTGCAAGCTTTAGGAGCTGAGATCCCACTTTCAAACCTCACCTACCTTCTTATGTCTTGCTTATTTTCTTGAGGGCAAGCAAAGACTAAGTTTGGGGGTGTTGATGTTCATATATTTTACCATGTTTTCCCTTAGTTTATTCACATCTTTTGCATCTTTTGTTATCCATTTTTACTAATATTGTGTAGCTTTAGGACTAATCATGCATTAGAGTTTAGTTGCATCTTTTCATGCAATGCTGAGGAGAAGTGAAGCAATCATGAAGGGAAAGAAAGAAAGTTAAGGCTGAATAACAAAGGTCCAGAGTCCAACTCGACCGCACACTCGACCAGACACTCGACCGTGTGCTGAGGAGGACTCGACCGAGTGGAGAATGCACGAGAGAAGCCAGCTCGACCTGCCACTCGACCAAGCACAGGTCGAGTTGACCGAGCCGTTGACTATTTTGTCTTTTAGTGTTTTTAGGGCTTCCACCTCCTCTCCTATAAAAAGCCTTGTACCTGCAACCACCAAAAGAGTCCAGCTTTTTAGATATTCTCTAAACCTAGTTTTTACCCTTTTTGGGAATTATTCCTTTTGCACTTTTATCTTTCTTAGATTTTGTACTTGTTTTAAGAGAGAAAAGACTAGATTCTTGTATTTTGTTGGTTTCATAACTTTCAAGATATAAAGATTTCGAGTTTCATTTCTTCATCAATATTGTAGATCTCTGTTTTATCTTTCTAATAATGCAAGTTTCTATATTTTCTAGATTTTTGACTTTGTTCATCATGTGTTCTTGTGAGTAGTTCTCTAGGATCTTGAGGATGGGTTAGGGTGGATTGATCTTGTGGTTTGTTTGATTTGGTCAAGCTTGATTGTTGTAGATCTCTTCTAGGCTAGATGTTCTTAATGCTAATCCTATATCTGAGAGGGTAGGATTTGATCTCAAGCATCTTAGCATCACACCAATGTTTAAGAAGCATAGATAAGGGTAGATCTAGAGCTTACCATTAGGCTTGCTAAGAGATTAGAGGTCTTGTTTGGTTTGAGATGTATTGCTTAATGCCTGCTTGTGTAGATTCTTTACTTTGTGAGAACAAGTCTAGAGATGCAAAGGTTTGATTGTTTCTTGCCATGAGAGTGGATGAAACTTGTTTTAGAATAATATGTCTAGAGATTAGCTCATGTTGCTTGAGGTTTGTTGACCAAGTTAGACAACCACAATGATTAGTTCAGCCCATGAATCCATCCTCAGGACCTTCTTTGTTTATTGATTTTTAAGTCTTAATCCTGTTGCTTGCTTGTTGTTTGATTCGTTTTTGCATTGCTCTGTTTTTATTGTGTTGCTCTGTTTCTTCGTTTAGTCCAGCTCGACCACCCACTCGACCTACACTCGGTCGAGTGCTTGCTCGAGTTCTTCCCCAGAGCTTTGTGTTAATGATTTGTGATTATCTTGTTTCATTCTAGTTGCATTTCTGTTGCATTTACTTAGTATCCTGTTCATTACTTGTCTTGCATTAGTTCATTAGCATAGTTTCTACTTCTGTTGGTTGCATCATTACTGTTATAATCATCCTGTTTCATTTGCATTTAGTTCTTAGTTCTTGTAGTTTACTTTCTGCATTTTACATTTTCATCTTAGGATTGTTAGTAACAAACAATCTTGCATTTGGCTTGACTTAGATTGATATACATATCTTAATTGTTCACAAACACTAATTTAGGATTGACATCTCTTATACTGCAACTGCATAAGGGGAATTGAAACACCTAACCATCCATCCATTCATATCTCACCATTGCATACATTCATCATCACTATCATCTTACCATCACATACAAATATTAAGGTTTCAAAAACACAATGTCAAATGCTATCTCAAACCCTCCCCCAAACTTACATCACACTGTCCTCTGTGTGAGAGAAATTTGTAAGAGGATTCAAGACATAAAAGAAAACAAAACACAATATGAGATGCAATGATATTTACAAGTGAAGGTGATAGTGGTACCTTAGGGATTGTGGAAGAAGCTGTCCACATCCTCATTCATGCTGTCAAATGTGTAGTTGAGGTGTTGTTGGTGACTTGGAGAAGGTGACTGGGGCAACTCGACGATAGCAATCGACTGGGACTAGGTCGAGTGCCCGGTCGAGTGGGGGGGGGGGTTGAGCTGGCTCGCGAGTCTCAAATGGCTGGCCTTGCTGCTGGTAGAACTGGTGCAAGAGTGCTGGATCCATGAAGTACTTGGGTGGGAAAGGAGGGTAACCTGGATAGCCTGGATAAGCAGCTGGAGCTGGGAAGCCATAAGGTGTTCTGGGCTGGAACTCGGCCGAGTGCATCTGGGGTGCTCGGTCGAGTGGGTGCTCGAGTGATCCGGTCGAGTGCCTTGAAAGTTGTTGTTCTCGGCTACTTGAACTCCTCTTCCTCTGAATTGGCTCGTATGAAAGTTCTAGCTGCTTCTACAGGGGTTTCAACTCTTGAAAGTGATCTAGTTGAGCTACTCCTCCTGAAAGGGCTAGATGGTATTGGTGAAGAATTTCCACTCTTCAACTCAGCAATCTCCTTCTTTAGGCTCTTGATGGACTTAGCCATATGGCCCACCTTCTTCTTTAGCTTATTGATAACACTTTAATTTACATGTTTTTAGCATCCTTTTTTGTCCATATTTTGCATTGTCCATACTTCTAACTTTTTCATTTTTAGACCATTTACTGTAGGAATCAAGTTTTAGAGCATTTAGGGTGTTGCATTTCTACATTTGCATATATTTGATGAAAACAGGTGCTAAAAAGCCAAAAATGGGGAAAAACAAGGACAACTCGAGCATGTACCCGAAGGAGCCATCGAGCTACAAGAACAAGTCCGAACCCCAACACGATCGAAGAGGATCCAAGAGCGCGAAGAGCAACCCGAAGATCCACCCGAGGAGTTACCCGACTCAAGCCTCGTGTACCCTATCGAGTTGACCATCGGGCAGGTCTGGGAAGCTAGGTCAAATGGGTTTCCATATATAAACCCCCTCTTTCCCTTGCTCGAAAACGAGCATGCCGCAGACCCTCAAACCAGAGAGCGAGAGCTTCTGTGAGAGAACTGAGCGACTCAACATATTTTTCTTGTTTTTGTACTTTTAATTTGTAGTTTTTCATAGATCTTTTATCCCTACTCTTTTCTACTCTACTATATCTTTTTAATAATGTCATTTTCGTTTATTTCTATGGCTTTATCATTTGTTTCTATGTCCGAGTAGTGTAGCAAAGTTTCTAGGGATGGGATAGATGATCAGGTGTTCTTGATCGGTTAGGATGCTTTAGTTGATTGTTATGATAGATAAATTTCCTTCTAGGTTAATGTTCTTAATGCGGTCAACAGACCGACAGGTTGAGACTAGATCTAGGGCGATTTCGCAAGGAACTACTGGAGAAGTACAAGGCATTGTTCGAAAAACAGATGCAAGAACTCGAACTTCGCATGCCCCTTATGGACGCCTTCACCTTGATTCCCCCCTACCAAAAATTCCTGAAGGACGCAGTTATGGAGCGGATCAAGCAAGTACAGGGGATGATTATACTCAATCATGATTGCAGTGCGATAATCCCGAGGACCGCCACACCTAACAAGCTAAGCGATCTAGGATCTTTTACCCTATCTTGCTCAATTGGACCTTTGAAGTTCGGAAGATGTCTTTGCGATCTGGGAGCGTCGGTCAGCTTGATGCCACTCACTGTAACTAAACGTCTCGGATTTGAGAAATTCACCCCTACCGACATCCAGCTGGTTCTGACTGATCGACCTACGAGGTTGCCAAGAGGAGGTTTGTAGACGTACCAACTGACTTCGTGGTATTGGAGATGGATGTGGAGCCAAGGGACCCGCTTATCCTAGGATGACCATTCTTAGCTACTACGGGAGCTATGATTGATGTCAGGAACGGGAAGATCGATCTAAAGCTCGGGGAAGACCTCACTATGCATTTTGACATCCGGGAGACTATGAAAAAACCTACAATAGCTGGGCAAACCTTCCGAATAGAAGAGTTAGAAAGATTACGTGATGAGTCGTTAGAGGAGATAGCAATAGGGGATTGTTTGCAAAAAACACTGAGAAATGATGGTAAGGAGGGATTCGTGCATCAAGAAACAGAGCTCTACAAAGAGTTACTTGATACTTATCTGGATGTCATCGAACCAAAGCTAAGTGAGAACATGAGGGGAGCTGACAAAGAGGAAGTGGTACTCGATGAAAGAAGCCTGACACCATCCGACCCGGACACCAATCCGATCACCCCACCGAGTAGAGTGATCGGGCATCACCTCGAACGGCAACACCAAATCACGGATGATTGGCTGGAATCTGAGGCGCCTAAAGTGGAACTGAAATCTCTTCCAGATGGGCTAAGGTACGTTTTCTTAGGACCCAATTCGACTTATAGGAAAGCAATAGGCTATACTTTAGATGATATCAAGGGTATATCCCCTGATCGGTGCACCCACCGGATAAACCTTGAAGATGAATCATACTCTAGTATAGAGCCTCAGCTTCGCCTAAATCCAAACCTGAAAGAAGTGGTGAAAAAAGAGATTCTGAAGGTGCTTGATGCTGGAGTTATCTACCCTATTTCCGATAGTACTTGGGTGTCCCCAGTGCACTGTGTCCCAAAGAAAGGAGGAATCACGGTCGTCAAGAATGAGAAAGATTAGCTAATATCCACAAGGACAATAACTGGTCATCGAATGTGTATTGACTACAGGAAGCTCAACGCAGCCTCAAGGAAGGATCATTTCCCCCTACCTTTCATAGACCAGATGCTGGAGCGACTGGCTAACCAGCCCTACTACTGCTTCCTAGACGGATATAGTGGATTTTTCAAATCCTGATACATCCTGCTGACCAGGAGAAGACAATGTTCACCTGCCCCTATGGGACTTTTGAGTATAAAAGGATGCCTTTTGGTTTATGCAACGCTCCAGCAACTTTCCAAAGATGTATGACATCTATCTTCTCTGACTTAATAGAAGAAATGGTGGAGGTTTTCATGGAAGATTTTTCGGTATATGGAGATTCTTTTCCATCCTGTCTATCAAACCTTCGCAAAGTGCTAAAAAGGTGCGAGGAAACCAATCTAGTGTTAAACAGGTAAAAGTGCCACTTCATTGTCCAGGAGGGAATTTTCTTAGGACACAAGATTTCAGAAAAGGGGATAGAGGTCGACAAGGCCAAGATCGAAGTAATGGTCTAGCTGCAACCTCCTAAGTCTGTAAGAGTTGTCAGAAGCTTTCTAGGGCATGTGGGGTTTTACAGACGATTCATTAAAGACTTCTCTAAGATTACACGACCATTAACGAGGCTACTTTGCAAGGAAGCGGAGTTTTTTGTCGACAACGACTGTTTAGACGCCTTCAACAAGATAAAGGAGGCCTTGGTGAGCGCACCAATAGTTCAAGCTCCTAACTGGGACCATCCTTTCTTGATCATGTGTGACGCTTCAGACTACGCAATGGAAGCAGTATTGGGTCATAGGATAGATAAGAAGCTCCATGTGATCTACTACGCCAGCAGGACCATGGACGACGCCCAGACGAGGTATGCCACAACAGAAAAGGAACTCCTAGCTCTGGTTTTTGCGTTGGAAAAATTCAGAAGCTACCTGGTCGACTCTAAGGTGATTGTCTACACAGATCATGCCGCCCTACGGTACATTTTCCAAAAAAGGACACTAAGCCCAGGCTCATCAGATGGATCCTTCTTGTGCAAGAGTTCGACATAGAAATTCTGGATAAAAAGGGGATCGAGAACGGAGTCGCTGACCATTTGTCCAGAATGAGAATGGAAGACCCACTCCCAATCGACGATTCAATGCCCGAGGAAAGGTTAATGCACATCGCCTTCTTGGAGGAAATGAGCCACACGATCGGACACACGATAGCCCACTCGATCCCTGAGCCAACCGGGTCGATCGAGTTGATGGCTATCGAGTCGGCTAAGCTCCCTTGGTATTCAGACTTCGTGAACTACATGGTGTGTGGAGAAATTCCCAAGGATTATGATGCTCATAGAAAGAAAAATTTCTTCAGAGATGTCAACAATTACTACTGGGACAAACCGTATAATTATAAGAAAGGTACGGATGGCCTGTTCAGAAGATGTATAGCAGAAGAGGAAGTTCAGGGAGTACTAGAGCACTGTCATTGGCCGCCTAAGGAGGACATTTTGCAACCTTCAAAACAGTCCAATAGATACTCCAAGCTGGTCTTTGGTGGCCAACAATGTTCAAGGACGCACAGCTCTTCATAGTAAAATGCGAGTCATCCCAGAAAATGGGCAACATAGGTCGACGGAATGAAATGCCTCAGCAACCAATCTTGGAAGTCGATATTTTTGATGTCTGGGGAATATATTTCATGGGACCTTTCAACCCACCCTCGGATGGAAACATGTATATCCTAGTAGCAGTCGACTATGTATCAAAATGGGTGGAAGCACTCGCCAGTCCGACAAATGATCACAAGGTCTTGATAAAAATGTTCAAAAGCATTATCTTCCCCAGATTTGGAATCCCAAGAGTAATGATCAGTGATGGAGGGTCCCATTTCATTAACAGAGTTTTCGATAGCTTGCTGAAAAAGCATGGAGTCAGGCATAAGGTTGCGACAGCTTATCACCCACAAACCAGCGGACAAGTAGAAGTGAGCAACAAACAGATTAAGGCGATATTAGCCAGAATTGTAGGAATCACGAAAAAGGACTGGGCATTCAAGCTAGATGATGCACTTTGGTCCTATAGGACCGCCTACAAACCACCGATCGGGCGAACACCTTTCCAGCTTCTTTACGGGAAAAACTGCCACCTTCCGGTCGAGGTAAAATACAAAGCAATGTGGGCAACAAGGCTGCTCAACTTAGATATCAAGACCGCCCAGGAGAGGAGGGTGATGGATCTCCATGAACTCGACGAGATACGGCTAGAGGCCTATGATAATTCAAGAATCTACAAGGAAAGAACCAAAGCTTTTCATGACAAGAAAATCCGACACAAGGATTTAAAAACTGGAGACAAAGTCCTTTTGTTCAACTCCCAACTTTGGTTATTCCCTGGGAAGCTCAAGTCGAGATGGTCAGGACCATTCGAAATTAAGGACATTCTTCCCTATGGAGCAGTCACTCTCCTCGATAGCAATGCGAAGGAATTTACTGTGAACGGGCAGAGAGTGAAGAGATACATGGAAAATGAGCGTATGGAGGAGGAATCACCTCTGCGTCCGACGATGCCGCGCCTGTCTGAGATAAATTGAAAGTCAAGCTTATCGACTATAAACAAGCTCACTTGGGAGGAAATCCGAAAGGCAGGTCTGTATATATGATTCCCATGTTTTTAGTGTCTTCCGCCATTTCCATGACCTACCCGATGAGCTACGTGATCCCACCCTCGATCAACACCTCGGATGCTGGTCCGAGTAAGTCGTCCGTGCACATTACTGAGCTCTCTGACGAGAAAACACCGGCACCTGCTGAAGCAGGCGACGACTCTGGCTATACGTTGGCAAGCATGGAAGCTGCTGCAACCTCCTTCTTCATCAACCCATGAGGTACCACATTCATCCAAACTTTGTAAATAACATTGCATTTAGTTTAATTTATTTTGTGTGATTCTTGGATTCTTTTCCAACTTTTATTTACACAGGGACTGTGTAATTTAAGTTTGGGGGAGGGTCCTAGAATGTATTTAACATTGTGTTTTATTTTCTTATTTTTATTATTTCAAATTTTTGCATGCTAGTTTTATTTATTTGAGTTTGCATCTATGTGCACTAAAAACCCCAAAAAAATTTGAAAAATTTCGAAAAAAAAAATATAAAAAAATAGAAGAGTGTTCATGTAGTTGCATTTGCATATTAGGATTGAGTCTAGTTTGTTTCATTTAGGATTGTTGCATATGCATCTTAGGGGACAATGATTAAAACCACCTTGTTTAAAAATCAAACCTTAGGATTGACACTATAGCCCTTAGTCACAATTCAGTGTTTCTAGATCAATCTTTGGAAAAAAATGGAACATCTTTGCTTAGATCCTTTGTGTCGATTGAATGCTTCCTCCACTTGCTTGAACATTATAACATCTCTATATTATTGGATTTAATTTGAACTTTAATTGTCTTGCTTATGGAACTTGAATACTTGCTCATGGTAACTCTAAAATTCGGGTTAGCATTCCTCATTTTTACCAATCTTTTCGTTTAACCCGATTCATTTGTCCTACCCGTGAACCCAAACCTTTCTTTCAAACCTTGTTGTGAATTGTTGAGTGAGGCCTTTTTCATTGTGCTATAGGTTGTGAAACCTTGAGAGTATTGAGAACGACAAAGAACTGCCTCTTGATTTAGCTAAGTTAGATTTGAACTAGCTAATAGATTTGGTTTTGAGAGGTGGTTAGAATGTTTATTTGGGGTTGGGTTGTGGAATAAAAAAAGAAGAAAAGGAAAGAAAGTCCTTAAGGTTAGAATCAATTAGCTCTAAGTCTTTAAAAAATAAAAATAAAAAAAAAGTTCTTCCTATAGTCTCCTAGAAATAAAGAAAAGAATACATGTATATTAGGAGTTTAGCAAAGAAAGAAAAATATATATATATAAAAAAAGGGGAGATTAAGAGCTAGAAGTTTAAAGTCTAAAAGTCTAAACCTTAGGGAGTAAAAAAAAAAGAGTTAAAATCAAGGGTGTGGGTAGTTAAATTCTAGGAGGTTTAAATAAAAAAATATATGATTAATGTATGAGAAAAGGGTAGATCATCAAGAGTTAAGCTTTGTATGCCCAAATTGTTCTCAGTCTTAGTTAGTTTTCACGACTGTCTAGCATTCCACTTTTTGAGAGAAACTACCTAAAGAATTTGCTTGAAACCACCTTATCAAAAAGCCTTACCCTTGAAACCGATTGAGCTTGATTCACCTTCCATTTGAAAGAATTCGCCAAACACTTAATTGAATGTGAAAGAGATGTTCCTTATCTTTAGTTGGAGGTTGAGCTAGATCGATGCATGGCAATAAGCATAGAAAAATATTTGTAAGTACGTTGATTGATCTTAGCACCATTAAACTATCTTTAAGGACTATAACTTGCATCCTTCGGTTAGTATCTTAAGGTTATGAGTCCCCACTACCAAACCGTACCATCTTACTTACTTGCTAGAGGACTAGCAAGATTTAAGTTTGGGGGTATGATAACACTCTAATTTACATGTTTTTAGCATCCTTTTTGTCCATATTTTGCATTATTCATAGCTCTAACTTAGCATTTTTAGACAATTTACTGTAGGAATCAAGTTTTAAAGCATTTAGAGTGTTGCATTTCTGCTTTTGCATATATTGGATGAAAACAGGTGCTAAAGAGCCTAAAATGGGGAAAACACGAACAACTCGAGCATGTACCCGAAGGAGTCATCGAGCTACAAAAACAAGTCCAAACCCCAACACGATTGAAGAGGATCCAAGAGCGCGAAGAGCAACCCGAAGATCCACCCGAGGAGTTACCCGACTCAAGCCTCGTATACCCTATCGAGTAGACCATCAGGCAGGTCTGGGAAGCAAGGTCAAATGGGTTTCCAAATATAAACCCCCTCTTTTCCTAGCTCGAAAACGAGCACGCCGCAGACCCTCAACCCAGAAAGCGAGAGCTTCTGTGAGAGAACTGAGCGACTCAACATATTTTTCTTGTTTTGTACTTTTAATTTGTAGTTTTTCATAGATCTTTCATCCCTACTCTTTTCTACTCTACTATATCTTTTTAATAATGTCATTTTCGTTTATCTCTATGGCTTTATCATTTGTTTCTATGTCCGAGTAGTGTAGAAAAGTTTCTAGGGATGGGATAGATGATTAGGTGTTCTTGATCGGTTAGGATGCTTTAGTTGATTGTTATGATAGATAAATTTCCTTCTAGGTTGATGTTCTTAATGCGGTCAACAGACCAACAGGTTGAGACTAGATCTAGGGCGTTTATAATGCTACAGGCCGAAAGGAGTAGATAAAATGCTTGAATAGGTCAATGCTAGAGGTATACTTAACTTTGAGTGAGAAAATCAGATAAGTCTAAATATATTGACAAAAATGAATTGTTCTTAGTGCCTGCTTGTTCATATTGCGAGTGCGACAGTGTGGTAGTATGTTCAAGGTTGAATTTTACTAGTGCGACAGTGTGGTGACAATGTTTTAGAGGTTCATTGTCTAGGAAATAATTGCTTGACGCATGTAAGGCATCCGTATCGGTCTAGAACACTTAGGATTTGATTACCCCCATCCTTAGGAACTTTCGTATTTCATTTCTTGCATTTTCCTTACTTACTCGACCACTTACCCGATTAGGTACACAATAACCTGCATCGAGTAATACCTCGAGCTGTTCATAGTTCACTTGCATACTCGATCACCCCACTCGATCTTGTACTCGATTGCTTGCATCGAGTGCTTAGGTCGTGTGGTTTACTTGTTTATATTCTTTTACTTTGTTTATATTAGGACTGTTAGAACCAAACCCCCTTATTGCTTGGCTTGCCTTGCTTGATTCTGATTGCATTCTATCTGCTAGCAATACACAACTATTTGGATTGATAACCCTTTGTACTACAACTGCATAGGGAATTGATACCCTTGGTGAAAACTAGTCTATAACTTATAAAACTTCTTCCTATGCCACTTGTTCCACCTTTGTAGGAGAGTCAACCTCTTGCTATTCTCCCTCAATCCTCTACTATCTCTTGGGTTCGGCTCATAATCCTCAAAGTAAAACTTCTCCTCCCCATCAGCTATTTCCACATCTCCAGCTTTATCAACTCTTACTTGAACTATCCGATCAAACAAGAACTCATCAGGTGACCAGTTCTTGAATGGTGGCGAGCTCTTGGTTAGGTAAGATCAACTTTTTTTCCAACTGTTGGAAGCTCAAAGTTGAAAATGTGATTTCCTTGATGCATCTCCTTGGCTAATATGAGAGTAGAGGTTAGGTAGCTTGAGTCAATCCATCTTGGCAATACTTTCTCTCCTTTAAGTGGGACTTTGGCAGCTTGTAGTATTGGAGTGATGATGCCTCCAATGGTTAAGGCTCCTCTTGACCCTTTGTTTTGTAGCTTTCCTACCCAACTTCTCAAATATATCATGTTGTCAATGAGCACCATTGCAAGGTCAGTCTCCACAGTGGTCTCAAGAATGATGGTTCCATATCTTGCCTTAAGGATGATTCCATTGATAGCCATCACCCTCATTGAGATTTCCAGTTTCCTTCCTAGCAAAGAAGGTGTTTGATAAGGCCTTGTGGAAGTACCTTAGGATTGGACTTCTTATCTTTGAACTCTTGGTCTTGGAGGATGAGTATGTGATGTTATCTCCAATGGTTTCCCAAACAACATAGAGTTCTTCTCTTGGTATGACCAAGCTCCTATTACTCCCAAGTTCAAAGCCAAAGATATTGGCTATCTTCTTCATTGGAAGCTCATACTTCTTCCCCTTGATAGTAAAGACAATATGACAAGCTCCCAACTCATCATCCTTCCTCATATAGGTGTGCAACTTGACTGTGGCTAGAAACTCACAGCTTTCTTCCTTATAACCCTCCATACAAAGCCCCATGAACTTGGTTAGGCTGCTCTTCTCAAAAAGAAATTCTACATCTTCATCAATGCCTAGCTTCTCCATGGTTTCTTTCTGTGGATATCTAGTCCCCAAGTACTGCATCTTCATGAAGGCTTCATAAAGTTGCCTCTTAGTCGAACAACAAGATTCTTCTTCTCCATCATCCTCTCCCTCTTCTTCTTCATCTTCTTCTTCACTCTCACTCTCAACCTCCTCTTGTTCAATATCAACTTCTGGCCTCTTTCCTTTGGCTTTGTTTCTCCTCATGATCTCCATAAGAGTTGCTTCCCTCTCTTCTTCATTTTCAGTTCTCTCTGGGTCTTCCTTAGTTGACTGATTTCTTGAACTCGCAATCTGACTAGATCGGCTACTCGAACCACAACTCGGTCGTGTGCTTGCTCGAGTGGGGGTCGAGTGGTTCTTTAAGTTTCTCCCTTGATTGTAGACGAGCATCACGACGATTCAGGGAGCTTGCAGCCGCTTGTTGAGACTTACTATTAATCCTTGAAGACATTTTCGAGCAGAACTGAGAGGAATAGACTCAAAGCTTAAAGTTAATAGGTTAGTGACCCAAAAACTAAAAGAGCTAAGCTTGAGCAAAAAGATGAACTTTGAGAGAGATTTTAAACTTGAATTTAATTGATTTGAGGGAGTGTGAGAGACATATGATCGAATCAAGCTCTATTTAAAGAAGCTAAGTGGACAAGGAGACAAGAGTGGAGCGTCCATACCATTCAAATTTGAAATGGGAATCTTTGACCTGCTTTTTGCTGCCACTCGACCCCACACTCGACCAGCACGTGGTCGAGCTCCTTGACCAAAGTTTGAAAATTCAAATTTTTCTTCTTTTTCTTCCCTCCACTCGATCATTCTAGAGAAATGAGAATCGAGTGGGCCTGAGTTCTTTGCCAACACGGTCGAGTACCTCTCGTGGGCTGGTCGAGTGGGCTTGCGAATCTACTTCCCCAAGTCCAAATCTCTCCATACCCATCTACACTTTCATTGAAAGGCTTGCCCAACACAAACATAAAAGAAAACACATCAAAATAAAGCATATTTACAAAGGATACATGAGGGACTTCCTCCCTAGTGAGCTTGTTTAGTGTCACTAAGCTTGACTTTGTTTGCCTTCTTAGGCTTGGTTTAGAAACCAAGGAGGTGATGAAATCCTCCCTGGCACCTCTTGATCACTGTGAAGTTGATACTTGATCACTTCACCCTTAACACAAACCATATTTCCTCTTGATTTTTAGCCTTGGTCTTGCTTTCCTCAAAGACCTCTTGTTTAGCTTGACTTGGAGATCCTTAACCATACCAGTCAAATCTTGAACTGAACTCTTAAGCTTTTCCACTGAATCCTCTTGAAGAGAGAGCTTAGCCTTAGGATCCTCTCCGTCCTTAAAAACTCATGACCACCTTTGTCCTTGATAGTGAAAGGTTGATCATCAATGGTAGGAAGGTTGGTTGGGTTATAGATGTTAAACTTCATGGTTATCCCCTCAGCAATGTTCAAGGTCACAAGACCTTCCTTAACATCTATAACAGCTCCAACAGTGGTTAAGAATGGCCTCCCTAAAATGATGGGATCTTCAGACTCCTTATCCATCTCTAGAACAACAAAATCAGTATGAATCCTTGCTTTTCCTATTTTGACTTGAATATTCTCTAACTTGCCAACCACATCTCTGTTTGCCCATCAGCTAGGCATATATAAAGGTTGGTGGACTTGAAGTCAGTGTGCCCAAGCTTTTGTGCTATAGAGTATGGTATCACACTGATAGGTTGTTGTTCTTGAATCCTCCTCCTTGGTTGTAGCCTTTGTAGCCTCCTTGATTCTGCATGTAGCACAACTCAGCAAACTCCCTATCTCCTTCTTGAATTGGAACCTCTTCTTCACTAATGAAGTGAATGGACTTTTGTTGGCTTAGTAGGATCTTGTCAAGCTTCTCGTTGACCATCTTCAAGTCCTTCTTGTACCTTATTGTTCTGTCATAGTCCTCATTATAGTTTCCATCAGACTGAGCAAGGTTCTTAACCAATTCCCATCCTTCTTTCACATTCTTGTTGAAGAAGTTGCCATTTGAAGCTGTATCAAGAAGCATTCTGATCTTGGGAAGCACTCCTCTATACAAGTTACTTAGAAGGGATTCATTACTAAAGCCACGGTGAGGACACTGAGTTTGGAATCCTTTAAACCTCTCCCAAGCTTCACAAAAGCTCTCATTATTCCTTTGAGCAAAACCAGAAATCTCATTCTTCAATATAGCAGTTGTAGCATTAGAGAAGAATTTAGCCAAGAAAGCCTTCTTGCAAGCATCCCAAGTTGTGATTGCTCCAGTTGGAAGTGTCTTCTCCCATAGATGAGCTTTGTCCCCAAGTGGGAAAGGGAACAGCATGTGCTTGAAGCCATCTTCACTAACACCATTGATCTTTGTGAGGCCACATATCCTATCAAACTCATCAAGGTGGTCTAGGGGATCTTCCATTGGCAACCCATGGAACTTATTGGCTTGAATCATAGAGATCAATCCACTCTTGATCTCAAAGTTGTTGTTAGCAACTGTAGGAGGCACAACCAGCTCTCTGGTTATGTGTGTTTGGTGCATCTCCAACACCAATGTTTCTTGCCCTTGGAGCTTGTTGATCTTGTTGCTCCATTAGCACTTGTTGTTCTTGATCCTGATAGAACCTTGTTCTCTGCTGTCTTAGGTCCCTTTGTGGTCTGTTGATGTGATCTAGGAGTCTCTGAAGATTGTGATGACCCTTTGACCTTGTTTGCATCAACAGGCGCGAGTACAGACTCGAACAGGTACTCGGTCGAGCGCACGCTCGAGTGGGTGGTCGACTCGACTAGGAAGTGATGTATACTTGTATCCGGCTTCTGACTCGAGCAAGTGCTCGATCACTCACTCGGTCGAGTTGATGGTCGAGCTGGTACCTGAAACTCAATCACAGACAAGCAGGAGAAGAAACGAGATCAGTAGTGAACAAGTGGATATAAGAACTTACTCTGAGACTTCTATTGATCCTAATTGTCTTAAAAACACACTCAAATGGGCAACGGCGCCAAATTGAAACACATATATTTGTGGTGTGGATGTATGGAATGGTGAATTATGATGAGATATGAAATGAATGAATGGATGGCAGGATGTTTCAATTCCCCTTATGCTGTTGTAGTATAAGAGGTGTCAATCCAATATGAGTGTTTGCAAGCAATCAAGATGTGCATATATGTCTAAGTTAAGCCAAGTGTAAAGGATGTTTGTCACTAACAACCTACTGACGAAATGTAAAATGCAGAAAGTAAAAGCTACTAAGATGGATGCTAAATGTAAAGAAAACAGACTAATCAAAGCTATGATGAACCAAGAACAGAAATATAAACTATAGTAATGCAGGTAATGAACTAATGCAAGTAATGAACTAATTTAAGCCAAGTAATGAACATGACACTAAGTGAATGCAACAGAAATGCAACTAAAATGAAACAAGAAGTGAGATAGGACAACTACAAAGCATAAACAAGAATTCTGGGGATGAGCTCGAGCAAGCACTCGATCGAGTGTAGATCGAGTACAGGGTCGAGCTGGACAAAAGCAAAAAATAGAGCAAAGCAAGGAAAACATAGCAATACAAAAGTGAATCAAACAACGATCAAAAAACATGATTTAAGCTAGGAAATCAATAAACAAGAAAGGTCTTCAGGATGGATTCATGGGCCAACTTCAGATTGTGGTTATCTAACTTGATCACCAAACCTCAATCAATATGAGCTAATCTCTAGACAATGATCTCCAAGAACATGTTAATCAACTCTCATGGCAAAAACAATCAAGCTCATATATTTCTAGACTTGTTCTCACAAAGTAAAGAATCTATACAAGCAAGCATTAAGCAATATGTCAAAAATCAAACAAGACTTCTAATCTCTTAGCAAGCCTGATGATAGTCTCTAGATCTAGCCTTATCTATGCACCTTAGACATTGGTGTGATGCTAGATCAGCATTAAGACTATCTAGCCTAAAAGAGATCTAAAACAATCAAGCTTGACCAAATCAAACAACCACAACATCCATCCAGCCTAAACCATCCATAAGAGCTAAGGAAACTACTCACAATCACACATGATGAACAACAAAGTCATAAACCCAGAAAATACCAAAACTTGCATCAATAGAAAGATTAAGCAAAGACCTACAATATTAAAGAAGGAATCAAACTTGATTTTTCAATATTTTGAAAGTTATCAAACCAACAAATATGAAGAATCTTTCGGTTTTCTCCTTAAAGGAGGTACAAGATCTAAGAAAAATAAAAGTGCACAAGCAATAATTCCCAAAAAGGGTAAATACTAGGTTTTTGACTATCTAAAAAGCTGGACTCCTTGGTGCCTGCAGGGTACAAGTTCTTATATAGAAAAAGTAGTGGAAGCCCTAAAAATGCTAAAAGACAAAATAGCTAGGCGGCTCGGCCAACTCGACCTGGTGCTCGGTCGAGTGACTGATCGAGTTGGCTTTTCTTCTGCTCCTTCCACTCCGTCGAGTCCCTCTCTGCACACGGTCGAGTGTCTGGTCGAGTGGGCAGTCGAGTGGGACTACGAACCTTGGTTCTTCAGCCTTAACTCTCTTGCTTTCTCCTCTTGATTGCTTCACTTCTCCTCAGCATTGATTCCATGCTCCTTAGGCTCCAAAATCACCTGTTTATGCAAGAAAAGATGCAAATGCAATGCAACTATACTCTAATGCAAGAACAGTCCTAAAGCTATGCAATAATGGTCAAAATGGATAGCAAAAGATGTGAATAAACTAAAGGAAAACAGGGTAAAATATATGAACATCACTATTGAACTGGACGAGCCACTCGACCGATCGGGTGTGTGATCGAGCAGCTGATCGAGCTGTCTCTCAGGAGAAAATTAAGCCAGTTTCCTCCAAAGAAAAAGAAACCCGGCTCATTACTCCTCCTTACAAGCCTCCACTACCTTCCCAAGGAGATTAAGAAGCAGATGGTTGAAAAGTACAAGGCATTGTTTGATAAACATGTTATAGAGATTGAGCTTAGAATACCTCTAACGCCCCCGATCCGTACTATGACCACCCAGGCCATCAGAAAGCGCCGAGATGCTACTATGGAACGCTCAACAAAGGTCCGGCCGGGTGCGAGAACAAATCAGGCCCTTCGGCCAGTCCCTCGGCGAGGTTCCCGACCACACGCCACGCCCTTGAGACTTTGTAACCCTACGGACACGCCGTGCGTTGAGCCGACTCAGACTAAGTCTATATGAGTACGACTCGCTCAATTTAAAAGAAAGAAAAAAAAAATCCGATTCAATAAAATTAAAAAAAAGTTACTACAACCGATTACACATAAAAGGTTCACAAGGCTTAGTGCCAAAGTTTAGTTTGTAACAAAACATACTTCGAGTTTTACAATAGACACCAAAAAGAAAACTACTCCGGAGTCCTATCGTTCACCACGCCCTCTAATTCTCTCTAGGGTTACCGGCAGAACAACAATATTATCATAAGTAATCTAAGATTACTTAGTGAGCTCAGGGTTCCTGCAGTGAAATAAATCCCACACCCCAAATCCCCATTAACAATCAACATGCACGCAAATACATCATCATGCGAACATAAATAAGCAACATGCAAGCATAGATAAATAACATGCAAGTATAAGCAATCAACAAGCAAGTTAGCGATTAACATGCAAGCTAGCTAAACAACTCAACAGCCAAAAGAGATGACATGCGGAAGCTAACAAAATCACTCTATCAATAATCACAACTACGTGCAACCATGAACAACAACATGCAACAACATAACTTAAAATAAAACAACAGTTTTAACAAGTTTTAAATTTAATTGGGCCCGGTATGCATCCCTCTTCCCCAACCCTCATGATTTCTCCAAGCCGCAACCACAAAGGCAAGCGATTAGATATCAGCCAAAATTACACCGTCGTTTAAATAGCCTCGGCCAGGGTAGCGAGCCCAGTAACCTCCGAGCTCTTCGTGACCAACCCTGCACACACACGAACATGGGTTTCATGTCGCGGCTGCATGTGGTACGGAATGGGAAGGATAGCAATACCCAATCTTACAACACTTAGCCGGAATTTCTTGCGGACTAAAACGTTTTAAGATCTCACCAAAGATTATACTTGAGTTTTATATGGTTTTTAATCCCATAATTTTACAAGTATCTCAACCAATTCTCGCCTTTGTTACTAGATCATATCGATCTAGCAACTAGCACAACCTCACCGCGCATGCATTTAAACAAGAAAACATAAAAGACCTTCAAGTAAATGCATCTACATGCAACATGCAAAACTGCGCACTAGATGGGTATCTTAGATACTCCATCTAAACTTATGTAAATATGTGCCTGAACTCACAGTAAACCATGGACGAATGATCTCCTTTGATGAAGCTCTTCTCGCGGCTACTCGGATCTCTCCTTCGGTTAGAATCGATTTTCCTTATCGATCTAACGTTGATGGTCGTTGGTCGATAGTCTTCTCTTGCACCTTCTTCTTTCTCTCGCAAACACTCACTCTTCTCTTCTTCCTCTCTCAATTTCTCTCGACTTACCCCTTCTTTCTTTTTGCGAAAATGAGAGGAATGATAGTTTATTTATAGAGTGAATGGGAGGTGGAGGCAACCAATGAGAGTCGCATGCACTCTCCTCATTAGTGTGTATTAGAGGAACTCTCAACACTTGGAAGCATCTTGGTTAGCCACCTTGATTTCCACTTAGCCCTTTTGATTTCTTTAATCCTCCACTAATCTCCACTAAGTCTTCATGAAACATTTAATTTTCACACTAACTCCCACTAACTTTTCTTGATTAAAATAATCATTCCACTCAATTCCTTTGACTTAGGCGATTTGTGGTGATTAGAAGTCTTCTAGCGTTCTCGGTCGATCATCGTCGATCCTCGGCAGCTCTCTCCGCAACTATCAGCAACTATCGGCAACTTCCTTCGGGCGCTCGGCAACTTCCTCAAGTATTCGACAACTTCTCGGATAGTCAATAACTTCCTCGGGTACTCGACACTTCCTTGGGTACTCGGCAACTTCCTCGAGTACTCGACAATTTCCTTGAGTATTTGACAACTTCTCGGGTACTCGATAACTTCCTTGGGTACTCGGCAACTTCCTCGAGTACTCGACAACTTCTCGAGTACTCGACACTTTCTCGAGTACTTGACAACTTCCTCGAGTACTCGACACTTTCTCGAGTACTCGGCAATCCCCTCGGCATCTTCGGCACTTTCGGCAGTCTCGGTCGATGCGTCTCCGATGGCGGTACGTCCCGGACAACTCGGCCATTTCTCGGTCCGTTAAACTTTCTCGGACTTCCCGTCATTAAACTTTTAGCTCTTCTTGCTGGCTTCTTTTCTTGGTCTTTTGAACTTCAATTCGACGTTGAAAGTTTACCCATTGGTGAGGGTTAGTACAATCTCTCCATACCATAAATTCTTGAAAGATGTTGTGATGGAAAGGATCAAGGAAGTTCAAGGGATGGTGATTCTTAGCCATGAGTGTAGTGTCATAATCCAAAAGCAAGTGAACCCTCAAAAGTTAAGAGATCATGGTTCTTTCACTCTACCTTGCTCTATAGGCCCTTTGACCTTCAACTGATGCCTTTCTGATTTGGGAGCCTCAGTGAGCCTAATGCCTCTATAAGTTGCTAAGCGCCTAAGGTTTACAAGGTATAAACCATTCAATATATCTCTGATTTTAGCTGATAGATCAGTAAGATTACCACATGGTGTTTTGGAGGATCTACCAGTAGAGTTGGAACAGTGGAAGTCCGTCCCAAAAGACTTTGTAGTTTTGGAAATGGATGAAGAGCCAAAAGATCCTTTGATTTTGGGAAGACCTTTCCTAGCCACATCAAGATCAATAATGATGTGAGTGAGGGAAAGATTGATCTCAACTTGGGAGTGGACCTCAGAATGACATTTGACGTTGTAGAGCTATGAAGAAACCAACAGTTGGAGGACAAGACTTTGGGTTGAAGAAATAGACAAATTAGCAGAAGAATTGATGCACGAGCTAGAAGAACAAGATCACCTTAGAGATTATGGTGAAGAAGAGTTCATCTAAAAGGAAACTAAGGCTTATGAAGAGATTATGGACTCAAGTAGAGAATCCGACAATCCAGAGGTTTTGAGGGGTTGCCAGATTTAAGAGAGGAAGTCTGGTCAGTTCAAATAGCAAATACAGAGAGCTCGATGATGTTCATATATTTTACCCTGTTTTCCCTTAGTTTATTCACATGATTTGCATCTTTTGCTATTCATTTTGACCATTATTGCATAGTATTAGAGTATAGTTGCATTGCATTTGCATCTTTTCTTGCGTAAACAGGTGATTTTGGAGCCTAAGGAGCATGGAAGCAATGCTGAGGAGAAGTGAAGCAATCAAGAGGAGAAAGCAAGAGAGTTAAGGCTGAAGAACCAAGGTCCGGAGGCCCACTCGAATTCCCACTCGACCAGACACTCGACCGGTGTGCAGAGAGGGACTGGACCGGGTGGAAGGAGCAGAAGAAAAGCCAAACTCGACCGGTCACTCGACCGAGCACTGGGTCGAGTTGGCCGAGCCGCCTAGCTATTTTGTCTTTTAGCATTTTTAGGGCTTCCACTACTTTTTGTTTATAAGGCCTTGTACCCTGCAGCCACCAAAGAGTCCAGTTTTTTTAGAAAGTCAAAACCTAGTATTTACCCTTTTGGGAATTATTGCTTTTGCACTTTTATTTTCTTAGATCTTGTACCTCCTTGAAGGAGAAAAACACAAGATTCTTCATATTTGTTGTTTCTAACTTTTAAAATATGGAGAATTCGAGATTGATTCCTTCTTCAATATTGTAGATCTTTTCTTTATCTTTCTATGCAATGCAAGTTTCGGTATTTTCTGGGTTTATGACTTTGTTGTTCATCATGTGTGCTTGTGAGTAGTTTCTTAGGATCTTGAGGATGGGTTAGGCTGGATTGTGTTTGAGGTTTTTTTTATTTGGTCAAGCTTGATTGTTATAGATCTCTTCTAGGCTTTATGTTCTTAATGCTGATCCTATAACCGAGAGGGTAGGGTTTGATCTCAAGCCTCTTAGCATCACACCAATGTCTAAGGTGCAAAGATAAGGCTAGATCTAGAGATTTTCATTAGGCTTGCTAAGAGATTAGAAGTCTTGTTTGATTATTGACTATAGATGATCTGTTGCTTAATGCTTGCTTGTATAAGTTCTTTGCTTTGAGAGAATAAGTCTAGAAATATATGAGCTTGATTGTTTTTGCCATGAGAGTGGATTAACATGTTCTAGGAGATCATTGTCTAGAGATTAGCTCAAGTTGTTTGAGATTTGTTGACCAAGTTAGATGACCTCAATCATTAGTCCAGCCCATGAATCCCTCCTCAAGTCCTTCCTTGTTTATTGTTTTCCTAGCTTAAATCTTGTTGTTTGATCGTTGCTTGATTCGCTTTTGTATTGCTCTGTTTTCCTTGCTTTGCTCTGTTTTTTCGCTTTTATCCAACTCGACCCTGCACTCGATCTACACTCGATCGAGTGCTTTCTCGAGCTCATCCCCAGAGTTCTTGTTTATGCTTTGTAGTTGTCCTGTCTCACTTCCTGTTTCATTTTAGTTGCATTTCTGTTGCATTCATTTAGTGTCTTGTTCATTACTTGCCTTGCATTAGTTCATTACTTGCATTACTATAGTTTCTATTTCTGTTCTTGGTTCATCATAGCTTTGATTAGTCTGTTTTCTTTACATTTAGCATCCATCTTAGTAGCTTTTACTTTCTGCATTTTACATTTCATCAATAGGTTGTTAGTGACAAACATCCCTTACACTTGGCTTAACTTAAACATATATGCACATCCTGATTGCTTGCGAACACTCAGATTGGATTGACACCTTCATACTACAACAGCAGGGGAATTGAAACACCCTGTAATATCTTGTGTTTTTATGCTATTTTAAAGCTTAATTATTCATTGTTTTGTGCATATTCATTAGCATTTAGTTTGTTTAGGCTGCATTTTGCATCAAGTTCGATATCTCAGGTGTTGGAGTAGAGATGTACAAGAAAAGTGTGCCTTGGAGCTACATAAGTCAAGAATTAGCAATATAATGGAAGACACACATTTGGATGCGCACATGATTGATGATCCGGAACCAGTCTGCAGTCCCTCAAAGATCGACTCGTATGAAGACCTTTCCTTGGGATTTAGCTCTGGAGTTCTTCACAAAAGTTATTGGCAATTGAGTAATCTTTGGAATGAAGGCAATTTCAGGAAAATCGGATGTGTGTGTAAGGAGATATACCTGATTTAGTGACCGTATATATAGCCAGAGGACGTGCATTGAGAGTATGGAGCAGCGGCCAAGGACCATCGGCCAAGAGCTGGCCGCGTGAGGAGTTGAGGCCTGGACCGAGTACACCAATGGCCAAGGACCAGCGGTCAAGAGGTGGCCGATGGAGTTCACAAAGAGGCAAGCGGATGCACCAGCGGCCAAGACAAGCGGCCAAACCATGGCCGTTGGAGCCATCTCCTCACTTGTTTTAATGTTGACCCGGGTTTGACCCAGTTTGTTTTGGGGTTGACCTAGATTCTTTTCTACTTTCCTATAAATACTTTAAACCTATTAAGGAGACTCATATCTTATCTTATCTTATCTTTTGTTTAGTAGCCACTTAGGGTTCTTAAGCTTGTCTACTCTTACTCTTGGTTTATTGAATCCTTGGTTGATTTTCTAGTTTTTAATAGCAATTTATATTTCATATCTCCTAATCTACAATCTCTAATTATGATTTCACAAAGATCAAACCTCTACTTTTGTGTGATCATAACCATGAGTGAGTAGATCCTTAAGAACTTTGGGCTTGGTAGATTAGGGAGATAGATGGTTGATCTTTGATGTCTAGGGCTTTATTTATGTGTTTCCTATCTTGATTAGTGATAATAATGCTAGATAGCCTTGACAAAGCTTAAATCTAGACTTTAGGATTTCCATGCCCACAAGGTGTTTGATGAAATTCTGAACCAAAATATTCAAGAGCTTTGCATACCTAGCCAATGGAAATTGATGATTAGGGTGCTTAGTGGTATTTAGACTTGTTTTTAATGCATGCTTATTTTGTGATTGCCTTTGGAAATTGTTGATTATCACTTGATTAGCATAGAATCTCTACCATGGAAATGGATTGATTTGCATAAGTGTTCTTAGCCATAGGATTGTTCTTGATTGATTGTTGCTTAGACATCTAGGATTGATTAACTATCTCCCAAGTCAATTACCTTGCCCAAGGTTCACCTGTTTAATATTGATTTAAAGTTTGTTTCTAGTTGTGCTCTTTTCTTTTAGTTTGCTCTGTTTAAATTATCTTGCTTTCTTTATTTAAATCAGTTTGTTAGACAAGATTGTGACAAAAGAACATCTTTCTGTTTAAGAGACGATTAAGCATCTTTGTGTATTCTTAGTGAGTTTATTAATGCAAACTGTGGATTGATAATAATTGATACCAAAAGTTACTACATCAATTTGGCGCCGTTGCGTTTGCATTCTAATTGACCATTAGGATTTCATCTTTGCTTGAGACTATTCATTTACTTTGCACTGTTTATTACTTCGGTTGCATTGGTGGTTTGTCTTTGATTTTCAGGGTGTATGAACTTGAGAAGCCACGGCCTAGCACACTTGTTTCAGCCTGTTGACGACGTACCCCGACTTGAAAGAGAGATCCGCCGTTTAGCCCGCCAAGCCATGGACAATAATCTGCCTCCTGCTGCTGGTCATAATGGAAATGATCAGCCCAATGAAAACAAGGCTCCTATCCACCCTCCAAGACAACCACGAGTCATTGGAGCTTTTGATCAACCAAACATTCATGGGAACCGCCAAGGAATTAGAGCACCTGCTGTTGAGAACAATAACTATGAGATCAAGTCAAGCCTTATCAACATGCTGCAGAGCTCAAAGTTTCATGGTTTGCCTATGGAAGACCCTCTTGACCATTTGGATCAGTTTGATATGATGTGTGGGAAGTAAAAATCAATGGTATCTCTGAAGATGCATTCAAACTCCGCCTCTTTCTTTTCTCTTGGAGATAGAGCTAAAACTTGGGAGAAGAACCTACCAGTGGGATCAATCACCTCTTGGGATCAGTGCAAGAGAGCTTTCCTATCTAAGTTTTTCTCCACTACAAGAACAGCAAGGTTGAGGAATGAAATATCAAGCTTTTCTCAAAAGGAAATGAGAGTTTTTGTGAAGCATGGGAGAGATTCAAGGGCTATACTATGCACTGTCCTCATCATGGTTTCTCCAAGGAGTCTCTTCTCAATACATTATATAGAGGGGTGCTACCAAAGATAAGGATGTTGCTTGACACAGCCAGTAATGGTAACTTTCTTGGCCAAGATGTTGATGTTGGTATGACTTTGGTGGAGAATCTTGCTCAAAGTGATGGCAACTATGGGGAGGATTATGATCGAACTACAAGAGATCATTCTGATATGAATGAGCATCACAGGAAGGAGATCAAAGCATTGAATAACAAGATGGATAGGATGCTTCTTGCCACTCAAAAGCTAGTCCACTTTATTACAGAAAGTGATGTCTATCAAGGGTATCAAGAGGGAATGGAAGCTTGTGTTGAGGGACAAGAAAAGGTCAACTATGTGGGTGGACAAGGGTATAACAAGTTCAATCCCAATTACCGCAACCACCCTAACCTCTCTTACCGCAGAACCAATGTGGAGAACCCACAAGATCAGTCTTATCCACCACAAATACCACCTGGTTTTCCTTCTCAACCCAACTATCAACCAAAGCCTCCAGGGAATTACCAAGCCATCCCTAAAACCTATTCCCATATTCAACAGCAAATGAATGCACCACATCCTCAAAGTCAAGCAGATGATACAACTGCACTACTTAGACAACTCCTAGAAGGACAAGGAAGAGGAGCCATTGAACTTGCTACACAAATGAAGGAGGCAGTGCACCACAAGGTTGAGAATGTATATGGTGAGTTAAATGCCAAAATTGAGAGGTTGCAGACACAGGTCCAGGGACAAGCCTCTTCCTCTTCAACAAGACAAATGGGTTCTCTACTAGGAAAACCATAACCAAACCCCAAGGAGTTTTGCAATGCCATCTTCAAGGAAGAAGTGAACAGGGCTACTAGTATGAGTTTAGAAAAATCAAAAATGGATAGCCATGCTGATGAGAATGAAAGGTCTATTGAAGAGATCTCTGCTCTCCTATATGGTCCTGCTGTTGAGAGTTTGGTGGTTGCTAAAGTTGAGAAATCTGAGAAAGGATCAAGGGGTAAGGAGATAGTTGCCAAGGAGGTTGAAAAGAAAGATGTACCAAGTATTGCTCTTCCTGTTTATAGTCCTCCACTTCCATTTCCACAAAGGGTCCTTACAAAGCCCAAAAAGAAAATGCTCTCAAGTTTCAAAGCTAATATGGATAGAGTTGGAGGACCTTTGCCTTATGTGGATAGCTTGTCTAAAGTTCCTAGCCATATAGAGTTCATCAAAGCCATTCTAGCAAACAGAGAGAAGGTGGAAGAGATCATGGGAATTTTTGATTCACCAAGTGAACAACAACCACGTCCAAAAACACTTTCCAAGCTTGAAGACCCAGGCAGATTTACTATACCTTGCTCACTTGGTGCTTTACTACTTGATGATACCTTATGTGATTCAGGAGCAAGTGTTAATGTGATTTCACTTGAGATGGTAAAGAGTCTTGGGATCAAAGATATGAAGAAGCCCTCTTCTTCCATCATGTTTGGAGATGCTTCCTCAAAATCTCCACTTGGTTTTATTGAGAACTATCCACTCAAGGTTGGTGATTGCACAGTTCCAACAGACTTCATGGTAGTTAAGATAAAAGAAACAAACAAGCTCCCTCTCATACTAGGAACTCCCTTCTCAACACTGTGGGGGCAAGGATTGATTTCCCAAATAAGAGAGTAACTCTCCTTCATGTGAATCCCAACCTATCATATCCTATCAAACCTTCCTCTACAATGTTTTGTGGAACAATCACTAGTGAAGAAGTGGCAGCTAAGAAAGAGCATAGAGACTTGACTAATCAACATCAAGAGCTCCAAGTTGATAAAGTGGGGATTAAAGAGACTACAAAGCTTGATGAGGAAATTTTGGATGGTGAGTGTTTAGACTTTATTTGATGACCTCAAAGGAGATTTTAGAGAGGGGATTTGGGTCAAGCAAATAAAGTTGTTGACAAGAAGAAGAGGAAGAAGAAACAAAACCAGCTTCCCACCACTGTTTCTTCCCCTATGACTTTGTGTTTGCATCCCTTGGGGCTTGTTGATGGAGCAATAGAGTACAAAGTGAAGCACAAAGGTCCTTCTTCACCTTTGCAAGTGTCAAAGCCAAGCTAGATCCCAACTATCATTATGACAAGGATAAGCTTCATGAACTTCTCTCAAGTGTCATTACTATCAACCTCCAATCTCCTTCCACCAATTCAACAGGACCTCAAGGGAGCACTAAATCTCCTCCTATCACTCCATCTCCTAAGGTTCACAACTAGGGCCAAGGTATGGTCCTAAATTTCCATTGTATATATCATTTGAGTTTTGTTATCTTTATTTTATTAGTCATTCTCCTGGACTTTTCTTACCCAGGGACTGTGTGAATTAAGTTTGGGGGCGGGACTAACCATCTAACATTGTGTTCTGCTTTGATTTTCATCTTTTGTGTTATGCATTGTTAATAACTATGTTTGAGAAAAATCAAAAAATTTTGGAAATTTTCAAATACCAAAAACAATTGCATGTAGCTTTGCATATTCATTCTTGTGTTTAGGATTGAGTCTAGAAGCATTTAGTATACATTTGCATTTGCATTTGGGATAATAATGAAGCTACCTTCTTAAAAGTAGAGTCTTAGGATTGAACCCACAGCCCTCATTTATAGTTCATTGATGCTTGTTTAATCTTTGGGAAAAAATAAAGAGTCTAAGCTTAAAGCATTGTGTCACTTGAAAGCATTTTCTTCTAGTGTAAAGCTTTCTTGATCATTGCTGCATCTCTATATTATTTGGACTCTAATTTGATCTTTAAATTATCTTGTTTATGGACTATGAATGCTAGCTCATGGAACTTTCATTTGGGTTAACTATCTCTATTTGCCAATCTATCTTGTTTAGCCCAATCTCTTGTCATACCTTTGAACCCCAGCCTTTTCTTTCAAGCCTTGTATTGATTTGTTGAGTGAGGCCTTTTCTTGATAATGCTATAGGTTGTGAAATCTTGAGAGTATTGAGAATGACAAAGAACTGGCTCTTGTTTTTAGCTAGGTTTGGAATCTTTATTAGCTAGCTAATAGGACTGATTTTGAAAGAAATAGGTTGTTAGAATGTTGATTTGGGGTCAAGTTTGGGAAAAGGAGAGAATAAGAAGGGAAATAAAGGTTTACTTGGTCAAAAGAAAAGAAAAGTCTCTAAGGTTAAGTTTGGTTATAAGCTCTAAGTCTCAAAAAAAGAGATAGAAAGTATTGTTATAATCTCCTAGATTAATAAAAAAAAAGTGTAAAGGAAAATCAAATAAGATTGGGAGTATAGCAAAGAATGAACAAGAAAGAAAAGGAGCCATTGTTTAAAACAAAGAATAACCTTAGAGATATACAAAAGTTTAAGACCTTAAGTAAAAAAGAGAAAGGGGTTTAAGTTGATTAAAGTTGAGCTTTTGGGTTTGAAAGAAAAGAAAGAAAGATGAGAAAAAGGGTAGAAAGGCTTCTAGGTGGGTAGAACATCAAGAGCTAAGCTTTGTATGCCAAACTTATTCTCAGTCTTAGATAGATTTCATGACTGTCTAGCATTCCTCTTTGTTTGAGAGTTAACCACCCAAAAACACTATTTCTAACCACTTTATAAACAGCCTTTCCCTTAAACCAATTGAGCTTGATTTATTTTCCATTTGCAAGGTCACACCAAACACTTTATTGAATGTGAAAGAGATGTTCAGTAGGATTGCAAGTCTTTGCCAATAGATAGAAGATGAACTAGAGTGGTGCATTGTGTTAAGCATAGAAAAATATTTGTAAGGACTTTGATTGAACTTACCATTGAACTGCATTTAAGGAATGTGGTTTGAATCCTTTAATGATGCTTTTGGTTCTGAATCCCTTTTTCAAACCTCTCTCTCTCACTTTTGTTTCGTTCTTGCTTGAGGACTAGCAAGAGTTAAGTTTGGAGGAGTTGATATCTTGTGTTTTTATGTGATTTTAAAGCTTAATTATTCATTGTTTTGTGCATATTCATTAGCATTTAGGCTGTTTAGGCTGCATTTTGCATCAAGTTCGATATCTCAGGTGTTGGAGTAGAGATGTACAAGGAAAGTGTGCTTTGGAGCTAAATAAGTCAAGAATTAGCAATATAATGGAAGACACACATTTGGATGCGCACATGATGATTGATGATCCAGAACCAGTCTGCAGTCCCTCAAAGATCGACTCGTATGAAGACCTTTCCTTGGGATTTAGCTCTGGAGTTATTGGCAATTGAGTAATCTTTGCAATGGAGGCTATTTCAGGACAATCGGATGTGTGTGTAAGGGGATATACCTGATTTAGTGACCGTATATATAGCCAGAGGACGTGCATTGAGCGTATGGAGCAGCGGCCAAAGACCATCGGCCAAGAGCTAGCCGCGTAAGGAGTTGAGGCCTGGAGCGAGTACACCAGCGGCCAAGGACCAGTGGTCAAGAGGTGGCCGATGGAGTTCACAAAGAGGCAAGTGGATGCACCATCGGCCAAGACAAGCGGCCAAACCATGGCCGCTGGAGCCATCTCCTCACTTGTTTTAATGTTGACCCGGTTTGACCCAGTTTGTTTTGGGGTTGACCTAGGTTCTTTTCTACTTTCCTATAAATACTTTAAACCTATTAAGGAGACTCATATCTTATCTTATCTTATCTTATCTTATTTTATCTTTTGTTTAGTAGCCACTTAGGGTTCTTAAGCTTGTCTACTCTTGGTTTATTGAATCCTTGGTTTATTTTCTAGTTTTTAATAGCAATTTATATTTCATATCTCCTAATCTACAATCTCTAATTATGATTTCACAAAGATCAAACCTCTACCTTTGTGTGATCATAACCATGAGTGAGTAGATCCTTAAGAACTTTGGGCTTGGTAGATTAGGGAGATAGATGGTTGATCTTTGATGTCTAGGGCTTTATTTATGTGTTTCCTATCTTGATTAGTGATAATAATGCTAGATAGCCTTGACAAAGCTTAAATCTAGACTTTAGGATTTCCATGCTCACAAGGTGTTTGATGAAATTCCTGAACCAAACTATTCAAGAGCTTTGCATACCTAGCCAATGGAAATTGATGATTAGGGTGCTTATTTAGACTTGTTTTTAATGCATGCTTACCTTGTGATTGCCTTTGGAAATTGTTGATTATCACTTGATTAGCATAGAATCTCTACCATGGAAATGGATTGATTTGCATAAGTGCTCTTAGCCATAGGATTGTTCTTGATTGTTGCTTAGACATCTAGGATTGATTAACTATCTCCCAAGTCAATTACCTGGCCCAAGGTTCACCTGTTTAATATTGATTTAAAGTTTGTTTCTATTTGTGCTTTGTTTCTTTTAGTTTGCTCTGTTTAAATTATCTTGCTTTCTTTATTTAAATCAGTTTGTTAGACAAGATTGTGACAAAAGAACATCTTTCTGTTTAAGAATAGATTAAGCATCTTTGTGTATTCTTAGTGAGTTGATTAATGCAAACTGTGGATTGATAATAATTGATACAAAAAGTTACTACATCACCCTGCACTCCATTCATTCATCTTTCACACCATTCCATACATCCACACCACAAATATACGTGTTCCAATTTGGCGTCGTTGCCTATTTGAGTGTATTTTGTGACAATTAGAATCAATAGAAGTCTAAGATTAAGTTCGTTTATCCACTTGTTCGCTACTGATTTCGATTCTTCTATTGCTTGTCTGTGATTGAGTTTCAGGTACCAGCTCAACCACCTACTCGATCACCACTCGACCGAGTGAGTGATCGAGCACTTGATCGAGTCAGAAGCCGGTTCCAAATAGACCTCTTTTCCCAGTCGACTCGACCATCCACTCGAGCCTGTGCTTGACCGAGTCTCAGTTCGAGTCAGTTATCATGTTCCACAGCAGTATGTTCCATTCTGTACCCATGCACCAGCAACAAGGTTTCCAGACTCAATTGTGTCACCCTCCAGCGTTTCAGACCTACCAAGCCCAAGAACCTGACTTAAGAGCTATGATCCAACAAATGTTGCTTGGGCAAGCCAATAAGCAGATTGAGGAAGCAAGGCAGTTTGGAGAGCTGACCCAAAAGTTGAATTCTTATTCTAATGACCTGACTAACAAGCTTGAGCGTCCGACCTCTACATTCCAGTACATGGAGAGCTCCATTGCCTCTACTTCAGCTCCTAAGCCACACCAACTTCCTGAACAAGCTATTCAACACCCAAGGGAGGGCTATCCATCTCCATGAGGAAGATGTCACTGAGGACAGTGAGGTTTAAGCTCGGGAGGATTTGTCACTTATGAAAGCCCAGAGTGAAGGTTCTTCAAAGCAGACTGAAGCAGAGAAACCACTCGACCAGGTGCTCGAGCCAACACTCGACCGAGTGCCTGATCAAGTGGCCGATCGAGTTGAAGACAGAGAAGCTGTCAAGGCTGCTAATTACATTCCTCCTGCTTACAAGCCACCTCTACCATTCCCAGGACGTTTCAAGGCACAAAAGATAAGGGAACTGAGGGAGATCATTGAGCAAAAGGAAAAGATGGCTTTACAACAAGCAGAAGAGAAAGCTTTGAAGGAAGAAGCTGTGATTGAGAAGAAGGAAGTGTGGCCATACAAGATGTCATCATTGCTTACCAAGAAGAAGAGAGATGACCTGCTTTGGAACAGTATGCTCCTTATCCTCTCTATCATGATTACTTACTTAAGATGTCAAAGAAGAAGGCTCATGACCAAGACATGAAGGACTTGAAATAGATTGGCAAGGCTATTATCCCAACAAAGCTTGAAGATCCAGGCTCATTTACCTTTTTCCATCAGCTACATGCACTTCAACAAGTGCCTTTGTGACTTAGGAGCTTTAGTGAGCTTGATGCCATACTTAGTGGCTGAGAAGTTGGGTTATGAAGATTTCAAGGCCAGCAACTTCTATATCAGTCTAGGAGATGGGTCAAAGAGGGATGTGGTTGGAGTGATTGAGAGCTTCCCAGTCAAGATAGGAGAAGCAAGGATCCCAACTGATTTTGCAATCATGAGCATGGAACATGAGCCTGAAGACCCTTTTATCTTGGGAAGGCCATTGTAATGACCCTCACCAAGGGTAAAAATCCAAAAATGAAAGATCAAGGAAACGGACCAGAAAAGACTTGAAAAGAAAGAAGATGTTAAACAAGGAAGAACGAAGAAGTCCGAGGGAAAAGTTAGGAGTCGAAAAATGACCAAACCAAGACGGAGGGACCGGGAGTATGGCCAGGACCCTAAGGATGATCGAGGAGTCAAGAAAATTGGCCGAAGAATGTCAAGAAGTGTTGCCAAGAGACTTTTACCGAGGAAATTAGTCGAAGGCCCGAGTCATATTGTCAAAACACCCGAGATGTAATGACCGGACCAACCATGGCGTACTGTCCGTATTGCTCGAGAGATTACCATGCGTACCGAACGGAACGGCCGGACGACCGAGATAACTGTCCAAGGAGGTGAATATTGTTGGAAGCAAATGTCAAAGGTGATAAACAAGGATTTGAGAATTTTGGGAAAATTTATTAACTTCCCAAAATTTCGACCAATAAGAAGCAAGATAAGTGGAGAATTATTTTAATCAAGAAGATTAAAGAAGATAGTGGGGAGATTAAGCTTAATCAAGGTGATTAAGGAAGAAGTGGTGTTAAGGTGGCCAAGTTTCACTAATTTTCACCAAGGAAGCTTAAGGAGAAGAAGAGGACCACATTGAGCCAAGTCACCCATTTCCTTATAAAATTATGTGGTGATTAGCGACATGCACTAATAAAAAGGGTGGACATGCACTAATAAGGAGGAGTGTTATGCACTAATAGAGGAGGATTAAGAGGCTAATTGGCGAGTTCTAATTGGATGGAGAGGCACTTGTCGCATAAACAAGCAAAGAGGAGAACACATGTCGATTCGCACTAAGGAAAGGAAGAGAAACTCGAGTCTATAAATAGTGGGAGTGAAGCTCATTACCAAAGTTTCTCATTTCCTCTCATCTCACTAAACACTCAAACACTTAGAGTTTCTCTCAAGTTAAGAGAGAAACAAAGGAGAGATTGCCGAGAGAGGGAGATAGCCGCATAAAGGGAGGAGTTGCTGCCGAAGTAACCTTAGGCAAAGAAGCGGAGTCATTATCAAGTGATCATCGAGAAAACACGGTGGTGGTGTCGAGATCAAACTGTTGGAGAGGAAGGAGCCTCTATCAACGAATTCTTGGGAGAAAGACGCGGTTGAACTTAGTAAACCGATAACGAGAACGGTTGAAGGAGCGGAGGAGTGTCAAGCGGAGACCGTCTGATCGTGTGGTGCCGTGAATCTGTGTGATCATCGTCGATACGCGAGAGGTGAGTCTGAGGTAGTGCATGTAGAGTAGATGCATGTAGAGTTGGTTTAAATTGATTGCATGCCGAGTAGGATTCATTTTAGTAAAAGGTGTAGATACACATCTAACTTGAATCACCATGCATGTTGAATTGGTTATATTTTAAGTAAATTGGGACTTAAAATTTGGTTAGGATTGCATGCTAAAATGAGCTAGTTTAACTTGAATATCTTCTTGTTAAAATCCGGTTGCATGCATAATTGGTGATTAAATAATTTGCATTGTTTTGCATAAATTTAATCGAGGTTAGAACATGCTTAAATTAACCTTAAGGATTTAAATGAGTAAATCGGTTAGGTTGCATGTTGTTTTGGACTTAGGATTTAAATGGGTAAATCTTAATTTGGTTGCATGCTTAATAGGACTTGTTGCATTGTTTTTGCTTAAGTCGATTGTTATTGTTTGCATGCATGTAGAATGATCTTAAGTTGCTTGATTTATTTCTTGCTTCTTGTTGATTAAATTCATGTTGGTTTTCTTGTGTGGTTGCTTGCATGCGTATACACTAATCCTAAGTTGCTTGATATACTATCTCGCTTCTTGTGTGATTAATGCATGTCTTATTCTTGCTCGATTTCTTGCTTGCATGCTAGACGAATCGTTGCTTGAATTATGGTTGTGCGTTTTGTCTTAGCTAGTCTCTTGAATGTGTTTCTAGAGTCGTAGCTAGTGTAGTGTGTCGATAAGTCTGGTTCCAAAAGTTTATGTCACGCGTAAGTTCCCACGATCACTTGCGCGGGGACATTGTTACGGCTGGCTAGCTACCAGCGTAACCGCTACATGACGATGTAGCCAAGTTGTGGGCTCATTGCTGGTGACCTTTGTGGTCTCGGCATGAGGGGGATGGTATGGAACAGAACAGATTATCGAAGGGCCCTAGGTGTAAAGAGTCTAGAGTAATCAAGCGTCCCTTGTTTATGGCTAGTCGTCTTTACATGTTGTGTTTGGTGTAGGAGTCTAGGATAGTTCAAGTGTTCCTTGTTTATTCTAGATTGTCCTTGCGTGTTGTAGATGAGTCAAGAGTCTAAAGTGGTCTTTAGTCGTCTTGTGTTGTGAGTAGCGAGTTTAGATCTTTCGAGTATGTCGTAGCGATCTAGTTCTCTTGCGTGTTTGACTGTTTGATTGTTTGATTGCTTCCGCTATAGCTTTTGTTGCGTACTTTGATAACTTGCTAGTTGTTTAGCTTGCTTGTTTTCTTTGATTGCCGGGGTAGTCGGGTTGGGGTAGTAGAATCCTGTTTAGGATAAAGGGGTACCCAGACTCACTGAGTAATCTTAGATTACTCATGTCTCAGTTGTTGTGGTTTTGCAGGGAAGCCTAAGTGAGTCTAGAGCCGGAGCAAACTTTAGGGTACAGGATAGGGTTTTCTTGTGTTCCTTGTAAAACCCTATAATTTTACAAATGGTTATGTATATATTTTTCCGACTATCTATATATATATTGCTTTAATAATTTGTTTGTGATGAACTATTTTACTAAAGTAATATATATACGGTTTTCAGGAAAACATGGCAAGTTGCAGCTGATACTCGGCCTTGTCCGGGCTGACACAACGCACCAGGCCGCGAGGGTTGAAAAGCCTAAGTAACCTCGGTTGCGGGTGGGATTGTGCTAGGGAGGATCGGTCGGGAAGTCTGCAGCTTCCGTCCTCGGCCGGACCACCTCGGCGCAATTCTGCAAGTGGCGTTCCGTGGCTGTCCGATGGCCTTCGTGGTCCTAGGACGGTTCGGGCGTTACAACGGTGGTATCAGAGCGGTGTTTTCGAACCCGCGAGCACTTGTGCATTTCAAAGTTTTATCGAGTAATGTGTCGCAAGAACAAAGAAATTTTATCCGGTGGTTTGCTTGTCTAGTTTAGGTTGAACCTTAGAATGAACTAAGCGTCTAACCTTGTTTCTTGTGGGTTTTAGATGTATTCAGGTGATTCAGGTTGCGGGGATGGTTCAGGAGATGAGGGCCGAGACATGAGGGTTGTGGACATCGTAACGGGTTCTTGTCAACGGAATCAGAGCGGCCAATGGCTATATGATTCAAGTAATGAGAGTGAGGACGGTGTGTTTGATACCGACGACACCAATTGGTCCGTCGAGACCGATTCATCAGAATGTCTGGAAGAAACGGAGGAGTTGGAAGTTAATCAAGATGACCAGACAATAGTATTGGAGATTGGCGAGCCAAGTCGACTTCAAGTACGAATGGACGCGCAAGGGAAGTTTGAAACTATCCCTGTAGGAGATCATGGAGAGGCGGAGGTGGAGCTAGCCGACAAGCTGCAAAAGTTGTTATTGAATCTTGTGGAGGACCAAGGCGAGGATATCAGTCCTGAAAACTTTATGAGGGAGTACCCGGAGGCGGTTGATAAGATTCTTAATTTCTTGACGGACGTGTATGTGCCGGAGGAGGAAGGAGCTGCAAGCGGCACAGGAACGGTACATGAGACCGGAGGTCCGAGTGGTGAGCAATCCGCGAAAGGAGCAGAAACGGATACCCAAATTTTCTTGGTGTTAGACGATGATGAGGATGCAGTACCGGAAGTCAAGGAGAACGAAGAACTAACTAAGGAGGATCCTGAGTTTGGAGAACCAGCGGCGAGAAGGGATAGAGTTGTGGAGGTGATTGACTTAGTGTCAAGCGATGATGAAGGGATTCCAACTTTTGTGGTGGAGTCAAGGGACGAGCAGGACCCGATACCAAGTGGTCGAGAACAAGAAGCTGATGCGAGTACGGAACTTATGGAGGACGTGAGGTTGAGACCTAGTGCGAGACGAGTAGTAAGAGAACAAGGAGAACCAAGCCAAGTCTCAAGCGACCAAGAAGAGCAAGACCAAGTAGTACCAGACCCGGTAGTGTCGAACCAGATAGTGCTGAGACGTGATAGCCCTATTCGAGCCGTGCCATTACAAATGGTGTTACCGGAGGAAGAGGAGGAACCAATGGACCGAGATTTGGAGATGCTTGCTAAGAAATATGAGTTAAGAAAGCAGAACCGAGAACGCCGAAGGATGGAGATGGGAGAAAGTAGTTCAAGTTTGAAGAGAACAAGAGAATACTACCAAGAGCTGCAGGAGAAAGGGGAGTTGGAGATGCACTCCGTGACGTTTCAACCAAGAGGCAGGCTGAGAATGCGAGCTACTGCCAGGAAGAGAGTAGTCTATCCAAGTCAAGTTCACATGAGGAACACGCCATACTGCGAGTTGTGCGAGGGCGTCGGGCATTGGACGAAGAACTGTTGGAGGACGGCGTTAAGACGCATATGTGACCCAACGAACCAAGATTGCGAGTGGTGTGGACTGCGAGGGCACTTTGCTTATTGTTGCCCAAATCCTAATCGTATGAGGTACTGGAGGCGATGTGAAGCATGTGGAGAACCAGGGCACCCGAATAATCATTGTTGGAGGACAAGACCACAACACTTTCCGAACCTGGAGGATATGGTATGCACCGTATGTGGTGGAAGAGGACACTATGTCCATGAATGTCCGTACCGGATGGTACGAGAAAGAATAAGTCCAGTCGGTCGATGGGAAGAGATGGAAGTGAATCCGTTAAGGCGAGCTGAACGAGTGGAAGAGAACCCGATGAACCAAGCTGGAACCTCGACGTCTGCTGCCTCTACCTCAACCGAGTCTCCCGCTGAACCGCCACCTGATGAGCCAGCTAGAGTTAGCGTGTGCACGTGCGAAATGTGTACTAGGCTCAGGAACCAGTAGGACCCTTGGGGAGTAAGGGAAGGTTGTTTCTTTTTGGGCGTAAGTATAAGGGTTGGATAATTTTCTTGTGTGTACCTAGAACTAACCTTGTAGTGTTGCCTAGGATCCGAACCCTTAGAATTATCGGCTAGGTTGGTGTAGAACTTGTGTAGCTTTTTCATCGGTTTGTAAAAAGTACCTTATGTTCTCTAGCCGTGTTTGTGGTGTTTGTTACTATATAACTGCTTGCTAATCCTTGCTTGTTTTTATTACTTGCTTTGATTGTGCTTGAGTTTTATAGGTTTGCATAGATAATTATATGACATAATTACCTTGCATGATATAACGCTATCGACGAACGATTCACATAAGTCACCACAGAACGCGATCAGACAAAAGCGAAGAAGCTCAAGAGAGGACAAGAGAATTCGGTTAAGGACAAACAACAAGTTCTGGTTATTAGCTATAAGGAGGAGGAGTGAAAAGAAGGGGAATGATAAAGAAGTGGAGGCAAACTCAAAGAAATCAAAAGAATAGTGCAAATCAATCGACAGCGACAAATGTGCAGAAAGGGTCAAAGTAAACACGACCAAGAAAGTGCAAAAGGAGTAAGACAAAGAGGGTGCAAGAAGAAAATAGTCTACGAATAGACAAAGAGGGTGCGAGAAAATAAGGAACAACAACGGCGAAGCCTAACATGCTAAAGAGGCAAAAACCAGCCAAAGAAAATGGACAAGGGAGACAATCCTAAGGCGTGTGAGGATAAAGAAGTGAGTAAAACAAAGAAGCATGGTGTTGAGGCCAATAAAGGAAAAGATTCGAGTCGTATGGAGAAGCATACCAAGGAGAAGTGAGTTAACTATAAATGGAAGGAAGAAAGAAGAGTCAGGAACAAGCTGAAGAAAGAGAAGCATTGACTCGAGGATGTTAATGGTGATGAAGCCATAGTACAACAAGGCAAAAGTCTCAATGAATGGGGAACCTAGCGATTAAGAGGAGCCAAGAGAGTGCTGGAAATGCAGAAGCTTTCCAAGAAGCAACAGCCAATGGAGTCCAAGTATATAAAGCTAAAACGGTGGTATGAATGTGGAGTTCAATGTTGGAGAAGAGATGGCCAAAGGAAGGAGAATTTAGGCGGAGATATTCACAAGATAGTAACCGCAAGGCGATGACATCTATGCCAGGAGTGTAAGCGTCACCCAAAAGAAGGGGGAGACGTGAGAATTCGGGGACGAATTCTTATAAGGGGGGGAGAATGTAATGACCCTCACCAAGGGTAAAAATCCAAAAATGAAAGATCAAGGAAACGGACCAGAAAAGACTTGAAAAGAAAGAAGATGTTAAACAAGGAAGAACGACTAGAAGAAGTCCGAGGGAAAAGTTAGGAGTCGAAAAATGACCAAACCAAGACGGAGGGACCGGGAGTATGGCCAGGACCCTAAGGATGATCGAGGAGTCAAGAAAATTGGCCGAAGAATGTCAAGAAGTGTTGCCAAGAGACTTTTACCGAGGAAATTAGTCGAAGGCCCGAGTCATATTGTCAAAACACCCGAGATGTAATGACCGGACCAACCATGGCGTACTGTCCGTATTGCTCGAGAGATTACCATGCGTACCGAACGGAACGGCCGGACGACCGAGATAACTGTCCAAGGAGGTGAATATTGTTGGAAGCAAATGTCAAAGGTGATAAACAAGGATTTGAGAATTTTGGGAAAATTTATTAACTTCCCAAAATTTCGACCAATAAGAAGCAAGATAAGTGGAGAATTATTTTAATCAAGAAGATTAAAGAAGATAGTGGGGAGATTAAGCTTAATCAAGGTGATTAAGGAAGAAGTGGTGTTAAGGTGGCCAAGTTTCACTAATTTTCACCAAGGAAGCTTAAGGAGAAGAAGAGGACCACATTGAGCCAAGTCACCCATTTCCTTATAAAATTATGTGGTGATTAGCGACATGCACTAATAAAAAGGGTGGACATGCACTAATAAGGAGGAGTGTTATGCACTAATAGAGGAGGATTAAGAGGCTAATTGGCGAGTTCTAATTGGATGGAGAGGCACTTGTCGCATAAACAAGCAAAGAGGAGAACACATGTCGATTCGCACTAAGGAAAGGAAGAGAAACTCGAGTCTATAAATAGTGGGAGTGAAGCTCATTACCAAAGTTTCTCATTTCCTCTCATCTCACTAAACACTCAAACACTTAGAGTTTCGTTTTCTCTCAAGTTAAGAGAGAAACAAAGGAGAGATTGCCGAGAGAGGGAGATAGCCGCATAAAGGGAGGAGTTGCTGCCGAAGTAACCTTAGGCAAAGAAGCGGAGTCATTATCAAGTGATCATCGAGAAAACACGGTGGTGGTGTCGAGATCAAACTGTTGGAGAGGAAGGAGCCTCTATCAACGAATTCTTGGGAGAAAGACGCGGTTGAACTTAGTAAACCGATAACGAGAACGGTTGAAGGAGCGGAGGAGTGTCAAGCGGAGACCGTCTGATCGTGTGGTGCCGTGAATCTGTGTGATCATCGTCGATACGCGAGAGGTGAGTCTGAGGTAGTGCATGTAGAGTAGATGCATGTAGAGTTGGTTTAAATTGATTGCATGCCGAGTAGGATTCATTTTAGTAAAAGGTGTAGATACACATCTAACTTGAATCACCATGCATGTTGAATTGGTTATATTTTAAGTAAATTGGGACTTAAAATTTGGTTAGGATTGCATGCTAAAATGAGCTAGTTTAACTTGAATATCTTCTTGTTAAAATCCGGTTGCATGCATAATTGGTGATTAAATAATTTGCATTGTTTTGCATAAATTTAATCGAGGTTAGAACATGCTTAAATTAACCTTAAGGATTTAAATGAGTAAATCGGTTAGGTTGCATGTTGTTTTGGACTTAGGATTTAAATGGGTAAATCTTAATTTGGTTGCATGCTTAATAGGACTTGTTGCATTGTTTTTGCTTAAGTCGATTGTTATTGTTTGCATGCATGTAGAATGATCTTAAGTTGCTTGATTTATTTCTTGCTTCTTGTTGATTAAATTCATGTTGGTTTTCTTGTGTGGTTGCTTGCATGCGTATACACTAATCCTAAGTTGCTTGATATACTATCTCGCTTCTTGTGTGATTAATGCATGTCTTATTCTTGCTCGATTTCTTGCTTGCATGCTAGACGAATCGTTGCTTGAATTATGGTTGTGCGTTTTGTCTTAGCTAGTCTCTTGAATGTGTTTCTAGAGTCGTAGCTAGTGTAGTGTGTCGATAAGTCTGGTTCCAAAAGTTTATGTCACGCGTAAGTTCCCACGATCACTTGCGCGGGGACATTGTTACGGCTGGCTAGCTACCAGCGTAACCGCTACATGACGATGTAGCCAAGTTGTGGGCTCATTGCTGGTGACCTTTGTGGTCTCGGCATGAGGGGGATGGTATGGAACAGAACAGATTATCGAAGGGCCCTAGGTGTAAAGAGTCTAGAGTAATCAAGCGTCCCTTGTTTATGGCTAGTCGTCTTTACATGTTGTGTTTGGTGTAGGAGTCTAGGATAGTTCAAGTGTTCCTTGTTTATTCTAGATTGTCCTTGCGTGTTGTAGATGAGTCAAGAGTCTAAAGTGGTCTTTAGTCGTCTTGTGTTGTGAGTAGCGAGTTTAGATCTTTCGAGTATGTCGTAGCGATCTAGTTCTCTTGCGTGTTTGACTGTTTGATTGTTTGATTGCTTCCGCTATAGCTTTTGTTGCGTACTTTGATAACTTGCTAGTTGTTTAGCTTGCTTGTTTTCTTTGATTGCCGGGGTAGTCGGGTTGGGGTAGTAGAATCCTGTTTAGGATAAAGGGGTACCCAGACTCACTGAGTAATCTTAGATTACTCATGTCTCAGTTGTTGTGGTTTTGCAGGGAAGCCTAAGTGAGTCTAGAGCCGGAGCAAACTTTAGGGTACCGGATAGGGTTTTCTTGTGTTCCTTGTAAAACCCTATAATTTTACAAATGGTTATGTATATATTTTTCCGACTATCTATATATATATTGCTTTAATAATTTGTTTGTGATGAACTATTTTACTAAAGTAATATATATACGGTTTTCAGGAAAACATGGCAAGTTGCAGCTGATACTCGGCCTTGTCCGGGCTGACACAACGCACCAGGCCGCGAGGGTTGAAAAGCCTAAGTAACCTCGGTTGCGGGTGGGATTGTGCTAGGGAGGATCGGTCGGGAAGTCTGCAGCTTCCGTCCCTTGGCCGGACCACCTCGGCGCAATTCTGCAAGTGGCGTTCCGTGGCTGTCCGATGGCCTTCGTGGTCCTAGGACGGTTCGGGGGCGTTACAGCCATTCTTAGCCACATCTGGGGCTGTAATTGATGTGAAGATGGGGACTATCAAGCTCCACCTGACTGAAGATTTCACTATGAAGTTTGACATCGACAACCCTACTAATTTGTCTTCCATCAATGATCCACCTTACTCTATCAAAAGAAAAGAGGATCATGAGGTCTCAAGTAAGGAAATACCTTCAAGTTCTAAGCTACCCTTTTAAGAAGAATCAGTGGAGAGGCTTAAGAATTCTGTTCAAGAACTGACTAAAGGATCTCCAAGTCAAGCTCAACAAGAAGCCTTTGAAGAAACCAATAATAAGGTTAAAGCTTAAGAGGAAACAAGGTTCAAGTTCAAGTTTCATGGGTACAGTGATCAACAATCAAGGTCACAGTGATCAAGTTGTACCAGGGAGGATCTCATCACCTCCTTGGTATCTAAACCAAGCCTAAGAAGGCAACCAAAGTCAAGCTTAATGACTCTAAACAAGATCACTAGGGAGGAAGTCCCTAAGGTATCCTTTGTAAATATGCTTTATTTTCTTAGTAGTTTTGATGTGTTTTCTTTTATGTTTGTGTTGGGCAGGCCTTTTTAATGAAAGTGTAGATGGGTATGGAGAGATTTGGACTTGGGGAAGTAGATTCGCAAGCCCACTCGACCAGCCCACGAGAGGTATTCGACTGAGTTGGCAAAGAACTAAGGCCCACTCGATTCTCATTTCTCTAGAATGATCGAGTGGAGGGAAGAAAAACAAGAAAAAATTAAATTTTCAAACTTTGGTCAAGGAGCTCGACCACGTGCTGGTCGAGTGTGGGGTCGAGTGGCAGCAAAAAGCAGGTCAAAGATTCCCATTTCAAATTTGAATGGTATGGACGCTCCACTCTTGTCTCCTTGTCCCCTTAGCTTCTTTAAATACAGGTTGATTCGATCATGTATCTCTCACACTCTCCATTTGCTCAAAACAATTAAATTCAAGTTTAAAATCTCTCTCAAAGTTCATCTTTTTGCTCAAAGCTTAGCTCTTTTAGTTTTTGGGTCACTAACCTATTAACTTTAAGCTTTGAGTCTATTCCTCTCAGTTCTGTTCGAAAATGTCTTCAAGGATTACTAGGAAGTCTCAACAAGCGGCTGCAAGCTCCCTGAATCGTCGTGATGCTCGTCTACAATCAAGGGGAGAAACTGAAAGAACCACTCGACCCCCCCACTCGAGCAAGCACACGACCGAGTGGTGGTCCGAGTAGCCGATCGAGTCAGATTGCGAGTTCAAGAAATCAGTCATCTGAGAAAGATCGTGAGAGAACTGAAAGTGAAGAAGAGAGGGAACCAACTCTTATGGAATTCATGAGGAGAAACAAGGCCAAAGGGAAGAGGCCAGCAGTTGAGATTGAACATGAGGAGGTTGAGAGTGAGAGTGAAGAAGAAGATGAAGAAGAAGAGGGAGAGGATGATGGAGAAGAAGAATCTTGTGGTTTGACTAAGAGGCAACTTTATGAAACCTTCATGAGGATGCAGTTCTTGGGGACTAGATATCCACACAAAGAAACCATGGAGAATCTAGGCATTGATGAAGATGTAGAATATCTTTTTGAGAAGAGCAGCCTAACCAAGTTCATAGGGCTTTGTATGGAGGGTTAAGGAAGAAAGTTGTGAGTTTCTAGCCATAGTCAAGTTGCACACCTACATGAGGAAGGATGATGAGCTTGAAGCTGGTCACATTGCCTTTACTATCAAGGGAAGAAGTATGAGCTTCCAATGAAGAAGATATCCAATATCTTTGGCTTTGAAGTTGGGAGTAATAGAAGCTTGGTCATACCAAGAGAAGAACTCTATGCTGTTTGGGAAACCATTAGAGATAACATCACATACTCATCCTCCAAGACCAAGAGTTGAAAGATAAGAAGCCCAATCCTTAGGTACTTCCACAAGGCCTTAGCAAACACCTTATTTGCTAGGAAGGAAACTGGAAACCTCAATGAGGGTGAGCTCAAGATGATTGACATGGCTCTCAATGGAATCATCCTTAAGGCAAGATATGGAACCATCATTCTTGGGACCATTGTGGAGACTGACCTTGCAATGGTGCTCATTGACCACATGATATATTTGAGAAGTTGGGTAGGCAAGCTACAAAACAAAGGGTCAAGAGGAGCCTTAGCCATTGGAGGCATCATCACTCCAATACTACAAGCTGCCAAGGTCCCACTTAGAGGAGAGAAGGTTTTGTCAAGATGGATTGACTCAAGCTACCTCACCTCTACTCTCATATTAGCCAAGGAGATGCATCAAGGAAATCACATTTTCAACTTTGAGCTTTCAACAGTTGGGAAAAAACAGTTGATCTTACCTAAGCAAGAGCTCACCACCATCAAGAAGGAGCAAACATTGACTTCTGGCCAGCTGATGAGTTCTTGTTTGATGGGATAGTTCAAGTAAGATTTAATGAAGATGGAGATGTGGAAATGGCTGATGGGGAGGAGCTGTTTTACTTTGAGGATTATGAGCCCAACCCAAGAGATAGTAGAGGAGTGAGGAAGAATAGCAAGAGGTTGACACTCCTACAAAGGTGGAACAAGTCGCATGGGAATAAGTTTGATAAGCTAAAGAAGAAGGTGGGCAAAATGGCTAAGTCCATCAAGAGCCTAATGAAGGAGATTGCTGAGTTGAAGAGTGGAAATTCTTCACAAACACCATCTAGCCCTTTGAGGAGGAGTAGCTCAACTAGAGCACTTTCAAGAGTTGAAAACCTAGTGGAACGAGCTAGAGCCTCCATGTACGAGCCAATTTAGAGGAAGAGGAGTTCATGTAGCCGAGAACAACAACTTTCGAGGCACTCGACCGGGTCACTCGAGCACCCACTCGACCGAACACCCCAGATGCACTCGGCCGAGGTCCAGCCCAGAACACCTTATGGCTTCCCAGCTCCAGCTGCTTATCCAGGCTATCCAGGTTACCCTCCTTTCCCACCCCAGTACTTCATGGATCCAGCACTCTTGCACATGTTCTACCAGCAGCAAGGCCAGCCATTTGAGACTCGCAGTCCAGCTCGACCCCCGCCACTCGACCGGGCACTCGACCAAGTCCCAATTGATTGCTATCGTCGACTTGCCCCAGTCACCTTCTCCAAGTCAGCAACAAGACCCCCACTACACTTATGAGAGCATGAATGAGGATGTGGACAGCTTCTTCTAGAATCCCTAAGGTCCCAATATCACTTTCACTTGTAAATATCATTGCATTTCATATTGTGTGTTTTGTTTTCTTTTATGTCTTGAATCCTCTTACAAATTTCTCTCACACAGAGGACTGTGTGATTTAAGTTTGGGGTAGGGTTTGAGATTGTATTTGACATTGTGTTTTGTTTTCTTATTTCAAACTTTTAGCATAATCATGGTAGTATTTTCTTAGCATCTAAGGCATAGAAAAACCACAAAAATTTGAAATTTTTTGCAAAAATCTTTACAAAAAAAAAAAAAGAGTGTTCATGTAGTTTGCATTGCATATTAGGATCTTGTTTAGAATGTTTAATGTAGGACTGTTAAATATTTCCATTAGGGATCTATGATGAGTTTTGCCTTGTTAGCTTGCTAGATTCACCAAACTAGGATCAATGCCCAAGTTAATAGTACTTTGATACTAGTTGAGTGGTTAAGCATAAGATTGAACCAAGCCTTGAATTCCTGCATTGCATTTGGTCTAAATTGAAGCATGTTGTGATTTGATGCCATTTCCTACTCATAAGAACCTAAATTGACTTACAATTATCTATGTGTGCATTGCTTTAAACTCATGGATACCATATACATATTTGGATCATCTTTCTCCTTTTTACCACTCTTGTTGTTCCAAGTAGCTGATTTCACTTTTTAATCAGTTTCCCTACCCTTAACCAATCCTTCTTTCAAGCCATCTTTGTTCTTGAGTGTGTAAGGCCTTTTTGGGAATTAGCTTGGTAGAAAGTGTTAGGTTTGAACTGACAAGAGTAAAGCTTTGTGTAGTTCTAGTTAGCACTTTTCAAACTAGATAGGACTAGGTGGTTTACTTGTTGGGTTTGGGACTTGGCTGTTTTGAAAAGAAAAGAGGAAAAAGAGAAAGAAAAGGGTAGAGTCTTTAAGAGTAGAGTCTTTAAGAAAAGGGTAGAGTCTTTAAGAGGGGAACCTAAATTGACTTACAATTATCAAAATTGTTGTTGAAGATGGTTCTAGTTAAAGAAAAGAAAAGTCTAGCAAAATGCTTGTATGTCTTAAGAATAAGAAGAATAAGAAGATGGTTCATCTGAGTCTGCATTTATGTGCATTAAAAACCCAAAAAATTTAAAACTTTTCATAAAAAATAAAATAAAAAGAGTATTCATGTATTTGCATTTACATATTAGGATTGAGTCTAGTTTGTTTCATATAGGATTGTTTCATATGCATCTTAGGGGACAATGATTAAAACTACTTTGTTTAAAATCAAACCTTAGGATTGAAGCTATAGCCCTTAATCACAGTTCATTGTTGCTAGATCAGTCTTTGGAAAAAAATGAAAAATCTTTGCTTAGAACCTTGTCTACCTTAGGATTGAAGCTATTTTTGGGTTTTTTAATAAGTAAATGCAACTAGATGAACACTCTTTTTTTATTTTATTTTTATGAAAAGTTTTAAAATTTTTTGGGTTTTTTAATGCACATAAATGCAGACTCAGATGAATAAAACTAGCATGGTTTAATTTGAAATAATAAAAATAAGAAAATAAAACACAATGTTAAATACATTCTAGGACCCTCCCCCAAACTTAAATTACAGAGTCCCTGTGTAAATAAAAGTTGGAAAATAATCCAAGAATCACACAAAATGAATTAAACTAAATGCAATGGTATATACAAGTGTTGGATGAAATTGGTACCTCATGGGTTGGTGAAGAAGGAGGTTGCAGCAGCCTCCATACTTGCCAACGTGTAGCCAGTGTCGTCTCCGGCTTCAGCAAGTGCCGGTGTTTGCTCGTCAGAGAGCTCGGTAATGTGCACAGAAGACTTACTTGGACCAGCATCCGAGGTGTTGATCGAGGGTGGGATCCAAGTATCTTTCTATCCCCCATATACAGTCAATAGTCAGAGAGTTAAGAGGTATCTAGGGGAGAAGGAAACTCATGAGAAGTGCAGAATGCTTCTCAAGGATGCTCCTCAAGCCTGAAAAAGCATCAAAGTCAAGCTTAGTGACTTTAAACAAGCTCACTAGGGAGGAAGTCCCTAAGGTATCTCTGTACATACTGCCTTGGAATTATAGTATTTTGATTTTTGCTTTCGTATTTTCATGGGTAGGCAAGCTAGGGAGTCTGATTAGAACATGAAGAGACAGCTAACGGAGATTCGCGGTCCAGCTCGACCCCCCCACTCGAACAGGCACTCGACCGAGTCAGGCTCGATTGGCATCGTCGAGCTGCCCCAAAATCCATCTCCAAGCCACCAAGAGGACCCCAACTACTCATATGACAGCATGCAGATGGATGTGGACAACTTCTTCCACAATCCCTAAGGTACCATCATCACCTTACCATTGTTTATACCATTGCATTTGATGTTGTGTTTTGTTTTTGTTTTTAGTCTTGAATCCTCTTACAAATTTCTTTCACACAGAGGACTGTGTGATTTAAGTTTGGGGGAGGGTTTGAGATAGCATTTGATGTTGTGTTTTGTTTTCTTATTTCAAATTTTTATCATCATCATGTTAGCACTTGCATAATCATTTAAGGCATAGAAAAACCATAAAAATCTGAAAATTTTTGAAAAAATCGTTATAAAAAAAGAGTATTCATGTAGTTTGCATTGCATATTAGGATCTTGTTTAGCATGTTTCATATAGAATTGTATAATTTTTGCATTAGGGATCTATGATGAGTTTTTCCTTGTTAGCTTGCTTAATTCACTATACTAGGATCAATGCCCAAGTTAATAGTACTTTGATGCTAGTTGAGTGGTTAGAAGCATAAAATTGAACCAAGCCTTGAATTCCTGCATTGCATTTGGTCTAAATTGAAGCATGTTGTGATTTGATTCCATTTCCTATCTATAAAAACCTAATATTGACTTTTAATTATCAATGTGTGCATTGCTTTAAACTCATGGATACCACATACATATTTGGATCATCTTTCTCCTTTTTACCACTCTTGTTGATCCAAGTAGCTGATTAAATCATTAAGATCAGTTCCCCTACCCCTTAACCAAACCTTCTTTCAAGCCTTGTTTATTCTTGTGTGTGTGAGGCCTATTTTTGGGATTGAGCTTGGTAGAAAGTGTTAGGTTTGAACTGACAAGAGTAAGACCTTGTGTAGTTCTAGTTTGCATTTTCCAAACTAGATAGGACTAGGTGGTTCACTTGTTGGGTTTGGGACTTGGCTGTTATAAAAAGAAAAGAAAGAAAAGAGAAACAAGAAGGGTAGAGTCTTTAGGAGAGGAATGTGTTTATGTAAAAGCTAATGTCTAGTGAAAGGATGGGAAGTAAGAAAATGGTTATCTAAGATGGTTCTAGTTAAAAGAAAAAGAAAACAAAGCAAAGAGCAGTTTAGCAAAAAGCTTATATGTCTTAAGAGTAAGAAGAAAAGAGAACCATATCAATCAATAAGAATCCCCCATCCCACTAGAAAGATCAAATAAGAAACCTCTCCTAAGATTTGAAAACCAAAAGAGAAAAGGGTTAAAGAGAAAAGAAGAAGTTAAAGGGTAGCACTAGGATCATTTGGGTTTAGATTGTTAGGATAAACACTTTGGGTGCCTTTGGGTAGACAAGGTTTTGTTCTTGTATGTGTCTAAGTGTTCTTACCTTTAGCATTCTTCTAAAGCTCAATCCATTTTTTATGAGAAAACCTTGATGTTGACAAGCCCCACTCTAAAAAGAGACCTTCATTGTCTCAAAACCCTTGCTACCAAGCCAAATGAGTTTAAGCATTGCATAGAATTGATTCATGTTCTTGATTAATGAATGTTAAAGAAAAATGGTTGATTTTAATGCATGTGGATATCTAAGGCTCAAATCAGTAAAGGTTGTGATATGCTTGTCTAAAATTTTTAAGTACAGCTCATTCAACTTGCATCATAGTACTAGTAACTTGGACATTGATTCTAGATGGTCTATTTGCAAGTTTTAGAAGCTGAGATCCAACTTTCAAACCTCATCTACCTTCTTATGTCTTTTTTATTTGCTTGAGGGCAAGCAAAGACTAAGTTTGGGGGTGTTGATGTTCATATATTTTACCATGTTTTCCCTTGGTTTATTCACATCTTTTGTATCTTTTTCTATCCATTTTCACCATTATTGTGTAGCTTTAGGACTAATCATGCATTAGAGTTTAGTTGCATTGCATTTGCATATTTTCATGCATAAACAGGTGATTTTGGAGCTTAAGGAGCATGGAAGCAATGTTGAAGAGAAGTGAAGCAATCATGAAGGCAAAGCAAGGGAGTTAAGGCTGAAGAACCAAGGCCCGGAGTCCAGCTCGACCAAGCACTCGACCGAGTGGGAGATGGACACGACCGAGTGGAGATTGCACGTGAGATGCCAGCTCGACCCCTAGCTCGACCGAGCACTGGTCCAGTTGACCGAGCCGTTGACTACTTTGACTTTTTCTATTTTTAGGGCTTCCACCTTCCCCACTATATAAAGCATTGTACCTGCAGCCACCAAAGAGTCCAGCTTTTTAGATATTCTCAGAAAGCTAGTTTTTACCTTTTTCAGCTTTTATTCCTTTTGCTTTTTATTTTAGATTTTGTACTTGTTTAAGAAAACTCATAGATTCTTCAATATTGTTGGTTCAATAACTTTCTTAATATTGAGAATTTGAGAACAAGTCTATGTGAGATGCATAGGTTTGATTGTTTCTTGACCATGAGAGTGGGAGAAACTTGTCTTAGATTAGTATGTCTAGAGATTAGCTCATAGCTTGCTTGAGATTTGTTGACCAAGTTAGATAATCACAATGATCAGTTCATCCCATGAATCCATCCTCAGGACCTTCTTTGTTTATTGATTTCTTAGTTTAAATATCATCGCTTGCTTGTTGTTTGATTCATTCTTGCATTGCTCTGTTTTTATTGTCTTGCTCTGTTTTCACGTTTAAGTCCAACTCGACCTCTCACTCGACCTACACTCGGTCGAGTGCTTGCTCGAGCTCATCCCCAGGTTTCTTGTTTATGATCTGTAGTTGTCCTGTCTTATCTTTTGTTTCATTCCTGTTTAATTTCCATTGCATTCACTTAGCATCTAGTTTATTACCTGTCTTGCATTAGTTTATATCTTGTGTTTACAGTTTCTGTTTCTGTTCTTAGTTCATAATCATTCTGTTTCATTTGCATTTAGTTCTTAGTTCTTGTAGTTTACTTTCTGCTTTTTACATTTTCATCTTAGGATTGTTAGTGACAAACAATCTTTACACTTGGCTTGACTTAGATTCATATGCATATCTTGATTGTTCACAAGCACTCAAATTGGATTGACACCTCTTATACTGCAACTGCATAAGGGGAATTGAAACACCCATCCATCCATATCATACCATTGCATACACTGCCACCTTTCATCTTTCACCACCACAAAATATTAATGTTTCAACTTGTTTATTTTAAGATTGTTAGAACCTAAACCTTAATTGCTTGGCTTGACTTGCATTGTACTGATCATATCCTTCCTGCTAGCAATACACAACCATTTGGATTGATAACCCTTTGTACTACAACTGCATAGGGGATTGATACCTGGGTGAAAAACCTGTCTATCAATTTGGCGCCGTTGCCATTTGGTTGTTTTAATTTTGCTACGTTTAGGATTTCAGGACTTGCTAGATCAAGTTCGTTTGTTTATATTTGTTTCGGATACTGACTTCTTTGCTTTCGCTTTTGTTAGTTTTAAATCTCGGGTACAACCCGAGTACCCACCCGACCCATCACTCGATCACCTCGAGTTGATCCTCGTGTACACGCTCGGTGATATCTTGTGTTTTTGTTGGGTTTTAAGCCTTGTTTTGCATAAGTTTGTTGCATAATATTGTCATTCTAGGTTGTTTTAGGAGGATTTGCATCTAGTATGTTATCTCTCAGGTTCTTGGAGCAATCTCAACACATTTGGAGCATTTAGACTTGTTTTGATTGCAAAGAAGCAAAGTAGAGTGAAGTGAAGAAGAGATGCACTGGAGCGCCATCATCAGCGGCCACCACCATCAGCCCAAGTGTGCCTGGTCGTCCCAATCGGCCATCTCAATCGGCCAAAGCTTGCCCGGCTCAATTTCTCGGATGGAAGATTCAGAACCGGTCAAAAGCGTCTCAAAGATCGAGTCGGATGAAGATCTTACATTGCGATTTAGCTTCCACTCTCTTCATCAAAGTTATAGTCATTTGAGTTATCTTTCCAATAGAGGTTATTTCAAGCAAATCCGAGCTACTATGCAATAGTTACGGCAGTTTTAGTGGATGTAGGTCATTCTGGCGCGAAGACACACGCGGCCACACCACGCGGCCAAACCAAGACCGAGTGAAGACACGCGGCCACACCACTCGGCCAAGCCATGACCGATGGGTTTTAAGTGGTTGGGGGTGCGAAGACACACACGGCCACACCACGCGGCCAAACCAAGACCGAGTGGAGACACGCGGCCACACAACTCGGCCAAACCATGGCCGCTGGAGCCATCTCCTCACTTGTTTTATTGTTGACCCGGGTTTGACCCACTTTGTTTTGGGTTGACCTAGGTTCTTTTCTCCTTTACTATAAATACTCTAAACCTATTAAGGAGACTGATATCTTATCTTATCTTTTGTTAAGTAGCCACCTAGGGTTCCTAAGCTTTTCTACATTTGGTTTTGTTAAATCTTGGTTTGGATTTCCAGTTTTAATAGTAATTTGTCTTTCAAATCTCTTAATCTACAAGCTTTTGTTATGATTTCACAAAGACAAACCCCTTTCCTTTGTGTGATCATGATGATTAGTGAGTAGATCTTTTAAGAACTTTGGGCTTGGTAGATTAGGGAGATAGATGGTTGATCTTTGATGTCTAGGGCTTATTTTATGCATTTCCTATCTTGACTAGTGATAATAATGCTAGATAGCCTTGACAAAGCTTGAATCTAGACTTTAGGATTTCCATGCCCACAAGGTGTTTGATGAAATTCCTGAACCAAACTATTCAAGAGCTTTGCATACCTAGCCAATGGAAATTGATGATTAGGGTGCTTAGTGGTATTTAGACTTGATATTAATGCATGCTTGACTTGTGATTACCTTTGGAAATTGTTGATTATCACTTGATTAGCATAGGAATCTCTATCATGGAAATGGATTGATTTGCATAAGTGTTCTTAGCCATAGGATTGTTCTTGATTGTTGCTTAGACATCTAGGATTGATTAGCTATCTCCCAAGTCAATTACCTTGCCCAAGGTTCTCTTGTTAATTCTTGATTTTTAGTATTATTGCTAGTTGTGTTCTATTTGCTTGAGATTGCATTGTCTTGTTTCATTTCTTTCAATCATTTTGTTAGTTAAGTTGGAGACAAAAGAACTTTTACTTGATTAAGAATAGATTAAGCATTTTGTGTATTCTTGGTGTGTTGGTGGATTGCAAATTGTGGATTGATAATAATTGATACTAAAACTACTGCATCAATTTGGCGCCGTTGCCCGTTTGCATTCTTATTGACCATTAGGATTTGAACTTTGCTTGAGACTATTCATTTACTTTGCACTGTTTGTTACTTGGATTGGATTGGTGGGTTTTCTTTGATTTTCAGGTTGTATGAACTTGAGGAGCCACGGCCAAGCCAACTTGTTTCAGCCTGTGGACGACATTCACTTACTTGAACGAGAGAACCGCCGTTTAGCCCGCCAAGCCATGGACAACAATCCTCCTCTAGCCGCTGCTCATAATGGAAATGAGCAGCCCAACCAAAACCAAGCTCCTATCCATCCTCCAAGACAACCTCGAGTCATTGGAGCCTTTGATCAACCGAACATTCATGGGAACCGCCAGGGAATCAGAGCACCCGCTGTTGAGAACAACAACTACGAAATCAAGTCCAGTCTTATCAACATGGTGCAAAGCTCAAAGTTCCATGGTCTGCCTATGGAAGACCCTCTTGATCACTTGGATCAGTTTGATATGCTGTGTGGGACGGTGAAAATCAATGGTATCTCGGAAGATGCATTCAAACTCCGCCTCTTTCCGTTTTCTCTTGGAGATAGAGCTAGAACATGGGAGAAGAACCTACCAGTGGGATCCATTACTTCGTGGGATCAATGCAAGAGAGCCTTCCTCTCCAAGTTCTTCTCAACTACAAGAACATCAAGGTTGAGAAATGAGATATCAAACTTTGCACAAAAGGGAAATGAGAGTTTTTGTGAAGCATGGGAGAGATTCAAGGGCTATACTATGCAATGTCCTCATCATGGTTTCTCCAAGGAGTCTCTTCTTAGCACATTGTATAGAGGGGTGCTACCAAAGATAAGAATGTTGTTTGACACAGCAAGTAATGGAAACTTCCTTGGCCAAGATGTTGATGTTGGTATGACTTTGGTGGAGAATCTTGCACAAAGTGATGGTAACTATGGAGAGGATTATGATAGAAAACCAAGAGATCATTCTGATATGAATGAGCAACACAGAAAGGAGATCAAAGCATTGAATGAAAAGATGGATAAGATGCTTCTTGCCACTCAAAAGCCAGTCCACTTTGTCAATGAATGTGAACTTTATCAAGAAGGTATGGAAGCTTGTGTTGAGAGACAAGAAGAAGTCAATTATGTTGGTGGCCAAGGCTATAACAAGTTCAATCCTAATTACCGTAAGCACCCAAACCTCTCTTACCGCAGCACCAATGTGGAGAACCCACAAGATCAGTCTTATCCACCCCAAAACCACCTGGTTTCCCTTCCCAACCCAACTATCAGCCTCAACCTCAAGGAAACTACCAGGCCAAGCCTCAAAGCTATTCCCAACCTCAACAACAACTGACTGCACCACATCCTCAAGGTCAAGTAGATGACACAAATGCTCTACTTAGACAACTCCTAGACGGACAAGGAAGAGGAGCCATTGAACTTGCTACACAAATGAAAGCCATACACAACAAGGTTGACAATGTCTATGGTGAGTTAAATGCTAAGTTTGAAAGGTTGCAAACACAGGTCCAGGGACAAGCTTCTTCCTCTTCAACAAAACAAATGGGTTCTCTACCGGGAAAATCAGAACAAAACCCAAAGGCGTTTTGCAATGCCATCTTCAAGGAAGAAGTGAACATGGTTAGCAGTATGAATTTAGAAAAATCAAAAATGGATAGCCATGCTGATGAGAATGAAAGGTCTATTGAAGAGATCTCTGCTCTCCTATATGGTTCTGCTGCTGAGAGTTTGGTGGTTGCTAAAGTTGAGAAAACTGAGAAAGAATCAAGGAGTAAGGAGATAGTTGCCAAGGAGGCTGAAAAGAAAGATGAACCAAGTGTTGCTCTTCCTCTTTATAGTCCTCCAATTCCATTTCCCCAAAGGGTTCTTACAAATGCCAAAAAGAAAGTTCTCTCAAGTTTCAAAGCTAATATGAATAGAGTTGGAGCACCTTTGCCTCATGTGGATAGCTTGTCTCAAGTTCCTAGCCATATAGGGTTCATCAAAGCTATTCTAGCAAACAGAGAGAAGGTGGAAGAGATCATGGGAATTTTTGATTCACCAAGTGAAGAACAACCAAGTCCAAAAACACTTTCCAAGCTTGAAGATCCAGGCAGATTCACTATACCTTGCTCACTTGGTGCTTTACAACTTGATGATGCCTTGTGTGATTCAGGAGCAAGTGTTAATGTGATGTCACTTGAGATGGTAAAGAGTCTTGGGATCAAAGATATGAAGCAACCCTCTTCTTCCATCACATTTGGAGATGCCTCCTCAAAATCTCCACTTGGTTTGATTGAGAACTATCCACTCAAGGTTGGTGATTGCACAGTTCCAACAGACTTCATGGTAGTTAAGATGAAAGAAACCAACAAGCTCCCTCTCATACTAGGAACTCCATTTCTCAACACTGTGGGTGCAAGCATTGATTTCCCAAATAAGAGAGTAACTCTTATTCATGTGAACCCCAACATATCATATCCCATCAAGCCTTCCTCTACAATGTTTTGTGGAACAATCACTAGTGAAGAAGTGGCAACTAAGGAAGAGCATAGAGACTTGAATGATCAACATCAAGAGCTCCAAGTTGATAAAGTGGGGATTAAAGAGACTACAAAGCTTGATGAGGACATTTTGGATGGTGAGTGTTTAGACTCTTTATTTGATGACCTCAAAGGAGATTCAAGAGAAGGGAATTTGGGTGAAGCAAATCAACTTGTTGACAAGAAGAAGAGGAAGACGAAACAAAACCACCTTCCCACCTTTGTTTCTTCTCCTATGACTTTGTGTTTGCATCCCTTGGGGCTTGTTGATGGAGCAATAGAGTACAAAGTGAAGCACAAAGGTTCTTCTTCACCCTTTGCAAGTGTAAAAGCCAAGCTAGCTCCCAACTATCATTATGACAAGGATAAGCTTCATGAACTTCTCTCAAGTGACATTACTTTCAACATCCAATCTCCTTCCACCAATTCAACAAGATCTCAAGGGAGCACTAAAGCTCCTCCTATCACTCCATTCCCTGAAGTTCACAACTAGGGCCAAGGTATGGTCCTCACATTCCATTGTATATATTATTTTTTGTTTTCTTTATTTTGTTAGTCTTTCTCTTGGACTTTTCTCACACAGGGACTGTGTGAATTAAGTTTGGGGAGGGACTAACCATCTAACATTGTGTTCTGTTTTGATTTTCATGTTTTGTGTGATGCATTGTTAATAGCTATGTTTTGAGAAAAATAAAATTTTTTTTGAAAATTTTCAAAAACAAAAAAAACAAATGCATGTAGCTTTGCATATTCATTCTTGTGTTTAGGCTTGAGTCTAGAAGCATTTAGTATGCATTTTTTATTTGCATTTGGGATAATAATGAAATTGCCTTGTAAAGGTTGAGTTTTAGGATTGAACCCAAAGCCCTCATTTATAGTTCATTGGTGCTTGTTTAATCATTGGGAAATAATGAAGAATCTAGGCTCAAAAGCATTGTGTCACTTGAAAGCATTTTCATCTAGTGCAAAGCTTGCTTGATAATTGTTACATCTCTATACTTTTTGGATTTTAATTTGATCTTAAAATTATCTTGCATATGGACTATGAATGCTTGCTCATGGAACTTTCATTTGGGTTAACTATCTCCATTTGCTACTCTATTTTGTTTAACCCAATCTCTTGCCACACCTTTGAACCCCAGCCTTTTCTTTCAAGCCTTGTATTGATTTGTTGAGTGAGGCCTCTTCTTGATAATGCTATAGGTTGTGAAATCTTGAGAGTATTGAGAATGACAAAGAACTGGCTCTTGTTTTAGCTAGGCTTGGAATCTTTATAGCTAGCTAATAGGACTAGTTTTGAAAGAAATAGGTGGTTAGAATGTTGATTTGGGTTCAAGTTTAGGAACAAGAGAGAATAAGAAGGGAAATAAAGGTTTACTTGGTCAAAAGCAAAGAAAAGTCTCTAAGGTTAAGTTAATTATAAGCTCTAAGTCTCAAAGAAAAGGGATATAAAGTATTGCTATAGTCTCCTAGAATCAAATTGAAAAGAGTAAAGAAAATGAAACAAAATTGGGAGTATAGCATAGAATTAATAAGAAAGAAAATGAGCTAGTGTTTAAAGCAAGAATAGCCTTAAAGATTCAATAAAAAAATAAAGGAATAAGACCTTAAGTAAAGAAGAAAAAGGGGTTGAGTTGAATAAGGTTGAGTTTTTGGGTTTAAAAGAAAGATAAGCAAGATGAGAATAAGGGGTAGAAAAGCTTTTAGGTGGGTAGAACATCAAGAGCTAAGCTTTGTATGCCCAAATTATTCTCAGTCTTAGATAGATTTCATGACTGTCTAGCATTCCTCTTTGTTTGAGAATTAACCACCCAAAAACACCATTTCCAACCACTTTATAAACAGCCTTTCCCTTAAACCAATTGAGCTTGATTTATTTTCCATTTGCAAGATCACACCAAACACTTTAATGAATGTGAAAGAGATGTTCAGTAGGATTGCAAGTCTTTGCCAATAGATAGAAGATGAACTAGAGTGGTGCATTGTGCTAAGCATAGAAAAATATTTGTAAGGACTTTGATTGATCTTAGCACCATTGAACTGCATCTAAGGACTTTGGTTTGAATCCTTTATCTCATACCTTTAGGTTCTGAATACCATTTTTTAAACCTCTCTCTCTCACTTTTTGTTTGGTTCTTGCTTGAGGACCAGCAAGAGATAAGTTTGGGGGAGTTGATATCTTGTGTTTTTGTTGGGTTTTAAGCGTTGTTTTTGCATAAGTTTGTTGCATAATATTGTCATTCTAGGTTGTTTTAGGAGGATTTGCATCTAGTATGTTATCTCTCAGGTTCTTGGAGCAATCTCAACACATTTGGAGCATTTAGACTTGTTTTGATTGCAAAGAAGCAAAGTAGAGTGAAGTGAAGAAGAGATGCACTGGAGCGCCATCATCAGCGGCCACCACCATCAGCCCAAGTGTGCCCGGTCGTCCCAATCGGCCATCTCAATCGGCCAAAGCTTGCCCGTCTCAATTTCTCGGATGGAAGATTCAGAACCGGTCAAAAGCGTCTCAAAGATCGAGTCGGATGAAGATCTTACATTGAGATTTAGCTTCCACTCTCTTCACCAAAGTTATAGTCATTTGAGTTATCTTTCCAATAAAGGTTATTTCAAGCAAATCCGAGCTACTATGCAATAGTTACGGCAGTTTTAGTGGATGTAGGTCATTCTGGCGCGAAGACACACGCGGCCACACCACGCGGCCAAACCAAGACCGAGTGAAGACACGCGGCCACACCACTCGGCCAAGCCATGACCGCTGGAGCCATCTCCTCACTTGTTTTATTGTTGACCCGGGTTTGACCCAGTTTGTTTTGGGTTGACCTAGGTTCTTTTCTCCTTTACTATAAATACTCTAAACCTATTAAGGAGATTGATATCTTATCTTATCTTTTGTTAAGTAGCCACCTAGGGTTCCTAAGCTTTTCTACATTTGGTTTTGTTAAATCTTGGTTTGGATTTCCAGTTTTAATAGTAATTTGTCTTTCTAATCTCTTAATCTACAAGCTTTTGTTATGATTTCACAAAGACAAACCCCTTTCCTTTGTGTGATCATGATGATTAGTGAGTAGATCTTTTAAGAACTTTGGGCTTGGTAGATTAGGGAGATAGATGGTTGATCTTTGATGTCTAGGGCTTATTTTATGCATTTCCTATCTTGACTAGTGATAATAATGCTAGATAGCCTTGACAAAGCTTGAATCTAGACTTTAGGATTTCCATGCCCACAAGGTGTTTGATGAAATTCCTGAACCAAACTATTCAAGAGCTTTGCATACCTAGCCAATGGAAATTGATGATTAGGGTGCTTAGTGGTATTTAGACTTGATATTAATGCATGCTTGACTTGTGATTACCTTTGGAAATTGTTGATTATCACTTGATTAGCATAGGAATCTCTATCATGGAGATGGATTGATTTGCATAAGTGTTCTTAGCCATAGGATTGTTCTTGATTGTTGCTTAGACATCTAGGATTGATTAGCTATCTCCCAAGTCAATTACCTTGCCCAAGGTTCTCTTGTTAATTCTTGATTTTTAGTATTATTGCTAGTTGTGTTCTATTTGATTGAGATTGCATTGTCTTGTTTCATTTCTTTCAATCATTTTGTTAGTTAAGTTGGAGACAAAAGAACTTTTACTTGATTAAGAATAGATTAAGCATTTTGTGTATTCTTGGTGTGTTGGTGGATTGCAAATTGTGGATTGATAATAATTGATACTAAAACTACTGCATCAATTTGGCGCCGTTGCCCGTTTGCATTCTTATTGACCATTAGCCAGAACCTGAAAGTTACTGCATCACTCGGATACCAGAGGTAGCCAGAACCTGAGTCCTTTCATCGACAACATCGACAGACCACGGCTACTCAGCCAACAACAAGTTCAACCAGAACCAGCAATCATTGAGGAGACGATGAATAATCAGAACGGTCCATCAGCTCCTCATGCAAGGACCAACATAAGAGCAGGAGATGCTCCGACTACTCACACTCAGAGGAATAGCATTGTGCCACCAGCTGTGCAGAACAACAATTTTGAGATCAAGAGTAGCCTCATCCAGATGATACATGCAACAAGTTTCATGGACTGCCAATGGAGGACCCATTGGATCATCTGGATGAATTTGATCGGCTCTGTAGCCTCACTAGGATAAATGGAGTGAGTGAAGATGGATTCAAGCTCAGGCTTTTCCCATTTTCTTTGGGAGATAAGGCACACATCTGTGAGAAATCGCTCCCTAAGGAGTCCATCACCACTTGGGAAGCGTGCAAGAAGGCATTCCTAGCCAAATTCTTCTCCGACTCCATAACCGCAAGGCTGCGAAATGAAATTTCCGGCTTTGTACAGAAGAACAATAAAACGTTCAATGAAGCTCAGGAACGTTTCAAGGGGTACACTACTCGATGTCCACATCACGTCTTCAGTAATGCTTCATTGCTGAGCACACTATATAGAGGAGTGGTCCCCAAGATACGGATGTTGCTGGGCACCACAAGTAATGGTAACTTCCTCAACATGGATGTTGATGAAGGTTGGGACATAGTTAAGAACTTGGCTTAATCTGATGGCAACTACAATGAGGAATATGATGTGCGATCTATAGGAGAGGAAGATGCCAAGTATAAGAGGGACATGAAAGCCCTCAATGACAAGCTCAATCAGCTCCTCAACCAGCAGAAGCATGTTCATGCTATATCCGAGGAAAAGCAGTTTCAACACCAAGATGGGGAGACTATGCAGCTAGAGGATGTTAACTACATCAACAATCAAGGAGGCTACAACAGAGGGTACAACCCGAATCTGAATCTTTCTTATTGGAACCCGAATGTTGCGAATCCTCAGGACCAAACCTACCCATTTGCAGTTCAAGGGAACCAGATTCAACAGAAGCCTTTAGTCCAAGGCTATGCACCTAAGAAACAGTACTCAGGAACCTACAACCAACCACCTGGATTCCAACAACAACAAGGTCCACCAAACCAATCCCAAGAAGCTGAGTTACGCGGTCTTATTCAGCAAATGATTTAGAATCAAGATACAACTTCTATGGACATCGCGAAATGGTTCGCAGAGATGAGCAACAAAATCAACTCAGGATACAATGACCTCAATGCCAAGTACGAATCACTCAACACAAAGGTTCATTACCTGGAAGGCCACCACATCAACCAACACGCACCAAAGATCAATCAACTCCCAGGTAAGGCTGTTCAAAACCCCAAGGATTATGCGACTGCTCAGACCATTTTCCTAGATGATGACTATAAGGATTACCTCACTTGGGACAGTATTGATCAAGATAAGGAGGATGTGGAAAACCCAATGAAAAATGAGGCCAAGTACTATATATCCGAGTATGAACCCGAGCCTTCACACGAAGAGACTGGTCGAGTTGATGATCGAGCAATGGTTCGAGAATCACAAACTGTAGAACAACCCGAAGTGGAACCCGATGACCTACACGATGTATTGATCGGATGATGCATCGAGTAGATGTTGAGAAGGGAGATCAGCCTCAACCACATGTACTGGTAAGAGGGGAGTTAGAGGAAAGGTTCAACGCTGCACTTTACATCCAGCTGGAGGTGCTTGCAGAGCGAATGGCTAAGCGCAAAGCTCCACCACCTAAGCTTTTGCCCCCACATGAGCTTCAGAAGGAAGCTGCCAAGGAAGCAGCTCAATTAGAGGATGAGTTTAAGGAAGCTGTCAAGGAGATCGGTTTTGAAATCCTGAGAAGTGGAGTTTTTGCTTGGATCTCGAGGTGAGAATTGAGGAAAAACTTGATGATCCTGGCTCTTTCACATTGCCGTGTTCGATAGGACTTTGGATCTTCAAGAGCTGTTTGTGTGATCTTGGAGCTTTGGTTAGCATTATGCTGCTTTCAGTTGCTAACAAGCTGGGATTCACTGATTTCAAACCAAGTAACTTGTATTTGGTTCTAGCCGATAGAACAGTGAGGCATCCGATTGGTATTATGGAGAATCTGCCTCTAAGGATTGGAACACTGGAAGTGCCTACCGACTTCATGATCCTGGATATGGACAAGGAACCAGATGATCCACTGATTCTAGGAAGACCATTCTTGGCAACATTTGTTGCTGTGATCGAAGTAAAACAAGGCAAGATCAAGATAGAGCATGGTGAGCATTTCAAGATGGAGTTTGATGTGAAGAAAGGGGTTAAGAGACCACCCATTGATGGTCAAGATTTTTCCACCAAAACCAAACAAAGGAAAGTGCAACATCTTGAGGAGGTCAAAACCACATTTGCCTTGGAACCTGGACAAAATCTGGAAAACCTTTTGAACCAGCCTATTGTAGTGGAGAGGATTCCATAACCTCTTCCACATAGATCCCATGCTTAAGGAGCATGAAGAGTCAAGCTTAGTGACTTTAAACTAGCTCACTTGGGAGGAAGTCCCAATGGTATCTTTTAATTTTAGTTTATTTGTTTTGTTTACTTTTATTTAATTTTTCTCTTTTTGCAATTTTATTTATAAAAAAATAAATAAATAAAAAAATGGAAAATTAGGAAGAGGGAAATTGGTAAACCCAAGGGTCAACCCGACACCGTACTCGACGCGCCTGATTGTGTCCCTGCTCGGGTAGCGAGTGAAGTCCGAATGCAGCAAGGAAGCCCACCAACCGAAACCCCAGCCTATTTAAGGGATTCTAACCCTTCTCCCTCTTCATCTTTGATAAGACTCCCCTAAAATATAAAGCTTTTCGTTTTCCATAAGTTTCTATTCTTCTCTCTCGATTCCAAGTTTATTAGATTTTCTTTGGAGACTAACCCTATTAACCTCGAGAATTAGCCTTTCTTTTTCTTCCCAAGGAATCAACATAGAGCCAACTGCTAGAACCTACCAAAGGAAGGGAAGAAGGTCCACCACCGCCGTTGCTACAACTGGAGGAGATGCCGCCGAAGTTCGAGAATCTCAAGGAAGAGGAAACGTTCCACATTCCCAACCGTTGGGTGGACGTTTAGCCTCCCCAACCCGATGCACAACTCGATCCACCACCCGACCCGATGCTCGTGTAGCCGATCGAGTAGGCCCGCGAGTTCGCTCACCGAGTCCAATGGCGAGTGCTGTCCGCTGTTCTCCTCGACGTAGGGACATGTCTACGTCCGAAAAGACACTTACCGACCCTATGGAGGTCGATTCTGATGCTGGAGGAGAAGAACAAGGGGAGATCCAAACCTCTCGATGAAGGTGCAGAGCCGCAATTGCAAGGGGGAAGAGACCGGCTTCAGAGAAGGCTGAGAAGATAGGTGAGAGAGCGGTTGAGGAAGAAGATCAACATGCCGAGGAGGAGGACAGAGAAAAAGAAGAGGAGCAGAGAGAGAGGACCCGCCAAGCCTCGCGGAGGCTGAAGCAAAAGGAAGTAGACACCCCGGCGAGACTATTCAAGGTCTTCCAGAAGATGAGCTTTGTTGGTACCCGATACCCTCACCGTGAGACGATTAAGCAATTGGGAGTCGCTAGAGATGTAGAATTTTCTGTTCGATATGTGCCACCTGGGCCAGATGATGCTATCCCATCTAGAAGCATATGAGGAGGAGACGATCCACTTCCTTTCGACCTTGAAGCTGCACTATTTCGAGGACCACCCGACCCTACTACCCGATGGGGGGATCGGGTTCATCACCTTCTCTGTGAGGAACAAAGACTACCGACTCAGTTTCAAGGAGATTGAGAATCTGTATGGCTTCAAAGCTGGTAGTGGGGAAGGTATGGAGGTTGGAAAGGAAGAGATGAGGTCCCTATGGCTGACAATAGGAGACAAGCACCCCTACAAGTCCACAAGCTCCAAATCTGCTCATATAAAGAGCCCTGTTTTGAGGTATTTTCACAAGTCCCTCGCATGCACTCTTTTTGCTAGAAAAGAGATTGGGAATGTGAACGACCATGAGCTTCAGTTGTTAGATGTTGCGATGTGTGGAGTTTTCGATAGTGCTAGGGATGGAACACCGCTAGTAGGAGATGTTGCTGACACTAGCATGTTGTTTGTGCTACTTGATCAATTCCTATACTTGAAATTGTGGGCCGTGAAAAGAAGCGAAGGAGGCGGAGAGATCTCTATTGGCGGACTAGTCACACCAATCCTAGTGGCATGCGATGTGCCCTTAAAGGGAATTGTTCACGAACCAAGGTGGCTGGATACCGACTACCTCGTGCTGGCGATATTTTTGGACTATGAGAGGCCTAATGACATGACACTGTTCAAGTTTGTTCATCCAACCGCCGGAGCTGCTCAAATGGTTCTACCCAATGTCGTATGCACCAAGGTTCAGCTAGGAAACAACATTGACTTAGCACCACCATTGGAAGAGCTGTACAACCCGGAGGAGGAGTCCGAAGCTGAGAAGAGAGAGGAGACCGGGCAGAGACAAGGAGATAGCTCGGAGGAGTTTGATTTTGAGGAGTATTAATGCTCTCAAAAGCACCCGGTTTGAGTGAGAGAAGCTCACAAGAGAATTGGGTGGCTGAAGAAGATGAACAAGTTCTTGGTTAAGAAGGTGAAGGATCTTGCCGGTTCGGTGAAGATAATGGGAGGTCAAATCTAGGATTTGCAAGACAAGGCAAGCTGTGCCTCAGCTCCTTCCTCGGCATAAGCACCTATTTGGATGGGGAGAAGAGGACCTCTAGGAGGAACTCGAGGACTGCCACCTCCGGAACCTCAAAGAGCGTCATCTTTTGAGCCCCGAGCTGAGGAGGACATCACCCGACTAGAAGCATCGAGGAGAAGCCATTCTGACACCTACCCAATGCCCAACCCGATTGGATACACGATGAACTATCTGATGCACCCATCAAGCACCCAATCGGGTGACTATGCTGGAAGTTTCCCTCCACCGTACCAGATACCTCTTCCGCCATTTCCGTCCTACTACCTGATGCCCTACCCGATGAGCTACGCAATCCCACCCTCAATCAACACCTCGGATGCTGGTCCGAGTAAGCCGTCTGTCCGCATATCTGAGCTCTCTGACTAGCAAACACCGGCACCTGCTGAAGCCGGCGACGACCATGGCTACACGTTGGCAAGTATGGAGGCTGCTACAACCTCCTTCTTCTCCAACCCATGAGGTACCAATTTCATCCAACCTTGTATATATTATTGCATTTAGTTTAATTAATTTTGTGTGATTCTTGGATTCTTTTCCAACTTTTATTTACACAGGGACTGTGTAATTTAAGTTTGGGGGAGGGTCCTAGAATATAATTAACATTGTATTTTATTTTCTTATTTTTATTATTTCAAATTTTTGCATGATAGTTTTATTATTTTGAGTCTGCATATATGTGCATTAAAAAAACCAAAAAAATTTGAAAGATTTTGAAAAAAAAAAAAAAAAAAAAGAGTGTTCATGTAGTTGCATTTACATATTAGGATTTAGTCTAGTTTGTTTCATATAGGATTGTTGCATATGCATCTTAGGGGACAATGATTAAAACCACCTTTTTCAAAATCAAACCTTAGGATTGTAGCTATAGCCCTTAGTCACAGTTCATTGTTGCTATATCAATCTTTGGAAAAAACTGAAAAATCATTGCTTAGACCCTTTGTGTCGATTGAATGCTGCCTCCACTTTCTTGAACATTAGAACAACTCTATATTATTGGATTTAATTTGAACTTTAATTGTCTTGCTTATGGAACTTGAATACTTGCTCATGGTAACTCTGAAACTCGGGTTAGCACTCCACTTTTTACCAATCTTTTCGTTTAACCCGATTCATTTGTCCTACCCTTGAACCCAATCCTTTCTTTCAAACCTTGTTGTGAATTGTTGAGTGAGGCCTCTTTCATTGTGCTATAGGTTGTGAAACCTTGAGAGTATTGAGAACGACAAAGAACTGCCTCTTCATTTAGCTAAGTTAGATTTGAACTAGCTAATAGATTCGGTTTTGAAAGATTTGAACACTTAATTGAATATGAAAGAGATGTTCCGTATCTTTAGTTGGATGTTGAGCTAGATCGATGCATGGCAATAGGCATAGAAAAATATTTGTAAGTATGTTGATTTATCTTAGCACCATTAAACTATCTTTAAGGACTATAGCTTGAATCCTTCGGTTAGCATCTTAAGGTTATGAATCCCACTTTCAAACCGTACCCTCTTACTTCCTTGCTACAGGACTAGCAAGATTTAAGTTTGGGGGTCTGATAACTCTCTAATTTACATGTTTTTAGCACCCTTTTTTGTCCATATTTTGCATTGTTCATACCTCTAACTTAGCATTTTTTGGTCATTTACTGTAAGAATAAACTTTTAGAGCATTTAGGGTGTTGCATTTCTGCATTTGCATATTTTGATGAAAACAGGTGCTAAAGAGCCAAAAATGGGGAAAAATGATATCTTGTGTTTTTATGAGTTTTTAAAGCTTATTTCCTCATTGTTTTGTGCATATTCATGAGCATTTAGGTTGTTTAGGCTGCATTGTGCATCAAGTCTGGTATTTCAGGTGTTGGAGTGGAGATATGCAAGGAAAGTGTGATTTGGAGCCAAATAAGTCAAGAATTTGCAAGGAAATGAAATGAAGACAAGGAGGCTGAACAATCGACCAGCCAATCGACCAAATGGTCGATCATCGCATCACCAGATTCTCGGACTTCAAGTAATCGAGCAAACAATCGACCATTTGGTCGATCAAAACACTCTCGGATCCCTCGGACTGGACGCAGGACGAAACAATCGACCATCCAATCGACCAAATGGTCAATCATGCCAAACTAGACATCAACGATCGACCAAGCAACCGACCAAATGGTCGATCGTGACTCGAGCCGAACTTCGGACTTCAACACAGGATGATTGATGATTCGGAACCAATCTGCAGTCCCTCAAATATCTACTTGTATGAAGACTTTTCCTTGGGATTTAGCTCCAGCGGTCTTCACCAAAGTTATTGGAAATTGAGTACGCTTTGCAATGGAGGTAGTTTCAGGCCAATCGGAGGTGTGTATAAATAGTTATACCTGTTTTGGTGAACGTATATACAACCAGAGTGAAGACTGGAGCCACAGGACAAAACGATCGACCATTTGGTCGATCGCGTGGTCGTTCAACTCATCCCCAGACTTGGAACGGACTTCAGACTTCAATAATCGACCATTTGGTCGATCATAGGGTCAATCAACTTATGCTGGACTTGAGCAGACTTCCGGGACTTGACCAATCGACCAAGAGATCGACAAATGGTCGATCAAGCACCATTTTGTGACCAAAATCCGGTTTGTTCCGGTTTTCTCTGAATTGTTTAATTTCAATCTGGTTTGTTCCGGTTTAGTTTATGTTTTCCTATAAATACTCAAACCCTAATTGTGGAGACGGATCTCATATCTCATCTCTTATCTCTTATCTTATCATTTATCTCTTGTATTAGTTTTTGTTAAGCAGCAACCTAGGTTTCTTAAGCATTTCCATACTTGGTTTTGTTGAATCTTTGTGTGGATTTACAGTTTTGATAGTAATTTGTCTTTCAAATCTTTTAATCTACAAGCTTTTATTATGATTTCACAAAGACAAAGCTCTTTCCTTTGTGTGATCATGATGATTAGTGAGTAGATCTTTTTAGAACTTTGGGCTTGGTAGATTAGAGAGATAGATGGTTGATCTTTGATGTCTAGGGTTTATTTTATGCATTTCCTATCTTGATTAGTGATAATATTGCTAGATAGCTTTGATCAAGCTTAAATCTAGACTTTAGGATTTCCATGCCCATAAGGTGTTTGATGAAATTCCTGAACCGAACTTTTTAAGAACTTTGCATTCCTAGCCAATCGAAGTTGATGATTAGGGTGCTTAGTGGTATTTGAACTTGTTCTTAATGCATGCTTGTCTTGTGATTACCTTTGGAAATTGTTGATTATCATTTGACTAGCATAGGATCTCTATCATGAAAATGAATTGATTTGCATTAGTGTTCTAGCCATAGGATTGTTCTTGATTGTTACTTAGACATCTAGGATTGATTAGCTATCTCCCAAGTCAATTACCTTGCCCAAGGTTCTCTAGTTAATTCTTGATTTTCAGTATTATTGCTATTTGTGTTTGTTTGCCTTGAGTTTGCATTTTCTTGTTTGCTTTATTTGAGTCATTTTTATAGTTAAGTAGTGACATAAGAACCTTTTACTTGATTAAGAATAGATTAAGCATTTTGTGTATTCTTGGTGTTCTGATTGGTGCAAATTGTGGATTGATAATAATTGATACAAAAATTACTACATCAATTTGGCGCCGTTGCCCGTTTGCATTTTAATTGACCATTAGGATTTCAACTTTGCTTGAGACTATTCATTTACTTTGCACTGTTTGTTACTTGGAATGGATTGGTGGGTTGTCTTTGATTTTCAGGTTGTATGAACTTGAGAAGCCACGGCCTAGACAACTTGTTTCAGCCTGTGGACGACATTCACTTACTTGAACTAGAGAACCGCCGTTTAGCCCGCCAAGCCATGGAGAACAACCCACCTCCAGCCGCTGCTCATAATGGAAATGAGCAGCCCAACCACAACCAAGCTCCTATCCATCCTCCAAGACAACCTCGAGTCATTGGAGCCTTTGATCAGCCGAACATTCATGGGAACCGCCAAGGAATCAGAGCACCCGCTGTTGAGAACAAAAACTACGATATCAAGAGGGAATGGAAGCTTGTGTTGAGGGACAAGAAGAGGTCAACTATGTGGTTGGACAAGGCTATAACAAGTTCAATCCTAATTACCGCAACCACCCAAACCTCTCTTGCCGCAACACCAATGTGGAGAACCCACAAGATCAGTCTTATCCATCCCAAAAACCACCTGGTTTCCCTTCCCAACCCAACTATCAGCCTCAACCTCAAGGAAACTACCAAGCCAAGCCTCAAAGCTATTCCCAACCTCAACAACAACTGACTGCACCACATCCTCAAGGTCAAGTAGATGACACAAATGCTCTACTTAGACAACTCCTAAAAGGACAAGGAAGAGGAGCCATTGAACTTGCTACACAAATGAAAGCCATACACAACAAGGTTGACAATGTCTATAATGAGTTAAAAGCTAAATTTGAAAGGTTGCAAACACAGGTCCAGGGACAAGCTTCTTCCTCTTCAAAAAAACAAATGGGTTCTCTACCGGGAAAATCAGAACAAAACCCAAAGGCGTTTTGCAATGCCATCTTCAAGGAAGAAGTGAACAGGGTTAGTAGTATGAGTTTAGAAAATCCAAAAATGGATAACCATGCTGATGAGAATGAAAGGTCTATTGAAGAGATCTCTTCTCTCCTATATGGTTCTACTACTGAGAATTTGGTGGTTGCTGAAGTTGAGAAATCTGAGAAGGGATCAAGGGGTAAGGAGATAGTTGCCAAGGAGGTTGAAAAGAAAGATGAACCAAGTGTTTCTCTTCCTCTTTATAGTCCTCCAATTCCATTTCCCCAAAGGGTTCTTACAAAGGCCAAAAAGAAAGTTCTCTCAAGTTTCAAAGCTAATATGAATAGAGTTGGAGCACCTTTGCCTCATGTGGATAGCTTGTCTCAAGTTCCTAGCCATATAGGGTTCATCAAAGCTATTCTAGCAAACAGAGAGAAGGTGGAAGAGATCATGGGAATTTTTGGTTCACCAAGTGAAGAACAACCAAGTCCAAAAACACTTTCCAAGCTTGAAGATCCAGGCAGATTCACTACACCTTGCTCACTTGGTGCTTTACAACTTGATGATGCCTTGTGTGATTCAGGAGCAAGTGTTAATGTGATGTCACTTGAGATGGTAAAGAGTCTTGGGATCAAAGATATGAAGCAACCCTCTTCTTCCATCACATTTGGAGATGCCTCCTCAAAATCTCCACTTGGTTAGATTGAGAACTATCCACTAAAGGTTGGTGATTGCACAGTTCCAACAGACTTCATGGTAGTTAAGATGAAAGAAACCAACAAGCTCCCTCTCATACTAGGAACTCCATTTCACAACACTGTGGGTGCAAGCATTGATTTCCCAAATAAGAAAGTAACTCTTATTCATGTGAACCCAAACCTATCATATCCTATCAAGCCTTCCTCTACAATGTTTTGTGGAACAATCACTAGTGAAGAAGTGGCAACTAAGGAAGAGCATAGAGACTTGAATGATCAACATCAAGAGCTCCAAGTTGATAAAGTGGGGATTAAAGAGACTACAAGGCTTGATGAGGACATTTTGGATGGTGAGTGTTTAGACTCTTTATTTGATGACCTCAAAAGAGATTCAAGAGAAGGGGATTTGGGTCAAGCACATAAAGTTGTTGACAAGAAAAAGAGGAAGAAGAAACAAAACCACCTTCCCACCATTGTTTCTTCTCCTATGACTTTGTGTTTGCATCCCTTGGGGCTTGTTGATGGAGCAATAGAGTACAAAGTGAAGCACAAAGGTTCTTCTTCACCCTTTGCAAGTGTCAAAGCCAAGCTAGCTCCCAACTATCATTATGACAAGGATAAGCTTCATGAACTTCTTTCAAGTGACATTACTTTCAACCTCCAATCTCCTTCCACCAATTCAACAAGATCTCAAGGGAGCACTAAAGCTCCTCCTATCACTCCATTCCCTAAATTTCACAACTAGGGCCAAGGTATGGTCCTCACATCCCATTGTATATATCATTTGAGTCTTGTTTTCTTTATTTGTTAGTCTTTCTCTTGGACTTTTCTCACACAGGGACTGTGTGAATTAAGTTTGGGGGAGAGACTAGCCATCTAACATTGTGTTCTGTTTTGATTTTCATGTTTTATGTGATGCATTGTTAACATAGCTATTAACAAAAATTTTCAAAAAAAAACAAAAAAAACAAAAGCATGTAGCTTTGCATATTCATTCTTGTGTTTAGGCTTGAGTCTAGAAGCATTTAGTATGCATTTTTTATTTGCATTTGGGATAATAATGAAATTGCCTTGTAAAGGTTGAGTTTTAGGATTGAACCCAAAGCCCTCATTTATAGTTCATTGGTGCTTGTTTAATCATTGGGAAAAAATGAAGAATCTAGGCTCAAAAGCATTGTGTCACTTGAAAGCATTTTCATCTAGTGCAAAGCTTGCTTGATAATTGTTACATCTCTATATTATTTGGACTTTAATTTGATCTTAAAATTATCTTGCATATGGACTATGAATGCTTGCTCATGGAACTTTCATTTGGGTTAACTATCTCCATTTGCCACTCTATTTTGTTTAACCCAATCTCTTGCCACACCTTTGAACCCCAGCCTTTTCTTTCAAGCCTTGTATTGATTTGTTGAGTGAGGCCTCTTCTTGATAATGCTATAGGTTGTGAAATCTTGAGAGCATTGAGAATGACAAAGAACTGGCTCTTGTTTTAGCTAGGCTTGGAATCTTTATAGCTAGCTAATAGGACTGGTTTTGAAAGAAATAGGTGGTTAGAATGTTGATTTGGGTTCAAGTTTAGGAACAAGAGAGAATAAGAAGGGAAATAAAGGTTTACTTGGTCAAAAGAAAAGAAAAGTCTCTAAGGTTAAGTTAATTATAAGCTCTAAGTCTCAAAGAAAAGGGATAGAAAGTATTGTTATAGTCTCCTAGAATCAAAATGAAGAGAGTAAAGGAAGATCAAACAAGATTGGGAGTATAGCAAAGGATGAATAATAAAGAAAAGGAGCTAGTGTTTAAAGCAAGAATAGCCTTAGAGATACAAAAAAAATAAAGAAATAAGACCATAAGTAAAGAAGAAAAAAGGGGTTAAGTTGAATAATGTTGAATTTTTGGGTTTGAAAGGAAGATAAGAAAGATCAGAATAAGGGGTAGAAAAGCTTTTAGGTGGGTAGAACATCAAGAGCTAAGCTTTGTATGCCCAAATTATTCTTGGTCTTAGATAGATTTCATGACTGTATAGCATTCCTCTTTGTTTGAGAGTCAACCACCCAAAAACACCAATATCCAACCACTTTGTAAACAGCCTTTACCTTAAACCAATTGAGCTTGATTTGTTTTCCATTTGCAAGATCACACCAAACACTTTAATGAATTTGAAAGAGATGTTCAATAGGATTGCAAGTCTTTGCCAATAGATAGAAGATGAACTAGAGTAATGCATTGTGTTTTAAGCATAGAAAAATATTTGTAAGGACTTTGATTGATATTAGCACCATTGAACTACATCTTAGGACTTTGGTTTGAATCCTTTGTCTCATGCCTGTGGTTCTGAGTCCCATCTTTAAACCTCTCTCCCTTGTTTTTCATTTGATTTTTGCTAGAGACTAGCAAAGTATAAGTTTGGGGGAGTTGATATCTTGTGTTTTTATGAGTTTTTAAAGCTTATTTCCTCATTGTTTTGTGCATATTCATGAGCATTTAGGTTGTTTAGGCTGCATTGTGCATCAAGTCTGGTATTTCAGGTGTTGGAGTGGAGATATGCAAGGAAAGTGTGATTTGGAGCCAAATAAGTTAAGAATTTGCAAGGAAATGAAATGAAGACAAGGAGGCCGAAAAATCGACCAGCCAATCGACCAAATGGTCGATCATCGCATCACCAGATTCTCGGACTTCAAGTAATCAAGCAAACAATCGACCATTTTGTCGATCAAAACACTCTCGGATCCCTCGGACTGGACGCAGGACGAAACAATCGACCATGCAATCGACCAAATGGTCGATCATGCCAAACTAGACATCAACGATCGACCAAGCAACCGACCAAATGGTCAATCGTGACTCGAGCCGAACTTCGGACTTCAACACAAGATGATTGATGATTCGTAACCAATCTGCAGTCCCTCAAAGATCTACTTATATGAAGATTCTTCCTTGGGATTTAGCTCCAGCGTTCTTCACCAAAGTTATTGGAAATTGAGTAAGCTTTGCAATGGAGGTAGTTTCAGGCCAATCAGAGGTGTGTATAAATAGTTATACCTATTTTGGTGAACGTATATACAACCAGAGTGAAGAGTGGAGCCACAGGACAAAAGGATCGACCATTTGGTCGATCGCGTGGTCGATCAACTCATCCCCAGACTTGGAAAGGACTTCAGACTTCAATAATCAACCATTTGGTCGATCATAGGGTCGATCAACTTATGCTGGACTTGAGCAGACTTCCGGGACTTGACCAATCGACCAATGGTCGATCAAGCACCATTTTGAGACCAAAATCCGGTTTGTTCTGGTTTTCTCTGAATTGTTTAATTTCAATCCGGTTTGTTCCGGTTTAGTTTATGTTTTCCTATAAATACTCAAACCCTAATTGTGGAGACGGGTCTCATATCTCATCTCTTATCTCTTATCTTATCATTTATCTCTTGTATTAGTTTTTGTTATGCAGCCTCCTAGGGTTCGTAAGCATTTCCATACTTGGTTTTGTTGAATCTTTGTATGGATTTACAGTTTTAATAGTAATTTTGTCTTTCAAATCTCTTAATCTACAAGCTTTTATTATGATTTCACAAAGACAAACCTCTTTCCTTTGTGTGATCATGATGATTAGTGAGTAGATCTTTTTAGAACTTTGGGCTTGGTAGATTAGGGAGATAGATAGTTGATCTTTGATGTCTAGGGTTTATTTTATGCATTTCCTATCTTGATTAGTGATAATATTGCTAGATAGCCTTGATCAAGCTTAAATCTAGACTTTAGGATTTCCATGCCCATAAGGTGTTTGATGAAATTCCTGAACCAAACTTTTTAAGAGTTTTGCATTCCTAGCCAATGGAAGTTGATGATTAGGGTGCTTAGTGGTATTTGAACTTGCTCTTAATGCATGCTTGTCTTGTGATTACCTTTGGAAATTGTTGATTATCATTTGACTAGCATAGGATCTCTATCATGAAAATGAATTGATTTGCATTAGTGTTCTAGCCATAGGATTGTTCTTGATTGTTACTTAGACATATAGGATTGATTATCTATCTCCCAAGTCAATTACCTTGCCCAAGGTTCTCTAGTTAATTCTTGATTTTCAGTATTATTGCTATTTGTGTTTGTTTGCCTTGAGTTTGCATTTTCTTTTTTGCTTTATTTGAGTCATTTTGATAGTTAAGTAGTGACATAAGAACCTTTTACTTGATTAAGAATAGATTAAGCATTTTGTGTATTCTTGGTGTGTTGATTGGTGCAAATTGTGGATTGATAATAATTGATACTGAAAGTTACTACATCAAAAGAGAAGGACAACTCGAGCATGTACCCGAAGGAGCCATCAAGCTACAAGAACAAGTCTGAACCCCAACACGATCGAAGAGGATCAGAGAGCGCAAAGAGCAACCCGAAGATTCACCCGAGGAGTTACCCGACTTCACCCTCGATTACCCCATCGAGTAGACCATAGGGCAGGTCTGGGAAGCTAGGTCAAATGGGTTTCCATATATAAACCCCCTCTTCCCCTAGCTCGCAAACGAGCACGCCGCAGACCCTCAAACCAGAGAGCGAGAGTTTCTGTGAGAGAACTGAGCAACTCAACATTTTTCTTCTTGTTTTTGCATTTTTATTTTGTAGTTTTCTTAGATCTTTATCCCATACTCTTTTTACTCTACTCTATCTTTTAATATAATGTCATTTTCGTTTATTATGATTGCTTTGTTATTCGTTTCTATGTCCGAGTAGTGTAGTAAGGTTTCTAGGGATGGGATAGATGATTTTTTGTTCTTGATCGGTTATGATGCTTTATTTAATTGTGATGATTCATTGATTTCCTTCTAGGTTGATGTTCTTAATGCTGTCAACAGACCGAAAGGTTGAGATTAGATCTAGGGCGTTTACAATGCTACAAGCCGGAGTAGATAAAATGCTTGATTAGGTCAGTGCTAGAGGTTTACTTAGCTCTGAGTGACAAAATCAGATGAGTTTAAGTCTACTGACAATAATGAATTGTTTTTAATGCCTGCTTGTTCATATTGCTAGTGCGATAGTGTGGTAGTGTGTTCAAGGTTGATTGTTGCTAGTGCGAAAGTGTGGTGATTTCTTGAGGCATGTAAGGCATCTGTACTGGTCTAGAACACTTAGGATTCGATTACCCCCATCCTTAGGAACTTTCGTATTTCATTTGTTTACATTTTTCTTCACTTACTCGACCACTTACCCGGTCAGGTACACGATAACCTGCATCGAGTAATACCTTGAGCTGTTCATATCTTACTTGCATACTCGATCACCCCACTCGATCATGTACTCGATTGCTTGCATCGAGTGCCTAGGTCGTGTGGTTTACTTGTTTATATTCTTTTACTTTGTTTATTTTAGGACTATAAGAACCCAAACCTTAATTGCTTGGCTTGACTTGTATTGTACTGATCATATCCTTCCTAGCAATACACAACCATTTGGGTTGATAACCCTTTGTACTACAACTGCATAGGCGATTGATACCGTGGGTGAAAAACCTGTCTATCAGTTGGCAACATTCGGGTTACGGTATGACAGATTAGGATTTTGCTTGTAGTTGTTATACCCTTTGTTGTAACCTCCTTGGTTGGTGATGTAGTTCACATCCTCTATTTGAATATTCTCCCCATCTTGGTGTAAAAACTCTTCTTCCTCTGATATTGCATGAACATGCTGCTGCTGGCTGAGGAGTTTATCGAGCTTGTCATTGAGGGTTTTCATGTCCCTCTTGTACTTGGCATCTTCCTCTCCCGTATAACGCACAGTGCGATCGTACTCCTCATTGTAATGCCCATCAGATTGAGCCAAGTTCTCCACTAGGTCGCAACCTTCATCAACATCCTTATTGAGGAAGTTACCATTGCTTGCGGTGTCCAACAACATCCGTATCTTGGGGACCACTCCTTCGTAAAGTGTACTTAGCAATGAAGCATTATTGAAGCCATGATGAGGACATATGGTAGTGTATCCCTTGAAACGTTCCCAAGCTTCACTGAAAGTCTCATTGTTCTTCTGAACAAAGCTGGAAATGTCATTTCGCAGTATTGCGGTTCTGGAGTTGGAGAAAAAATTGGCCAAAAATGCTTTCTTGCACATTCCCAAGTGATGATGGACTCCTTGGGTAGTGATTTTTCCTTTATATGTGCTTTGTCTCCCAAAGAGAATGGGAACAGCCGGAGTTTGAATCCATCTTCACTAACTCCATTTATCTTGGTGAGGCTACAAAGCCTATCAAATTCATCCAGATGATCCAATGGGTCCTCCATTGGCAATCCATGAAACTTGTTGCTTTGTATCTGATAACACTCTAATTTACATGTTTTTAGCATCCTTTTTGTCCATATTTTGCATTGTTCATACCTCTAACTTAGCATTTTTAGACCATTTACTGTAGGAATCAAGTTTTAGAGCATTTAGGGTGTTGCATTTCTGCATTTGCATATATTGGATGAAAACAGGTGCTAAAGAGCCAAAAATGGGGAAAACAAGGACAACTCGAGCATGTACCCGAAGGAGCCATCGAGCTACAAGAACAAGTCCGAACCCCAACACGATCGAAGAGGATCCAAGAGCGCGAAGAGCAACCCGAAGATCCACCCGAAGAGTTATCCGACTCAAGCCTCTTGTACCCTATCGAGTAGACCATCGGGCAGGTCTGGGAAGCTAGGTCAAATGGGTTTCCATAAATAAACCCCCTCTTTCCCTTGCTCGAAAATGAGCATGCCGCAGACCCTCAAACCAGAGAGCGAGAGCTTCTGTGAGAGAACTGAGCGACTCAACATATTTTTCTTGTTTTTGTACTTTTAATTTGTAGTTTTTCATAGATCTTTTATCCCTACTCTTTTCTACTATACTCTATCTTTTTAATAATGTCATTTTTCGTTTATTTCTATGGCTTTATCATTTCTTTCTATGTCCGAGTAGTGTAGCAAAGTTTCTAGGGATGGGATAGATGATTAGGTGTTCTGGATCGGTTAGGATGCTTTATTTGATTGTTATGATAGATAAATTTCTTTCTAGGTTGATGTTCTTAATGCGGTCAACAGACCGACAGGTTGAGACTAGATCTAGGGTGTTTATAATGCTACAGGCCGAAAGGAGTAGATAAAATGCTTGATTAGGTCAATGCTAGAGGTATACTTAACTTTGAGTGAAAAAATCAGATAATTCTAAGTATATTGACAAAAATGAATTGTTCTTAGTGCATGCTTGTTCATATTGCTAGTGCGACAGTGTGGTAGTATGTTCAAGGTTGATTGTTACTAGTGCGACAGTGTGGTGTCAAGGTTTTAGAGGTTCATTGTCTAGGAAATAATTGCTTGAGGTATGTACAGCATCCGTATCGGTCTAGAACACTTAGGATTCGATTACCCCCATCCTTAGGAACTTCATATTTCATTTCTTGCATTTTCCTTACTTACTCGACCACTTACCCGATCAGGTACACGATAACATGCATCGAGTAATACCTCGGGCTGTTCATAGTTAACTTGCATACTCGATCACCCCACTCGATCATGTACTCGATTGCTTGCATCGGGTGCTTAGGTCATGTGGTTTACTTGTTTATATTCTTTTACGTTGTTTATATTATGACTGTTAGAACCAAACCCCCTTATTGCTTGGCTTGACTTGCTTGATTCTGATTGCATCCTATCTGCTAGCAATACACAACCATTTGGATTGATAACCCTTTGTACTACAACTGCATAGGGAATTGATACCCTTGGTGAAAACTAGTCTATCAGTATCATCTTGATGAGACTACTCTTGATCTCAAAATTGTTGTTCTGGACAGTTGGTGAGTGTTCCCTATTCCTCCCCAAGGGCCTCAGCTTGTGTCAGATATATCCTTTGGTGTAAGAATCATGCATTAAATGCCTCATTGCTCAGCTTAGAAGTTCCTGTATATTACAGGTGAAAATATATTAATTTTGGTTTTTTACCAATTTGAACTTGTGAAGAAAAATGATGGGCGCATGAATGAAGACACAGAGATACTTCCAGCAGCTTATTAACGCAGTTGATTATTGCCACAGCAGGGGTGTGTACCACATAGACTTAAAGGTACAAGAAACGTTTTTGGTAACTCTTTGGCCCAAGCTTGCTGTGTGGTTTTCTTTCAAGTGCAGCTAATTGATGCCTAAATTTTCTCTTCTTTACTTCTTTCAATGCAGCCAGAAAATTTGCTTCTTGATGCTCAAGGAAATATGAACTACTGATTTTTAGTTTTTAAGCATCATTTGGTTTACCTGAGTTCCTACGGATATGTCCTTGTCTTATTATAATGAGATCCTCAATTAGCTTATCAGAGTTTCTTGGTTTTGGTATGGCAGGCAATGGTCTTCATCACACTGCATGTGGACTTCCAAACTATGCTGCTCATGAGGTATGCTTCGTCATGTGGCTTTTTATGCCAGTTGCTTCTCCATGTTTTTTATAGCTTCCTTGTTACTTTGTCCCAAGGTTCTTATACTGATCAAGACTATGATGGGGAAAAGGCAGACATGTGGTCATGTGGAGTGATACTCTTTGTGCTACTTACTGGTTACTTGCCTTTTGAGGATTCTAGTCTCACGACGTCGTACAAAAAGGTAAACAGTTTGTAATATATTTTCAGGTTTCACCCTCACCATTATCTGTGATTCGTGTATCTGTGATTCGTGTATCTATGTTGCATTTTTGTCCCTTTTTCAGATCTCATCTGCTGAATTCAGACTCATAGAGGTTTCAGTAGTGCATGTTGTTGGTTAAGAATGAATTCAGGCTATTCCCTGAAACTTGTATGCGGGTCTGTCGCTGGATTGCTTGGTCAGACCTTGACATACCCTCTTGAAGGTTGGAAGCAGTTAGTCTTAGTAATGTTAGTTTTATTTTGTTCATGTAAAGTTTGATTCGGTTCTTTGTAATGTTAGTTTTATTTTGTTTAAGACTTGGTGGCACTTATGTAAGACTTATGATGTTCATATATTTTACCATGTTTTCCCTTAGTTTATTCACATCTTTTGCATCTTTTGTTAGCCATTTTCACCATTATTGTGTAGCTTTAGGACTAATCATGCATTAGAGTTTAGTTGCATTGCATTTGCATCTTTTCATGCATAAACAGGTGATTTTTGGAGCTTAAGGAGCATGGAAGCAATGCTGAGGAGAAGTGAAGCAATCATGAAGGGAAAGCAAGGGAGTTAAGGCTGAAGAACCAAGGTCCGGAGTCCAGCTCGACCAAGCACTCGACCGTGTGGGAGATGGACTCGACTGAGTGGAGAATGCATGAGAGAAGCCAGCTCGACCTGCCACTCGACCGAGCACAGGTCTTCCACTCCCCTTCCTATATAAAGCCTTGTACCTGCAGCCACCAAAAGAGTCCAGCTATTTAGATATTCTCTAAACCTAGTTTTTACCTTTTTTAGCTTTATTCCTTTTGCATTTTTATTTTTAGATCTTGTACTTTCTTAAGAAAGAAGACTAGATTCTTATATTTTGTTGGTTGTATAACTTTCAAGATATTGAGAATTTGAGTTTGATCCTTTCATCAATATTAAAGATCTCTGTTTTATCTTTCTAATAATGCAAGTTTCAATAATTTCTGGGTTTTTGACTTGTTTAATCATGTATTGTTGTGAGTAGTCTTCCTAGGATCTTGAGGATGGTTAGGATGGACTGATTTTGTGGTTTGTGTGATTTGGTCAAGCTTGATTGTTGTAGATCTCTTCTAGGGTAGATGATCTTAATGCTGATTCTATATCTGAGAGGGTAGAGTCTGATTTCAAGCTTCTTAGCATCACACCAATGTTTAGGAAGCATAGATAAGGCTAGATCTAGATCTTACCATTAGGCTTGCTAAGAGATTAGAGGTCTTGTTTGGTTTCAGATGTATTGCTTAATGCCTGCTTGTGTAGATTCTTTATTGTGTGAGAACAAGCCTAGAAGATGCATAGGTTTGATTGTTTCTTGACCATGAGAGTGGGAGAAACTTGTCTTAGATTCATATGTCTAGAGATTAGCTCATAGCTTGCTTGAGATTTTTTGACCAAGTTAGATAGCCACAATGATCAGTTCATCCCATGAATCCATCCTCAGGACCTTCTTTGTTTATTGATTTAAAAGTCTTAATCATGTTGCTTGCTTGTTGTTTGATTTGGTTTAGCATTACTCTGTTTTTATTGCATTGCTCTTTTTCTGCGTCTAGTCTAGCTCGACCATCCACTCGACCTGCACTCGGTCGAGTGCTGTTCGAGTTCATCCCCTGAACTTTGTGTTCTATGATTTGTGATTATCCTGCTTTATTCCTGTTTCATTCTAGTTGCATACATTTAGCTTTCAGTTCATTAATTGTCTTGCATAAGTTCATTAGTTGTAGTTTCTATTTCTGTTCTTGCATCATTACTGTTATAATCATTCTGTTTCATTTGCTTTTAGTTCTTAGTTCTTGTAGTTTACTTTCTGCATTTTACATTTTCATCTTAGGATTGTTAGTGACAAACAATCTTTGCATTTGGCTTGACTTAGATTAATATTCACATCTTAATTGTTCACAGACACTCATTTAGGATTGACACCTCTTATACTGCAACTGCATAAAGGGAATTGAAACACCCATCCAATCCATATCTCATCATTGCACATTCATCATCTTTCATCACCACTAAATTATTCTTGTTTCAACTTATTTTGGTTAATGTAATATTAAGGTTATGTATGTTGATTATTTTATGAAATATAAAAATTAGAAATCTAATTAAATAAATTGTGAAAAAAACACTATGACATATAAAATAGCATTAATTTTTTGTTACAATCTAGTGCTATAATATAGCTATAGTACAAACTCCTAACATAGCGTGTAAAATGACTTATACCACTATTTTAAAAAATTAGAAAAATGCGATAACAAAGCATTTCGCTACTGCAATGGTAGAAGACTCTACCACAGAATACGTATCTGATGCTATCGTATGTGTGGTACCTACGATAACAGTGGCCTAATATAGCGTTTGTGAAAAGCTATTAATAACGTATTATAGCGTTTCTCTACTGCTATCAATGTAGATATTTGTTGTAGTGGGTGCACGAGGATGAGATCGGTTTACTCCTCGGGTAGATCTTCGGGTTGTTCTTCCTGCTCTCGGATCCTCCTCGATCGTGTGGGGGTTCAGACTGTTCTTGCAGCTTGATAGCTCCTTCAGGTACATGTTTGGGTTTATCCTTGTTTTCCCCCATTTTGGGCTCTTAAGCACCTATTTTCATCCAAAGTATGCAAATGCAAGAATGCAACACCCTAAATGGCCTAAAAGTGGATTTCTACAGTTAATGACCTAAAAATGCTAAGGTAAGGGTATAAAAAATGCAAAATATGGACAAAAAGGGATGCTAAAAACATGTAAATTAGAGAGTTATCAATAGAAAATACATAAATAAAGCCTTAGACATCAACGATCAATCATCTATCTCCCAAATCTACCTAGCCCAAAGTTCTAAAAGATCTACTCACTCATGGTTATGATCACACAAAGGAAAAAGTTTGATCTTTGTGAAATCATAATAAGATATTATAGATTAAGAGATAAGAAGAAGAAATTGCTATTAAAAACTTAGAAGTACTCAATCATTCAACAAACCAAGAGTAGATAAGCTTAAGAACCCTAAGTAGCTGCTAAACAAAAGATAAGATAAGAGATATATGAGTTAAGTCTCCCCTTAATAGGGTTAGAGTATTTATATCAAAATAAAAGGGAGTTGGGTCAACCCAGTTAAAACCGGGTAAACCCCGGTTCAAGGGTAAAACAATTGTGGACTAAAGTGAACCACGCAAGCTTTGGCCGATGGTGGATGGCCAATTGGGACAGCCGGGCAAACTTTGGCTGATGGTGGATGGCCGATTGGGACAGCCGGGCACACTTTGGCCGATGGTGGTGGCCGCTGGTGGTCCCTGATCTTGTGCGTCTCCAGCTCCATCGGTTGTCACTTCACCGATGATGGTGACCGCTTGAAGTCATACGACCATGTTTTGGCCGCTTGGTCTGGCCGATGATGCCTCATGATTCCTTGTCACTTCTCTAACTTCACTCTTCTTTGCTTCTTTGCTCCAAAACAAGTCCAAATGCTCCAAATGTGATGAGATTACTCCAAGAACCTGAGATAACACACTATATGCATATGCTCCTAAAACAACCTAGAAAGACAAGATTATGCAACAAAACTATGCAAAAACAAGGCTTAAAACCCAACAAAAACACAAGATATTACACTACAAGAAATTTGGGCATTGGTAGCAGATCACGGTAGCACTAATTCAACAACTGCTACTAAAAGTGTCAAAATTGAAATGTCGAATTATACGATAGCATTAAATTTGTGGTAGGAAATATTTTCGTTAACCCGGGGGAAAAAATCGCTACTATAGTTAAAAATTCGTTTTGGAGGCAATACACTAACCCAAATTTTTTGTTTTTCATGACGAGAGTAAAAACAAATGTTCTTCCTCTCATCCATTGTCCCTCTTTCATTAACCCTAAAATCTTAAAATTCCCAAAAATAAATGTTAAAGCCGACAAACTCTTCTCACACAAATCCTAAGGCTTCTCCTTCTTCCCAAATTCCTCTATCTCTCTCTCTTTTTGTCTCTCTCTATCTCTTTTGAAGAATATGAATTCGGCATCTTTCGATGAAGTTGAGATCTGCTGGAGCAAGAGAACCCAAACTTCCCGTCGAAGCTCCTTCCTCTTTGGGTATCACAATCGATGTTCCAGGCAAAACCACCAGCGACGCTTCCGCTTCCCTACTATTCAAATTCTGGATTTGAGATTGATTACGACTCTGAATGAGCTTGGTGGTGGTGGGTTTGAGACCAAATATTTCTCTAATTAATGGTCTCTAAAATCTTCTTTCTCTTTTAGTTTACTTTGGATTTTAATCCAGCGATCGCTTAGTATCAGCGGCCAGAGATGGCGACTTATAGGAAGCCAATTAGTCACCCTCGGTGTATCAAGATCTTGGTTTCGGACTATATACCAAGTGTTCCAATCTGTTGGAGCTTGTTGAAGGTAAAATAGTGTTTATTTTTCTGGGTGAAGTTAGTTTTTTTCTGGGATCTCATTGTAGATTGTTAGGTCTACTAATTCGCATATTACCAATTCAGTGATATTAAGATATCCCACATCGAAAGAATAGAGATTTGTGGGGCAATATATATAGTACATGAGTCTCTCCATTCATTGCCAATTGGTTTTGAGTTGGACCCCATGTTTACTAATATGGTATCAGAGCAATTTTTTCGCTCATTTGATCTCTGAATCGAGTGTTTTCTTCGAATTATTCTAGTTTCTTCGTTCCTTTAGCCTATCGATTATAGCTCTGTGCGAAAATTGAGCTCAAGCGGAGGATTCACATTTCTAGCTTTTGTTTTCATCGATATCGCACATTTCTTGAGCTTTGATCTTCTTCAATGGCAAAGTTACGGAAGAAGACTCTTGTTCGCAACATCTCCACGGTATCAGATTGTTCTCCGGTGAAGAATCAAGCTGGATCTCTCATCCACCGGACGATGACACCGATCTAACTCCGAAACCTAGATTCACGGCAATTAGCGACAAAACTAATAGAATCTCTGAGGAAATTGAGTCATACAGCAATACTCACAGTCCATTCTTTGTTCACGCGTCATATCATCTAGGTCTGTCTATTGTTTCTCACACTCTTGATGGATCTAACTACAATAATTGGTCGATTGCTATGAGAATGAGCCTTGATGCTAAGAACAAGCTTAGTTTTGTGGATGGTTCACTTCCTAGGCCAGAAATTGATAGTCTGATGTTCAAGTTTTGGGGTAGATGCAATAGCATGGTTAAGGCTTCGATACTCAATGACATGAGTCAGGAGATATACGATAGTATCTTGTATTATGAGGATGCAGTTGAGATGTGGAATGAATTATTCCAAAGGTTTAGAGTAAGCAATCTTCCAAGGAAGTATCAACTTGAACAAGCGATCCACACACTCAAGCAGGGAAGTATGGATTTGTTGACATATTACACTAAGAAGAAGACGTTGTGGGAACAGTTGGCGAATACTAAGCTTACCACTGTGAAAAGGTGTAACTTTGATCATGTTAAAGAATTGATGGAAGAGGCAAAAACAAGTAAAATAATTCAGTTTCTTTTGGGGTTGAATGACAACTTTGCCAACATTCGAGGACAAATCCTGAACATGAAGCCAAGGCCGACTTTGACTGAGATTTACAACATGCTGGATCAAGATGAAGGTCAGAGGATAGTTGGTGGATGCACACCTCACAACTTTGCTACTCCTATTGCTTTTCAAGTCCAAGCTACTCCGGTCACTGAGCAAACGAAAGTGTTGCTGGATCATAATGGTTTTCTGAAACCAAAGTGTTCTCACTGCCACAAACTTGGTCATACAGCTGATAAGTGTTACAAGTTGCATGGTTTCCCTCCTTGTTTTGGTTCGAAGTGGAAGAAGCCACAGACGATAGGAGTCACTAACCTTGCTGCAACTCACTCGACATCTCAGCTTGATCAAAAGGAGAACATTGACTTTACTTGTGAAGAAATGTCCAAAGATCAAATCCAAACTGTGATTTCGTATCTGAGTTCCAAGCTTCACACTGTTACTGCAGACCCTTCTACACTTCCTAATCCTTGTGGTCCGACTTCAACTTCAGTCCATGTAATCTCACAGATTTCAGGTACATTCCTGTCACTATACTCAAATGCGTATTATGACATGCAAATTTCTTCTATATCTAAAGAACCGGATGTGTCTCCTAGGGCTTGGGTTATAGATTCAGGGGCTACTCACCATGTTACTCATAATAGAGACCTTTATGTAGAATTTAGACCCTTAGAAAGAACATTTGTTACTCTTCCTAATGGCTATACGGTTAAGATAGTGGTCATAGGACTTATTCAGTTAACTGAAACTATCATTTTGCATAATGTTCTTTATATTCCTGAGTTTAAATTCAATTTGATCAATGTTAGTATTATAACAAAGACTTTGAAATCTAAAGTGAGTTTTACATCTGATCTATTCTTTATTCAGGATCTTACACGGGAGTTGATGATTGGAAAAGGGATTGAACTTGGAAATTTATATGTCTTGCATTTTGATGAGTCTAATCGGTCAGTCTCTTTGAAAGGTACTGCTTTACTTTCTAATCATGTTTCAGTTTGTTCTAGTGTCATTGTTGATCTTGTTGTGTGGCATAGGCGTTTAGGACACCCTTCTCAATCAAAAATAGATTTACTATCTGATGTATTGCATTTAAAACATATTAAAGGAAATAAAGAGCAATTACCAGTTTGTCATGTTTGTCACCTGTCTAAACAAAAGCATCTTCCATTTAAATCAAGACAAAATATGTGTAATGCTCCTTTTGAATTGATTCATATTTATACATGGGGTCCTTTACCTGTTGCAACTAAAGATGGTTTTAAATATTTTCTAACCATTGTAGATGACTATAGTCGGGCAACCTGGATTTTTTTGATGAAATTAAAATCTGACGTATTGCATATCTTTCCTAGTTTTATAAACATGGTTGAAACTCAATACAAAACAAAGGTAAAATCTGTTAGATCAGATAATGCTCATGAATTGAAATTTGATGCATTATTTTCTGAAAAAGGCATTATTTCTTATCATTCATGTCCTGAAACTCCTGAACAGAATTCTGTAGTGGAAAGAAAGCATCAGCATATTTTGAATGTAGCTAGAGCTCTTCTTTTTCAATCAAATGTTCCTTTAGAGTTCTTGGGAGATTGTGTCTTAACAGCAGTGTTTCTAATCAATAGATTACCTACTCCAGTGCTAGATAATAAGTCTCCTTTTGAGAAACTAACTGGTAGGGAACCTGAATTTACCTCTTTAAAAAGTTTTGGTTGTCTATGCTATAGTTCTACTTCACCTAAGGCTAGAACCAAATTTGATCCTAGAGCTAGAGCCTGTATATTTCTAGGTTATCCTACTCGATATAAGGGGTACAAGCTATTAGATTTGGAGACACATGCCGTTTCTGTTTCAAGACATGTCATTTTCTATGAGGATATTTTCCCTTTTGTATCATCCAATATCAAGGATGATACAGAGAAGTTCTTTCCTCATCTTCATTCACCTGCAACCCCTGATGCTTTGCCTCTTGTGAAAACATCTTCTGATGCACATACCTCTCAAGATGTGACATCTTCTGAAATTTTGATTCCTTCTGAATCACTATCTCGCAGAACCAGAAAACCCCCAAAACACATGCAGGATTTGCATTGCAATAATACTACTAGTACTATCAAATATCCAATATCCGATTATATCTCTTATTCATATCTATCTGAGCCTTTTCGTGCCTTCATTAATATCATCACAAATTACATCATTCCCCAGAGATATTCAGAAGCTAAGGATTATGATGTGTGGTGTGATGCGATAAGAGAGGAGATTGGAGCTATGATTCGGACTAACACTTGGAGTGAAGATCAACTGCCACCAAACAAAAAGGCTATTGGTTGTAAATGGGTGTTTATAATCAAATATCATGCAGATGGAAGTATAGAGAGATATAAGGCAAGACTAGTTGCAAAGGGTTTTACACAGGAAGAGGGTGTTGACTATGCAGGGACTTTTTCACCTGTTGCAAAGTTACCATCGGTTAGACTGCTATTTCTAACTGCAGCTAAGAGGAATTGGATAGTTGATCAGATTGATATATCTAATGCTTTTCTGAATGGAGATTTGGATGAGGAGATCTATATGAAATTTCCCCCTGGTTATGCAGATATACTTGGAGTAAAACTTCCACCTAATGCTGTTCTCATGTTGCATAAATCCATCTATGGACTCAAGCAAGCCTCTCGGCAATGGTTCATCAAGTTATCTGCCACTTTACGTATGATGGGATTCGTTAAATCCTCTGGTAAACACACTTTATTCATCAAATCTCAGGGTGAAATTTTCCTTGCTGTGTTGGTATATGTCGATGTCATGTTGATTGTCAGCAATAGTATTGATGTCGTTGCGGATTTCAAGAGTGAGTTGAAGTCTTATTTCAAACTAAGAGATTTGGGTCCTGCAAAGTATTTTCTTGGCATAGAGATCGCAAGATCCTCTGCAGGTATTTCACTATGTCAACGAAAATATACATTGGAGTTATTATCTACTACAAGTTTTCTCAGAAGTGGACCTTGTGATTCTCCAATGAATCCTGATGTCAAGATCACCAAAGATGCAGGTACCTTGTTACCGGATTCCACTCAGTACAGGAAGTTAGTTGGTAAACTCATGTACCTCCAAATAACAAGGCCTGACATTTCATTTGTGGTGAACAAACTTTTTCAGTACTCTCATGCTCCGAGAGATACTCATCTGATTGTTGTACATCAAGTCTTGCGATATTTGAAAGGAACAGTGGGTCAAGGATTGTTTTATGCAGCAGATAATAAGTTTAATTTGCGGGGATTCTCTGATGCAGATTGGGGCTCTTGTACTGATGATAGAAGGTCAGTTACAGGTTTCTGCATATTCATTGGAGGTTCTTTGGTATCATGGCGATTCGAAGAAGCAAGATACAGTTTCTCAAAGTTCTGCAGAATCAGAGTTTCGAGCCATCGCTTTGACCAAGGAACTTATTTGGCTTTCTCGACTTATGTGGGACTTGCAAATTCCATTCACTCCTCCGGCTTATCTCAATTATGACAATGAAGCAGCATTACATATCGCTAATAACGCAGTGTTTCATGAGAGGACTAAACACGTCGATTTGGATTGCTACAAGATCAGGGAGGAGGTAGATTCTGGATTCCTAAAGACTATGCATGTTCGAACAGGGAATCAACTAGCAAATTTTCTTACTAACGCATTGCATCCAGCTCATTTCCAGGAGATTATTGCCAAGATGGGTGTATATAACATTTTCGCACCTTCATCTTGAGGGGGGCTATTAGATGAGTGTATATAGGTTTTATACTTGTATATAGTATAGCTAGTTAAGGGCTCTAGAATGTCCGGTTTTATTAACTAGATTAATTGTAAATACCCGGTTTGTTCCGGTTTAATAATCACATTCAACATAAGAGTGTTGTAACAAACACTTTTCCAATTCAATGAGAATATCGAGTTTCTTAACAAACTCTCTCTAGATTCTTATTCGCTGATAAGTTCATGGAAGATAAAACAGGCCTCCTTATCGATCAATAGCTGTGAAAACAAATGCCAAATGAATTCATATATTATCCAAATGAAACAAAACACTGCGTGTTTCCACCACATGAAGCATAATGGAGAGTTGTGTACCCCCATCACCTACAATGTATAACCAAAGCGCCAAAGCCAAAAGAAAACTACATAATTAATTTTTTCAATTAGAGAATCTCTACATTCACTATGAAGAGGTGTTATTCCACCATCGTCTGCTCTGCTGACCACTTCGTGAAGAACACTGCAAAACACATCCAAAGAACACAAATCACATGTGAGTACAGATTCCTACAAAGCTAACTAAACTCTGTCAAGTAACAAATCAGCGGACAACGTTATTAACAAATCACTGACTGTACAATTCACAGCTAATCATACAAATCATGTAATTAGGTGAGATGGGGTTAGGTGTCAAACATTGGTAAGCTAAATCTGTATCTGCCAAAAGTATTTGTTTTCTTAATAACTGCAACGTTTCTTCACACCAAAAGATACCACTTATCTACGAAGAACTCAAGAGAGAAAAACAGAAACTACATAACCACAAGAGAGAAAACATAGAAGATTGGAAAGAGATTCTTACTCGCTTAGAACCAAACCATGACTAAAGAAGACTATGACCACCAAAACGAATTTGGAAACACGATTCACTTATTAGTAAACATGGGGTCCAACTCAAAACCAATTGGCAATGAGTAGAGAGACCCATGTACTATATATATTGCCCCACAAATCTCTATTCTTTCGATGTGGGATATCTTAATACACCCCCCCACCTCACGCTCAGGGCTGGACATCTGAAGCGTGAAGTTTGTGGGACTGGACATCCACGGGTAAACCCACAATCGAAAGAAATTTACCATGGGCTCTGATACCATATCAGCGAATAAGAATCTAGAGAGAGTTTGTTAAGAAACTCGATATTCTCATTGAATTGGTAAAGTGTTTGTTACAACATTCTTATGTTGAATGTGATTATTAAACCGGAACAAACCGGGTATTTACAATTAATCTAGTTAATAAAACTGGACATTCCAGAGCCCTTAACCAGCTACACTATATACAAGCATAAAACCTATATACACTCATCTAATAGAACTCCAACGAGTTTGTTCTTCTCTCTATTTCTCCGCCTGTAAGATGGCTGCAAGATAGGAAGCCAAAAACACATCTGCCACTACAGGAAATGTGGGTATTGATAGCACTAGAAGATAGCGTTTTGTTTGTATATGCTATGTTTGACTGAATCGTGATTTAAAGATAGCGTTTTGTATATTGTAAACGCTACAAATTATTTAAGCGGTATAATGAATGTGACGCGGGACTATTTTTTGGTTCGAGATCTTTATTATCCCGCTATTGAAAATGTTAAGAGGGAAAAAAACTAAAATTTTGTCTAAGGCAAAATAAAAGAAAACCCGAAAAGTCATTTCTCATTTTTTTGCCACCATCGTATCAGTTCAGATCGGCAAGTTCTCGATCTCTTTCGATATCACTCTCACTCGATTTCTCTCAATATCACTCGCTTTCTCAGTCTCTCCCTCTAATTCGTACTTTATCTCACTCGATTTCTTAGTCTCTCAATGCGATTTCTCACAATATCCCTGGAATCTTCAATAGGTATGTCTTCATTCAATCGTAGCTTATTTGTTCGTTGGAATGGAAAACGATTTTCATTTGGGGTTGTGTGAACATTGATGCGGAGTTTTGTGATTTTGGGTATCGATTTTGATTTTGGGTTTTGATTCTTAGTTTCGGTGAACATGCATGTCGAAGTTTGGCACATTTCTTGTTTCAATTTTGTTTTTCTGTTTTGATTATGATTTTTGGGTTTCGATTTTATGATTGGAATTGTTCTTCATTTATCATTTTCAAAAATGCCGAAGACAAGAGGAGAAGGTCAAGTTGGTCCTCGTCGTAGTAGACGTAATCAAGGCTTGGAGGTAGAAGAGATAACAGCAAAAGTTGCTCCAGCAGCAACACTAAAGGTGAATAAGTAAAGAAAAGCAAAGAAAGTGGCTAAGAGAAGCAAGAAAGTGGCTGCTCAAGATGATGAGGTAGAAGATGTTACACCGCAAGCAATGTCTGAAGGTGAGAAAGAAGATTCTGAGAAGGGTAATGACAAAGATGTAACACCGGATGCTGATCAAACTGAGAAAGCAATGTCTGATGATGAGAAAGAAGATTCTGAGAAGGATAATGAGAAAGATGTAACACCGGATGCTTATCAGACTGAGAAAGCAATGTCTGAAGATGAGATAGAAGATTGTGAGAAGGGTTTAGAGAAAGATGTAACACCGGAGGCTGATCAGAGTGAGAAAGCAATGTCTGAAGATGAGAAAAAAGATTTTGAGATAGAAGCAAAAGCTTGTTTGACTGGACAAGAACAACAGGAGGATGAAGAAGAAGCTGGTAATATGGAAGAAGCTGCCAATATGGAAGAAGATGGTGTTGGCAATGGTCAAGCTAATGCGATTCCTAGCAACACTGATGAAGGAATTTAGGTACCGGAGGAAAGAGTGAAAGAAAGAAAAAAAAGAGGACCAACAAAGATGCGTAAAGTGGCTGAAAATTCTAATGAAAAGGTTTCAGTTACATTCACTGACATTGGTGATCATGTTGGACCTGATTCAATAACATTATCATCTTTTCTTGGTGTCCTTGTGAGGGAACACTTTCTGGTTACAATTTCTTATTGGAGGAAAGTTGATGCAGTTACTAAACAAGCAATGTGGGAAGAGGTACATTTATATGCAACTATTTTTTGTTGAACAGATATGAAACATGTTTGACATTTGCTTGTTGTATGTGATGCAGGGGAGGTTTAACTTGCAAGAAGAATGGCAGAGAGTTGTTATCTTGAAGCAAATGGGAAATATCTGGAGGGCTTGGAAGTCAAGGCTATTGTCAAAAGTACGAGCTGCGAAGACTGCTGCAAAGAGAATAGATTTAAAACCCAGCAACATCCCATCCATCCAAGTGTGGAACTCTTGGGCTAGGAGCAAGACTAACTCAGCTTTCACGGTTAGTTATCTACAACTAAGTAACTTTCTTGTTTATATGTCATATCTGATAGATTTAATCACACTGATATTTATAATGTAGGAAATAAGTAACAAGTACAGGAAGATGAGACAAAATCATATTCCTCACACCACCAGCCGCAAAGGAATGCTTCGTTTAGCTGATGATATGGTAATAGTAATGGTCAAATATCTATATATATTGTATATCTTGTTAGAATAAAATAGTATTGAGATATTTATGTACTTTATATAGAAAAAAAGAGTAGAGACCCAATTAAGGTGACGAGGAGTAAGGTATGGATTGCGGGACAGACTCACGCTGATGGTAGACCTGTGAAGCCTCAATTTGCTGAGACTATTGTAAGAATTCTGGAACTTATTATATTCTGTATAATTAAATGTGTGTATAATTACAATCACTTGATAATGACTCTGAGTTTTCTTGTGTTTAAATGTTTGTATCAGGAACAAATACAATCACTTGATAGTCAAATGACTCTACATCAACTGCTGATAACATAAGGGAAGATGCTGTGAGCAAGATTTTGGGAAAAGACAAACCTGGACGAGTAAGGGGGTTTGGTAGAGGGATTACGGCTACTAAGTTAGCATTTCTGCAATCTAGAGACGCAAAGATGGCAGAAATGGAAAGTGAGATTGAAGATTTAAAGGTCATTGTCCGAGACTTAGCTGGAAAGAAGGTAATCTATTTCGTTGTTGTTCGGTCAATTGGTTTGGTTTTAAGACATTTACGAATTCCATTTCCTTAATTTAGACAAGTAATGGTGATACTGAAACATCCGAGAGTATTGGTGGATTCAAAAAAAGAGCTAGAGTACAAATATGTGATTGGATTCAATCAGGAGATGTAGTTGTTGGTGAACGAGAATTATGTTCTGTCGAACCGATGTACAAAATTGGTAATATACCAATTGGTCCTAATGCAATGGTTGTCCTTGTTAAGTCAGCACTAAGCTCAGAAGCTTCTCTCTGGAGGCCTACAACCGATGTGTTATATCTTGAGGAAGCTGTGGATGCAAAACACCTTGGCCAATGGACAAGGTGCTTTTGTATACGTATCCAGTCGCTTCTGAAGATGTATCCATGGTAAAGTTTTCAAATCTTCTTTTCATGTGGTGAAGTGATATATCTCTAATCATTTTCTGTCTACATTTTAGCAAAACAAGGAAGGTGAAACTCGAAGATGCAAAATATATGATTGGACTAATGAAGACGATGAGGTTATTGCTGAAGGTGTTGTGTGCTCAACTAACTCCAAAGAGAAGGTTAACAATATACCTCTAGGTCTAAGTGCTGTTTGTATTGAAGTTGTGAAGGTTTTCAATGATAATGCTCATTTGTGGAGGCCAACTACTGAAGCTACTTTAATTGGTGATGAAATTAACGAGAAAATCGCATGGCCAGTCCTAAAGATTGACGTCACGGCTGCAACCACTACAGATGCAACACTACCTAAAGTCACGGTATGTTATTGAAATTAAGTTATTTCATTTGTTAATTTGTCTGTTGATTGATGTTGGAACTTTCATTGATGTTGGACCTTGCTTGTATTATTTGGTTTGAGTTGTAGAGTTCAGGCAGCAATAGTTCCACCAAAAGTCCAAAGCAGAAGTGTTATCTTTTAGATTGCAGCAACTCTGGACGTAAGGTATCTGAAGGAAGAGTAGTTTCAACAGATCCGAACGAGACGTGCCATCATGTACCCATAGGTCCAAATGCAAGCAAGGTCTCTGTTGAAGTGGCTAAGATTGGTAATGCAAAGGTTTGGAGGCCAAATTCAGAGATTGAATACATTTCTGATGCAATAGGTTCAGTTGTAGCATGGCCAAATGATAAAATAAAGTTGTGTGAATGGATGGGATTTTGCAATTGTTGGAATTTTTATTTGTATTGTAATGAATTTTTATTTTGGTTAATGACTGATTAGCAATTGTTGGAATTTGTATTGTAATGAATTTTTATTTTCGTTAATGACTGATTAGCAATTGTTGGAATTTCGAAAATTAAACTGGTTTGGCTAATTAAACCAGTGCTGGAAATTTCAAAAATAAAACCGGTTTGGCTAATTAAACCAGTGCTAGAAATTTCAAAATTAAACCGGTTTTGCTAATTAAACCAGTGCTGGAAATTTCAAAATTAAACCGGTTTTGCTAATTAAACTAGTGCTGGAAATTTTGAAATTAAACCGGTTTGGAGATGTCTAAATTAAATCGGTGCTGAAAATTTCAAAAATTAAACCGGTTTGGACATGCTTAATTTAAACATGTTTAAATTAAACATGTTTAAATTACATCGATTATGTCTAAATTAAACATGTTTCAATTATGTCTAAATTAAACCGGTTATGTCTAAACCGGTTTGCTAAAAAATTGTATTGTTGTGCTTCCTTTGTGCTCTATACTCAAAAACATAAAATTAAAACTCTAAACCTCAAACATTATAGTTAAATTTCTAAATCCTAAAGTATAAAACATAAACACTAAACTCCAAAGTCTACACCCTAAACCCTAACCCTAAACCTATACCCTAAACCCTAAACTAAGACTTAGTGTTGGAATACTAACTTATATTAATTGTTCTTAATTATAAATTTATAATTATAAGAAATAATATTCTAAACATTGAAATACTTATATTGATATATTTTTTTAAAAATAATTTATTTTATATGATAATTTTTGGATTTAAAATGAAAAAAACAACTCTTAACCAATGAGAAGTAACCTCCCAGATTATAGGATGAATCTTACACCGTTAGATAACACCGACTATGATCTCAGCCGTCCTTTCTTATTGTAGACGCGATTAATGTACACCGTTGATATGTCTCGCTAACTTTGATCTAGCCCGTTAATTGTTCTTAGCCAATAAGCAGTAACCTCAAAGATTGCAATCCTGGCATAACCTACACCATTGATCTGTCTAGCTAACTTTGATCTGAGCCGTTATTGTTCTTAACCAATGGTGACTAACCTCTGAGATCGCAAGCTTACAGAACACAACTCATCTTTAGGGTTTACCAAAACTTCCCCAACTCTTCCTTTGTGTTCACCAAATCGTTTCAGAACGGATCCATCTCCGTCGTGACCAAATGGATAAGACATGGATTTCTCTGCCAAGGTATACAGTAAATTCAATTCTTTTCGTTGCCAAATGAAAATCTAAATTCTTTTCCAATTTTCGTTTCAAAAAAATCTAAATTCTTTTTGATGTAGGAATAGCATCGAGTACTTAGAAGGAGCAACGAAATTCGCCAATTCATCAGCAAGAAGATTGGGCAATCTGTCTGAAATGCTATGCCCATGTAGAGATTGCCGCAATATATGCCATCACTCTATAGATCAAAGTGTTGAGCATCTAGTGATAAGGGGTATGGATAAGAAGTATAAGACTTCTTGTTGGAGTATTCATGGTGAAAAAAGAGCATCTACAGAAGACAGTGGTCCTCAACATGAAACAGCGGCATTTGACTTGTTTAAGACAGCATTCTCTATGGGTGAAGGTGAACCAAATCAGAGGAATGATGATGAAGCATTAGAGGCAAACGACGGTGAAGCAGTAGAGGAAACTGAGTTTAGGAAAAAGTTAAGAGAAGCTGAAACTCCATTGTACTCTGATTGTATCAAATACACAAAGGTTTCAGCAATTATGGGACTTTACAGATTCAAGGTTAAGAGTGGTGTGTCAGAGAACTACTTTGATCAGCTGTTGGATTTAATTCAGGACATGCTACCTGAAGACAATGTACTTCCAAAGAGTTTAGCTGCAATAAAAAAATTTATGAAGATATTTGGTTTCGGATACGAAAATATTCATGCTTGCAAGAATGATTGCATACTATATAGGAAGGAGTTTGAGAAGTTAGATAGCTGTCCAAGATGCAAAGTTTCAAGATGGGAGAAGGATAAGCACAGTAATGAGATAAAGGTTGGGATTCCAGCAAAGGTCCTTATATATTTTCTAATAAAGGACAGATTTAGGAGGATGTTTAGATCAAAAAAGATGGCTGAAGATTTGCGGTGGCACTATACCAATGGCACTGAAGATGGTACAATGCAACACCCCGTTGATTCTATATCATGGGCACAAGTGAATGCTACATGGCCAGACTTTGCTGCTGAACCAAGGAATCTTCGACTTGGAATTTCTACAGATGGGATGAACCCTTTCGGTATGCAAAATACCAATCACAGCACATGGCCAGTGTTGTTGGTGAACTATAACACGCCTCCGACTATGTGTATGAAGGCTGAAAATATAATGTTGACTTTGTTGATCCCTGGTCCAACAGCTCCTGGGAATAACATAGATGTTTACTTGGCACCACTGATAGACGATTTAAAAGATTTGTGGGCTGAGGGTATTGAAGTCTATGACTCATTTGCGAAGGAGAATTTCACGCTTAGAGCCATGCTGCTTTGGAGGACCAATAAAGATGCGTAAAGTGGCTGAAAATTCTAATGAAAAGGTTTCAGTTACATTCACTGACATTGGTGATCATGTTGGACCTGATTCAATAACATTATCATATTTTCTTGGTGTCCTTGTGAGGGAACACTTTCTGGTTACAATTTCTTATTGGAGGAAAGTTGATGCAGTTACTAAACAAGCAATGTGGGAAGAGGTACATTTATATGCAACTATTTTTTTGTTGAACAGATATGAAACATGTTTGACATTTGCTTGTTGTATGTGATGCAGGGGAGGTTTAACTTGCAAGAAGAATGGCAGAGAGTTGTTATCTTGAAGCAAATGGGAAATATCTGGAGGGCTTGGAAGTCAAGGCTATTGTCAAAAGTACGAGCTGCGAAGACTGCTGCAAAGAGAATAGATTTAAAACCCAGCAACATCCCATCCATTCAAGTGTGGAACTCTTGGGCTAGGAGCAAGACTAACTCAGCTTTCACGGTTAGTTATCTACAACTAAGTAACTTTCTTGGTTATATGTCATATCTGATAGATTTAATCACACTGATATTTATAATGTAGGAAATAAGTAACAAGTACAGGAAGATGAGACAAAATCATATTCCTCACACCACCAGCCGCAAAGGAATGCTTCGTTTAGCTGATGATATGGTAATAGTAATGGTCAAATATCTATATATATTGTATATCTTGTTAGAATAAAATAGTATTGAGATATTTATGTACTTTATATAGAAAAAAAAAAGAGTAGAGACCCAATTAAGGTGACGAGGAGTAAGGTATGGATTGCGGGACAGACTCACGCTGATGGTAGACCTGTGAAGCCTCAATTTGCTGAGACTATTGTAAGAATTCTGGAACTTATTATATTCTGTATAATTAAATGTGTGTATAATTACAATCACTTGATAATGACTCTGAGTTTTCTTGTGTTTAAATGTTTGTATCAGGAACAAATACAATCACTTGATAGTCAAATGGACTCTACATCAACTGCTGATAACATAAGGGAAGATGCTGTGAGCAAGATTTTGGGAAAAGACAAACCTGGACGAGTAAGGGGGTTTGATAGAGGGATTACGGCTACTAAGTTAGCATTTCTGCAATCTAGAGACGCAAAGATGGCAGAAATGGAAAGTGAGATTGAAGAGTTAAAGGACATTGTCCGAGACTTAGCTGGAAAGAAGGTAATCTATTTCGTTGTTGTTCGGTCAATTGGTTTGGTTTTAAGACATTTACGAATTCCATTTCCTTAATTTAGACAAGTAATGGTGATACTGAAACATCCGAGAGTATTGGTGGATTCAAAAAAAGAGCTAGAGTACAAATATGTGATTGGATTCAATCAGGAGATGTAGTTGTTGGTGAACGAGAATTATGTTCTGTCGAACCGATGTACAAAATTGGTAATATACCAATTGGTCCTAATGCAATGGCTGTCCTTGTTAAGTCAGCACTAAGCTCAGAAGCTTCTCTCTGGAGGCCTACAACCGATGTGTTATATCTTGAGGAAGCTGTGGGATGCAAAACACCTTGGCCAATGGACAAGGTGCTTTTGTATACGTATCCAGTCGCTTCTGAAGATGTATCCATGGTAAAGTTTTCAAATCTTCTTTTCATGTGGTGAAGTGATATATCTCTAATCATTTTCTGTCTACATTTTAGCAAAACAAGGAAGGTGAAACTCGAAGATGCAAAATATATGATTGGACTAATGAAGACGATGAGGTTATTGCTGAAGGTGTTGTGTGCTCAACTAACTCCAAAGAGAAGGTTAACAATATACCTCTAGGTCTAAGTGCTGTTTGTATTGAAGTTGTGAAGGTTTTCAATGATAATGCTCATTTGTGGAGGCCAACTACTGAAGCTACTTTAATTGGTGATGCAATTAACGAGAAAATCGCATGGCCAGTCCTAAAGATTGACGTCACGGCTGCAACACTACCTAAAGTCACGGTATGTTATTGAAATTAAGTTATTTCATTTGTTAATTTGTCTGTTGATTGATGTTGGAACTTTCATTGATGTTGGACCTTGCTTGTATTATTTGGTTTGAGTTGTAGAGTTCAGGCAGCAATAGTTCCACCAAAAGTCCAAAGCAGAAGTGTTATCTTTTAGATTGCAGCAACTCTGGACGTAAGGTATCTGAAGGAAGAGTAGTTTCAACAGATCCGAACGAGACGTGCCATCATGTACCCATAGGTCCAAATGCAAGCAAGGTCTCTGTTGAAGTGGCTAAGATTGGTAATGCAAAGGTTTGGAGGCCAAATTCAGAGATTGAATACATTTCTGATGCAATAGGTTCAGTTGTAGCATGGCCAAATGATAAAATAAAGTTGTGTGAATGGATGGGATTTTGCAATTGTTGGAATTTTTATTTGTATTGTAATGAATTTTTATTTTGGTTAATGACTGATTAGCAATTCTTGGAATTTGTATTGTAATGAATTTTTATTTTCGTTAATGACTGATTAGCAATTGTTGGAATTTCGAAAATTAAACCGGTTTGGCTAATTAAACCAGTGCTGGAAATTTCAAAAATAAAACCGGTTTGGCTAATTAAACCAGTGCTAGAAATTTCAAAATTAAACCGGTTTTGCTAATTAAACCAGTGCTGGAAATTTCAAAATTAAACTTGTTTTGCTAATTAAACTAGTGCTGGAAATTTTGAAATTAAACCGGTTTGGAGATGTCTAAATTAAATCGGTGCTGAAAATTTCAAAAATTAAACCGGTTTGGACATGCTTAATTTAAACATGTTTAAATTAAACATGTTTAAATTACATCGATTATGTCTAAATTAAACATATTTCAATTATGTCTAAATTAAACCGGTTATGTCTAAACCGGTTTGCTAAAAATTTGTATTGTTGTGCTTCCTTTGTTCTCTATACTCAAAAACATAAAATTAAAACTCTAAACCTCAAACATTATAGTTAAATTTCTAAATCCTAAAGTATAAAACATAAACACTAAACTCCAAAGTCTAAACCCTAAACCCTAACCCTAAACCCTAAACTAAGACTTAGTGTTGGAATACTAACTTATAGTAATTGTTCTTAATTATAAAATTTATAATTATAAGAAATAATATTCTAAACATTGAAATACTTATATTGATATATTTTTTTAAAAATAATTTATTTTATATGATAATTTTTGGATTTAAAATGAAAAAAACAACTCTTAACCAATGAGAAGTAACCTCCCAGATTATAGGATGAATCTTACACCGTTAGATAACACCGACTATGATCTCAGCCGTCCTTTCTTATTGTAGACGCGATTAATTTACACCGTTGATATGTCTCGCTAACTTTGATCTAGCCCGTTAATTGTTCTTAGCCAATAAGCAGTAACCTCAAAGATTGCAATCCTGGCATAACCTACACCGTTGATCTGTCTAGCTAACTTTGATCTGAGCCGTTATTGTTCTTAACCAATGGTGACTAACCTCTGAGATCGCAAGCTTACAGAACACAACTCATCTTTAGGGTTTACCAAAACTTCCCCAACTCTTCCTTTGTGTTCACCAAATCGTTTCAGAACGGATCCATCTCCATCGTGTCCAAATGGATAAGACATGGATTTCTCTGCCAAGGTATACAGTAAATTCAATTCTTTTCGTTGCCAAATGAAAATCTAAATTCTTTTCCAATTTTCGTTTCAAAAAAATCTAAATTCTTTTTGATGTAGGAATAGCATCGAGTACTTAGAAGGAGCAACGAAATTCGCCAATTCATCAGCAAGAAGATTGGGTAATCTGTCTGAAATGCTATGCCCATGTAGAGATTGCCGCAATATATGCCATCACTCTATAGATCAAATTGTTGAGCATCTAGTGATAAGGGGTATGGATAAGAAGTATAAGACTTCTTGTTGGAGTATTCATGGTGAAAAAAGAGCATCTACAGAAGACAGTGGTCCTCAACATGAAACAGCGGCATTTGACTTGTTTAAGACAGCATTCTCTATGTGTGAAGGTGAACCAAATCAGAGGAATGATGATGAAGCATTAGAGGCAAACGACGGTGAAGCAGTAGAGGAAACTGAGTTTAGGAAAAAGTTAAGAGAAGCTGAAACTCCATTGTACTCTGATTGTATCAAATACACAAAGGTTTCAGCAATTATGGGACTTTACAGATTCAAGGTTAAGAGTGGTGTGTCAGAGAACTACTTTGATCAGCTGTTGGATTTAATTCAGGACATGCTACCTGAAGACAATGTACTTCCAAAGAGTTTAGCTGCAATAAAAAAATTTCTGAAGATATTTGGTTTCGGATACGAAAATATTCATGCTTGCAAGAATGATTGCATACTATATAGGAAGGAGTTTGAGAAGTTAGATAGCTGTCCAAGATGCAAAGTTTCAAGATGGGAGAAGGATAAGCACAGTAATGAGATAAAGGTTGGGATTCGAGCAAAGGTCCTTATATATTTTCCAATAAAGGACAGATTTAGGAGGATGTTTATATCAAAAAAGATGGCTGAAGATTTGCGGTGGCACTATACCAATGGCACTGAAGATGGTACAATGCAACACCCCGTTGATTCTATATCATGGGCACAAGTGAATGCTACATGGCCAGACTTTGCTGCTGAACCAAGGAATCTTCGACTTGGAATTTCTACAGATGGGATGAACCCTTTCGGTATGCAAAACACCAATCACAGCACATGGCCAGTGTTGTTGGTGAACTATAACACGCCTCCGACTATGTGTATGAAGGCTGAAAATATAATGTTGACTTTGTTGATCCCTGGTCCAACAGCTCCTGGGAATAACATAGATGTTTACTTGGCACCACTGATAGACGATTTAAAAGATTTGTGGGCTGAGGGTATTGAAGTCTATGACTCATTTGCGAAGGAGAATTTCACGCTTAGAGCGATGCTGCTTTGGAGTATCAGTGACTATCCAGCCTTAGGAACATTGTCTGGATGTAAAGTGAAGGGCAAACAAGCCTGCAATTTATGTGGAAAAGATACACCTTCAAGATGGCTTAAGTTTAGCCGTAAGTTTGTCTATATGGGGAATAGAAAGAGACTACCGCCTGGCCATCGTGACAGATATAAAAAAGCTTGGTTTGACAACACTGTGGAGGAAGGGAATGCCAAAAGGATACAAACTGGTGCTGAAATATATGAGACACTACAGGCTTTTAGGAATGATTTTGGAAAACCTCTACACAAGGAAATTAAAAGAAAAAGAACTGAGTTGGAAGATGATGAAGTGGATCAAGAAGAAGAGTGTGAAGAATCAAATGATCTATGACGGTGGAAGAAGAGATTAATATTCTTTGAACTACATTACTAGAAGGTAAAGTAAAGTAATTGAACTATAATCTCTTATTTTTGGATTTGAATAAGCTAGCCTAACAGTTTATTCCTTAATGTGTTAGGATTTGCCTGTTCGTCATAATATTGATGTTATGCACGTAGAAAAAAATGTGTCAGATGCTATATTGTCTATCTTAATGCAAAGTGCTAAGTCCAAAGATGGTTTGAAAGCAAGAAAAGACTTAGAAGATATTGGAATCAGAAATCACTTGCATACAGAGGTCAGGGGAAAGAAAATGTACTTACCTCCAACAGCCTACTGGTTATCAAAGAAAGAAAAGACCATTTTTGCCAAAGGTTATCTAAGTTTAGAGGTCCTGATGGTTATTGTGGTAATATTGCGAATAGTGTTTTAGTTAACCCTCCAAATATAGGTAGTTTAAAGTCGCATGATCATCATGTCCTAGTACAGAACTTGTTACGAGCTGCATTACGAGGGTTGTTACATAAGGGTCCTAGGATTGCCATTAATAGATTATGCAGTAACTTCAACAGGTTGTGTCAACGCATCATCGACCCGGAGAAACTAATGACAATGGAGACAGAGTTTGTGGAAACAATGTGTCAACTGGAGCGCTTCTTCCCTCCATCCCTTTTTGATATTATGTTCCACCTTCCAATTCATCTATCAATAGAGGCACGTTTGGGAGGATCAGTACACTTTCGCTGGATGTATCCCTTCGAAAGGTTAGATGTACTCATTTGCTTAAATATATGTATTTCCTGCAATTATGTTCAACTTATATTCATTTTTTTACTGAGTTATAGGTACATGAAAATACTTAAGGGTTTTGTTAAGAATCATGCAAGGCCAGAAGCATGTATGGCGGAGGGGTATTTAGCTGGAGAATGTGTTGCATTTTGTTTAGAGTTCCTTAAAGAATCAGTACCAGTTCAAGAAACAGTTAATCGCAATGAAGATATTGAGACTGATAGAAGCATGGTTGAAGGTCGACCTCTGCAGAAGGGTATAGAAGTTACCCTATCAGATAAAGATAGAGACACTGCACATCGCTATGTGCTAATAAACATGGCATCTTTGGATCCTTATATTGAGTAAGAGGTAACCCATTATGTTTCATCTACTAATTATTATTATAATTTCATTCTCAAAACTGTTGTTTAACATAAAATCAGGATGCATTTGGAAGAATTACAAGCTAATGATGCTCGATGTGCTAAAAATGAAACTTTCTTATGGAAAAAACATAATGAGCAGTTTGCACAATGGCTTAAAATAAAGATTTCCAGATGCAACTTGTCTTCTTAATTATTTGTTATACAGCTTGTTAAATTGATTGGTTAGCTTGTTAGGTTCATGATAATGTTTTGCTTGATGACTTGTTTGCTTATCTTGTAGCTTGATGGCTGGTCTTCTTGGACCAAATTGTTAGCTTATCTTGTAGCTTGATGAATGGTTAGCTTATCTTGTAGCTGGATGACTAGTTTTCTTGCCACAGATTGTTAGTTTCATGATCACGTTTTGCATAGTGACGGGTTAGCTTAGGTTGTATCTTGATGACTGGTCTTCGTGATTATCATTTCAGTACTTCAGCTTGATGATCAAGGTTGGAATTTTACTATGGCAGGTTCATTCAGACTCAACAAATAGTCATTCTAAGGAGATATGGTGGTTGGCATTTGGACCAAGAAATGTTGCTTTAGCACATAAAGGATTTATCGTTAATGGGCAACGGTTTCACACAGATGCGGTTAAGCGGAAGACACAAAACAGTGGAGTAACTTATGAAGCATTTAGCATGTGTAGATCAAGTGCTCGAGATATGAGGCAAGTGGCTGATATGCTTACATATTATGGAGTGATAAAAGAGATTTTACTTATGGACTATCACATGTTCAAAGTGTCGCTGTTTAGATGCAATTGGGCCAACACAGGGTATAGTGTGAAGGAGGAAGATGGTTTCACTCTTGTCAACCTTCATTTGAACCAAACAGCCTATTTGAAAGATCCATTCATTCTACCTTCTCAAGCAAAACAGGTTTTCTATTCTAGGGAAGATGATAATTCAAATTGGTATGTTGTTATGAGAGCACCACCTAGAGGCTATCATGAGTTGGAAACAGAAGAGGATTTAGGTGTTGCACCTTTGCCTGTCCAAAAAGTCGATGATTTGGATGATGAAGCTTGTGATGATGATAGTGTTTTATGTTAGGGATGATTGTGAAGGCTTGTTAGTGGTAGATTGATAGGTGTTTGTGGTTTTTGTAAACAATGAAATTTGTTATGGTTTTCTGAACATTTAAATATATTTATATATTTTGTATTAATTTTAATTGGTTTTTTTTTACAAATATTTGAAATAAATATTTTATTTTAAGTAATAAATAATTCGTAATTCATTTTAATAAATAAATTTTGAATAATTTAAAAACAAACTAATAACACAAAACATTTGCTATCTTTGCTATAGGTAAAATCAAATTAATGAGTTTTAATAGCATTTGTATCATGTTATTATAAATATTAACAATTGCACAGAAGACAACGCTATCGTTGTATAGTTAACTATAGCAAACCGGCAATCCGCTATTAAAAGTGTCTGACCTACTATAACGGGCGATCTCAGAGCGTTTTAGGAAACACTATAATTGTAAACTCATAGCGTTTAACGGCCCCTATTCATACCCACATTTCCTGTAGTGCTGCTTTGAAGTCCCAGATTGAATAGCTACAACATGAGATGGATGGATTTCAAAGGATGGTGATTGGAAACCAGGTTTGTAAACACTTTAAATCCATTTTCCTGTTCTTCATATCTCTTGTTTAATCCTTTGTAACATTTGCGAGTTCACCAACCTTAGGAAAGTAAGATTTTTACCATTGCTTATGACCGATTCAATTTCATTATGCTGACATTCTTTTACAATTACTATAAGGTGATCTGCTGATGGTATGAGTGGAGATCTACTAGGGCTGCTTCGGTTTCTTTATTACTTGGTTTGGTGAAGAAATGTACTTGTCTTCTTTTTTTTATGACTTGGTTGCTGATTCAAGCATTTGTATCTTTTGGGAATTTGATAGAATGACTCTATGTAAAATGTATGCTTTATAAATTTAATGTAATATTAATTTTATTTATGAATCAATTTGCAATTTATATTTTATGCACTATAGGTTACAAATAATTAAAATATAGAACATAATAATATATATTACAGCAGTATTATCAAAATGAACAAAACAATATTTTACAGCACAAAATATTTGCTATGTTTGCTATAAAAACAAACATAATAACACGAACTAAGCGCTAGTTAATAATATTAAATAACGGAGTATTAGTGCTATAATAGGTCAATCTACCATAGCGCATAAAAACTGCTATGGTAGGGGGGTCTACTATAGCGCCTCATTATACAGCGTTTTCAAATGCACTACTCAAGCCCTTTAGTAGCATTTTCCGTGTTTTAGTAATGTCCATATTTCTTGTAGTGTCAGTCTGAAACATGAGTTAGAGCATAATTATTGGGAGGATGTTATAAGGGGGGTTCTTAAATATTTTATGAATTAATTGTGTATTGTTTTGAATATAAGAACTCATGATCTCTTAGATAAAATTTTATCTTTTATTGGTAGGTTCTAATTTTGGGTCTCTTATTTTTGAAAATATTTTTTTTTTAATTTAAAATTTTTAAATAGAATAGAAGTAGTATAAATGTGTAAACATTTAAGATTTTATAAAATTAGAAAATATTGTATTTTAATTATTTTTTTTGACAAAGTTATTGCATTATAATCCTTTGTAGTATATATTTGAAACAATCAAACTGCCTTAAATGTATTTCTATTCTATGCACAAAACAAAGATAATTACTGGACATACTTATATATTGAAAGATTTTGTAACAAATGGACAAATTTTTCCTTGATTGAAACTGTTCTCACATCTAATATCGAAATCATTAAATACAACCAACTAAACCATAAATGAAAAACCAAAAGTACAAACTAACACAACCGAATTTGAGAGCAGTCCCGAAAATGGTCGTCGACCAGCTAAGCTCAAATATAATCAAAACACTTATCTCTAATATCCCCTGCACCATTTTAGAGAACTTCACGTTAGTCAAACCGTTTTGGAATCCAGTCACAACAAGACAACAATTTAAGGTCAACATGATCAGCAAGTAGAAGTTGTTTTATAATTTAAGACTTTTAAACAAGACATGTCTCACTATCCTATACTATCCTCAGTTATTAATAAGTGAGGGCTTGATAAAGAACCTACATGTAAAAAGAATCTTGGAACCGGATCAATCAAGATGGTAAATAAACACAAGTTACTCATTCATATATAACATGGATTCTTGGACAATACTATTATAACTCAGTTACATATTCAATGATGTAGTTGCACAACCTGAAATCATACAGCTACATAAAAACCAACCTAGAACTAACGGTTCGGTTCAAGGAGGAAACAAATTTCAGCACTTTGTTTGAGTTCAGATATAACAACAACAACATAGTAGAAGCCTGATGAAATAATCTGCAAACATGATCCATATAAAAGCAACTAGCTTTTAGGTAAGCCCATCATCATAAGACTCTCTGAACTAAACTCAAATCCGTCGCTAGTTTAAGAAAAACCATATCTCACATATCAAAGCTTCAATCTTTTCAATAAAAAATTGGAGAAAAACATACTCGCTAGTGATGAAGCTGATGAACTCAGAGACGCATTCCTGAACAATGTCTTTAGCATCTTTACCAATCTTGCCATTAGAAGGCCAAAGCTTTCTTCATGATCCTGCTGATGCTAGTTATAATGCTGATGTGGTATTGAAAGAGAAAAGAGAATCATGAAGTCAAGAACACAAACAGTTACAAAATCAGTGATATTGAAAGAGATATTGTTTTGACAAAACCAATTATATAACATATCCATTTTAGACTTTATCTAAAGTTAACCAAAACGGATCATCATTAGCTTACACAAATAGCAACACCAAAAACAACTAATCAGAAGATCTTCTGTTGAATCAAGTTAGTAAATTTAATCAGCATATCGGCGAGACATGAAGGCCAAATCTTTTCAAATTCAGCATAACCAGAGATTAAGAAGACAACATCTACTAATCATATGGATCATATCGGAACACCAAAAACCCTAATGAACTAACAAACATCAAATAACCCTAAATTGCGATCCAAAATCAAAGAAAACTAATCATAAAACACTAATCGAAATTGATTCAATCACTGATTGTATTGAGAAACTTACCCTCTGATTCCAATTGATTCAATCTCTTCTGATTGACTGGACTCCAAATTCAAATCTTTGTCTTTTTGGGACTTCAATCGCTTCTCCTCCGACCGCGACACAAAAATTTTATCGCGACTCAAAGAGAGAAAGGGAGAAAGAAAAAAAGAGAGAAAAAGAGAAACAAAAAAAAATTTCACGACACAAAATTTTTTTTTTTTGCCTTTTCTACTTTAGTTTCGTCCAACCAAACAAAGACATGTGGCATCTCTTAAATTCGAAGAGAGTCTATTATATAAGGGGATCTCTTCTGTTTTTCTTTCTTTCTGATTTATTTTTTCTTCAAAATACACTATAACCTCCACTAACAACCCCCTAATATACTACCGATAAACTTGCTCTTACCACAGCAAGATGATCTTTGCGTCCTACAGTAGTGACTACGGGCCCATCAAGGGAAAGAATGTGTTTTTGCAAGAAATGACCATATATTATCAGATCAAATAAACAAAGTATTTCAATACTACGGAAAATATTACACACTAGCTGTCTGTTTACAATTGAAATCTGTTCATGTCAACATACACCGACTATATCTGATATTCCTGTTTGCTGTTAAAATCTGTTTTTTACAAGCGTCTCTCTTATCTCTTCCTTTGCGGGTGCCTCTTCGCAACAATCTAGATCATGTTTCATCGGACGAGTCACACTTCATCGTCTTTGACGTGTCAGTTGATGGCAGTTATTATGATGTTTAGCAATTAGCAGAGAGAAACAGAGTCTTTCCTTTCTGATATCGCCACGGGACCCTAGAGAGGCTAAAGATTTGGTTAGGATAGAATGTGGGGTTTTCATGATGATGATTCCGTTGCAGATGATGGTTCTGGTTGTAACATCCCGGTTTTGTAATTGGGAATTGGGCCGGTTTGTTTTCTTTTCAAGCCCATTGAGGCCCAACAAGAACAAGTCACAACGAAAAGGGTTTATTTTGTGTAATTGTGTTAACGTGTATACGCTTATATCGCCGCCGTACTTGTTCAGCAAGAGAGGAGGGCCGATGAACCCAAAAAAACACACCAGCAACTTGATCGTTGAGTATTGGAAAGCTTAAGTTGTGTTCTTGTTGTTGGTGTTGTTATCGGTAAGAAGGAAACGATGGAGAGACGTTGTTGTGGTGATGAGTCTCGTGGAGGAGAAGCTTACCGTACGGAACCGTGGTTCTCGCTAGTCACCGTTGAACACCATCGGCCCATCGGCGTAGTCGTGGTCCATCGGAGATGTCGTTAAGGGTAAAGGAAACCTAATTAATTATGTAGCTTGCGGAATAAGTTTATGATATTGTCTTGATGGATCTGTTGCTTTGTTGTTGTTTGATTGTTGAGAGATGAGGACGTGACAACAGTGGACTTGAAGCTTTGTTGATCGGCGTTGCTGATCCGTCAAGAATCGTTGAGTGTAAACCCCGAGAAAGGTAAACGGCGAAACTCTTTCTCGTGTCTGTCGTCGTGTTGCATTGATTATTGAACCGAGAATCTTAACCAACTAAACCAGAGGATTTAAGTCCAGATCCGTACGTTGTCGGTGACGTTGGTTAGTGGTTACGTACGTTGTGGTGCCATGCATGGTTAGTGGTTACGTACGTTGTCGGTGACGTTGGTTAATATAATATTGGTGAATCGTGTATTGTGGCTGGTTTAGGAGTCGGTAATAATCGGGGAGCATGTGGTCGTAAGTGGATTAAATTGTGGTGATATAAATTATTAGATCGTTAGTTTGATTTAATTATTAGACTACATCTAACTAATTTATTTGTGAAGTATCAGCACAATTAAGTCAGTTTCGGTTATCAGATTAAATCATTGATTAATATTGGAATATAATCATTGATCGGGTAATCTAAAAATATTGCAGATTGAGATCGTTGTTGGATTGGATTTCTGTTTTTGTTGGTCTTTACCCGGGATCAACCCAATTTGCTAAGGTGAGGACTAGTTAGTGTCTTTTTCATATGCCGATATGTTTAGATAATTACTTAGTTTAAGGTTAAACCAAATATACCTATGGATTATATATAAATAATCTTAGTTGATTGTTGAGTGTATAATAATATTATATATATTATATATTTACTAAATAAAATGTAAAGAAAAAGAATTAGTAATAGGATTTGAAAATTAAAAGAATTAGATACTTAAAAACAGATTGCGTTGTGTGTGATATGCATGTTTGTGTGATTAAAATAAATTTCTTGAGTGTGAGGAGAAAATGTGTCAAGAGGCACGAAAAAGCGGGAGAACCGCAGAGAGTCCTACAAGGAAAGGAATTTTCCTTGTAGTTGTGTGGTGGTCTACGGGCGCCGAATGTGGGTAGATCAGGATTGGCTGACGAGCCAACGTGTTGTGCGTGGAAGAAGTAAGAAGTACGAGAAGCACGAGGAATCCGGATACGCAAGTGAAAAAGTGCAGGGAAAAGTGCGAAAGCATGAGGAATACCATAATGCACGGTAATGAAAATGTGCAGGAAGAAGTGCGAAAACATGAGTAATCCCGTAATGCACGGCGACGGAAATGTGCAGGAAGTAGTGCGAAAGCATGAGTAATCCCGTACTGCACAACATTGTTTATGGGACGTAGTCTCATTTGTTTGATGTTTGTGTGTCGTTGACACGTGATTGATTGCTTGTCTTAGGTTTAGACTTTGTGATGGTCTAAGCATGTTTGTGTATGAAGACTTCGTGAGCCCTAAGGCTTGCCCTCGCTGAGTAATCTTAGATTGCTCATCCCTCTCTTTCTCATGCAGGTAACCATGAGGAGTAGATGATAGAATTGGTGTTGGTGTTAGGAGCTGGAGATTTTTCTTTTATTTTCCGTTGTTGGATTTATCGAGCTGGTTGTTAGTTTAGGTTTAACGTTTAAAGGATGGTTTGAAAGTCGTTTAAATTGAATTAATGGATTTTTCGGTTATTTTCGGTTAAGTATGGTTTACTTGTGGTATAAGTTAACCTATGACATGCCATGGAAATTGGGTGTTACATTTTTGGTATCAGAGCCTCAGGTTATATCAAATCTGTTCTGACCCGGGAGGCAGTCCTGAAGGAGAATGGATTTCTCAGGTGTGTTATCTTAAGAGTGAGGGTATTAGTAGAGTCGTAGGAGATGCTTGTTAAGCAATTGGCAAATGGAAAAGAATGCTACTAAGGTCTGTAGTTTTTTTTTGGAGTCGTATGTAACAACTGGAAGTTGATAAGGAGTTTGCTAGTATGGTTAAACCAATTACTCAACTCACATGGATGGACGTGATGTTCGAGTGGACGAAGGTGTGGGATACTAGCTTCTAAAAGTCAAATGGACATTTGACAAATATACAAGTTAATATTTTTGAATAACGTTTATCGGGATGGGCCACAAAGTTTAAAGATGAGGTATTGTATAAAGATCACAAGTCGAGATTATTCCAGTGCTGGGAGAGCACAAAATGGAATTGCAGTGGAGGAAGTGAAAAGGAGCAGTGTGGGAGGACACCACACATTAATGTAGATTATAGAATTCTACATAGTATTGTGTGTAAGCATTGTTAAAGATGATTAAAAAAATGTGCCGTGACACTGGAGATAAGCGGTTTAAATTTGAAGTTGTCTTAACCCGAATGGAAAAAGGTGTGGTGACAATGGAGGTTGATAGTGGACTGCTACAGACGTCTAGCAGTAGCGACGCAACTTGGGTAGTTGTTGAGCTGGTTTAGTCAACATGAAAGTACTATCTTGAAAACAAAAAATGCATGGAAGTGTGAAACCCAAAAGGAACAAGAATCGTAAGAGAGTGTTAGGAAAACACTATGTTCATTTTAACATTGGGAAACCTTCAAAGGGATATGTCAACCTTACAGAGTGAGCGCAGCGGAAGATTGGTGAATCATTTAAATATGTGTTGCACAAAACCGTAACAGTCACGGTTAATGTGTACACTTCATAACATTGATAACAAGGTCGTATGTTGGTGAATATGTTATTTTCACAAGTCAAGGTAATGGAAAAACCTTTATTGGAAATCGGATTATTCTTTTCAAGTTTCATAATTATTTGAGGGATGTATATTATGTCTAAGCGATGGAAAACTAAAGAAACTATGACATTGGACGTCCCATGTTGTCATACGGTTAAGCGTGGATTAAATCATAATAAGTGAAGAGTTGGGTTTTCACTGAATCAAAAGCTGAGAATGAGGAGCAGGGAGAAATTATTCTAGTAAATGGAAACTAGAGTTGTTACACTACAACCAAGTGAAAACTTGTGATTTTTTGTTGATCGGAGAAGTTTGAAAATAAATCGAACAGATTGGAGAAGGACACTTCAAGATGGATTGGGTAATCTAAAACTTTAAAGATCAAACTTAAAAAAAACTACAAGTTGGGATGGAAACTAAGTGGGGGAGAAAATGTCACAAATTCGAGGACGAATTTATTTTAAGTGGGGGAGAATGGTAACATCCGATTTTGTAATTGCGAATTGGGCCTATTTGTTTTCTTTTAAAGCCCATTGAGGCCCAACAAGAACAAGTCACAACGAGAAGGGTTTATTTTGTGTAATTGTGTTACGTGTATACGCTTATATCGCCGCCGTCCTTGTTCAGCAAGAGAGGAGGGGCGATGAACCCAAAAAACACACCAGCAACTTGATCATTGAGTAGTGGAAAGCTTAAGTTGTGTTCTTGTTGTTGGTGTTGTTATCGGCAAGAAAGGAAAAGATGGAGAGACGTTGTTGTGATGATGAGTCTCATGGAGGAGAAGCTTACCGTATGGACCCGTGGCTCTCGCTAGTCACCGTTGAACACCATCATTGGTCAGTTAGCCACCGGGAGTCACCGGATGACCGCCGCTGTCATCGGCGTAGTCGTGGTCCATCGGAGATGTCGTTAAGGGTAAAGGAAACCTAATTAATTATGTATCTTGCGGAATAAGTTTGTGATATTGTCTTGATGGATCTGTTGCTTTGTTGTTGTTTGATTGTTGAGAGATGAGGACGTGACAACAGTGGACTTGAAGCTTTGTTGATCGGCGTTGCTGATCCGTCATGAATCGTTGAGTGTAAACGCCGAGAAAGGTAAACAGCGAAACTTTCTCGTGTCTATCGTCGTGTTGCATTGATTATTGAACAGAGAATCTTAACCAACTAAACCAGAGGATTTAAGTCCAGAACCGAAACTTGTTTATCGAACGTGCATGAGTTGATTTGTGGTGTCATGCATGGTTAATGACGTTGGTTAATATAATATTGGTGAATCGTGTATTGTGGCTGGTTTAGGAATCAGTAATAATCGGGGAGCATGTGGTCGTTTGTGGATTAAATTGTGGTGATATAAATTATTAGATCGTTAGCTTGATTTAATTATTAAACTACATCTAACTAATTTATTTGTGAAGTACCAGCACAATTAAGTCAGTTTCGGTTATCAGATTAAATCATTGATTAATATTGGAATATAATCATTGATCGGGTAATCTGAAAATATTGCAGATTGAGATCGTTGTTGGATTGGATTTCTGTTGTTGCTGGTCTTTAACCGGGATCAACCCAATTTGCTAAGGTGAGGACTAGTTAGCGTCTTTTTTATATGCCGATATGTTTAGATAATTACTTAGTTTAAGGTTAAGCAAAGTATACCTATGAATTATATATAAATAATCTTAGTTGATTGTTGAGTGTATAATAATATTATATATATTATATATTTACTAAATAAAATGTAAAGAAAAAGAATTAGTAATAGGACTCGAAAATTAAAAGAACTAGATACTTAAAAACAGATTGCGTTGTGTGTGATATGCATGTTTGTGTGATTAATATAAATTGCTTGAGTGTGAGGAGAAAATGTGCCAAGAGGCACGAAGAAGCGAGAGAACCGCAGAGAGTCCTACAAGGAATTTTCCTTGTAGTTGTGTGGTGGTTTACGGGCGCGGAATGCGGGTAGATCAGGATTGGCTGACGAGCCAACGTGTTGTGCGTGGAAGAAGAGAAGTGCGAGAAGCACGAGAAATCCGGATACACAAGTAAAAAAGTGTAGGAAGAAATGCGAAAGCATGAGGAATCCCGTAATGCACGGTAATGAAAATGTGCAGGAAGAAGTGCGAAAGCATGAGGAATCTCGTAATGCACGGCGACGGAAATGTGCAGGAAGAAGAGCGAAAGCATGAGTAATCCCGTAATGCACAGCGTTTTTTATGGGACGTAGTCTCATTTGTTTGATGTTTGTGTGTCGTTGACACGTGATTGATTGCTTGTTTTAGGTTTTGACTTTGTGATGGTCTAGCATGTTTGTGTATGAAGACTTCGTGAGCCCTAAGGCTTGCCCTAGCTGAGTAATCTTAGATTGCTCATTCCTCTCTTTCTCTTGCAGGTAACCATGAGGAGTAGATGATAGAGTTGGTGTTGGTGTTAGGAGCTAGAGATTTTTCTTTTATTTTCCGTTGTTGGATTTATCGAACTGGTTGTTAGTTTCGGTTTAACATTTTAAAAGATGGTTTGAAAGTTGTTTAAATTGAATTAATGGATTTTTCAGTTATTTTCGATTAAGTATGGTTTACTTGTGGTATAAGTTAACCTGTGACATGCCATGGAAAATTGGTTGTTACACTGGTTTTGGCTTGGGTGGTGCATTGTTACTAGGTAAGAGAGTTGGAAGGGTTAGATGCGGTCTAAGTGAAGGTTCTTTAACAATAAACTTTAACACAACTGTTGAAGAAGCAAATATTATAACAATGGAATTGGATGAGACGACTCATGTACGAGTCCACAATTTGTACGGACTATGATATCTGTACACTAAAATGTTGTACGGATTATAACAAGTTGTACAGATAAAAAATTTGTAAAAATTATTTGATATTATGAAATAAAAACATCAAACAAAATGCATACCAAATAATAAAGAATAAAATAATAATTTTTTATATATCTGAATTTTTGTAATAAAATATTTGTATGAATTAATATTTTAGTTATAGGATTGAAAGAGGAAGAAATAATAATTAAGAAAAAAGAGTTTTGTGGTCAAAAAATTAAATTGTAATTAAAAAAAAAGAAATAAATAAAAAAAAAAAAAAAAAAAAAAAAAAAGAAGAAATGAGCAAGATGGAAGGAAAGATGGTAAAGAAGAAATTTTTTTTTTGATTTAATATTAATGGCATAAATATAAATATATTAGTTTGTTTGGGATTTGTAAGGCAATTAAACAGTAACACAGTAATGTGGTTTTCTCTAATTGTAAATAGTGAATATATTAGTTTTCCAATTATATGTCAAAAACGTACTAAAACCCCAAATAACTCTATCAAAATAAAGTGAAACAGATCTATCCATCATACTCTTTTTAATCAAAACAACCTCCATATAAGATCATCAAACAGTTGATTTCAGGAACGGGTTTGAAGAACGTCGAGCTTCTTCTTGATTCACTTCCTTTCTCAGTCCCTTGTCTTCTTTGTTAACATTGTTCACCGGATTCTTTATTAAATTCATTTTCTTGATCTCTTTTATCTTCGCATCTTCAGTTTCGTCTTTCTTCGTTTGTTCTTTCCCTAGCTTAAGACCTTCTGAAACTTTTGCTTTCCTTACAAGTGTAGTAGCAGACAGCTTAGTTGCAGAAGATTTCATAACTGCCTCTGTGTTTTCACTAGACTGGACCGAAGCTGGAGGATTCTGAACCTTGGATTCAACTCTTGTAACTACTTCTGGATTCTGCGAAGGATTTGTTATCGCCTCGTTAGCTTCTTCAAGCAACCTTTCCTGTTAGTTAAGAACCAGAAGTTACCATTATATATAAAGAAAAGAAATGGGGGTCTGTATCCGATCTTCTTCTATTTTGTGCAATATACAAGAAATGAAAGTTCTTCTAGAGTACCTCAAGTATGCTGCAAAACTTTTCTGCCAAAAAAGGAAGCTTGAGTTTTGTCACCAGTGTAATTGCTGCTCTCATTGATTTTTCGAGAGTTAAAAGCCTCATAAGTTCACTGGCCCTTACAAAACTGTCACCTGAAAGAATGTAAAGAATTTTGTTGTTGAAACCTGGATAATAATGTTCTTAAAATCTGAGTTCTCACAGGCATGTGTTACGAACACATAAATAATTAACTTACTGCTACAACACGAGCTGATGAGCCTTAGTATGCATTTATCTTGAGAAACTTCCATGTCGAAAGCTTCATCTTCAAGTGCTGTGGTATCCACCCCGGCCGAAGCCATATCGTCTACTCTTTGTTGAGTCTGAGATTAGGAGAGTATTGGTATTGGTCAAATACATCGATATTGATACTAGTTTCAGCAGATTTTGTGATGTTTTGTCTCTAGTTTGGCCACAGAAAATAAAATTCCACACATTAACGTATGGAAACAAAGGTTGCACAACAACATAGATTCTACTGATATATATATATATATCCATGTTGCTTATGCTTACCCAAAACAACTAACTAATTCCAACACATTTCGGTAGCTAAAACTTCGGGGACACAGATCATACTGCTTAACAAAACTTGAACAGAAAAAGGAGAAATATCAGCAGATAAAAATGGTGTAACAAGTAGAGAGGAAAACCTCGTATAAATGCAGCTGCTTTAGCATTAACTCATTTTCTAGAGATGCTACTCCTAAATCTGAGGATGCAAGAGGGAGAGAAAGGTCTAGTATGGTCAGGATTGGTTTTGGTATCACCTGAAAATGAAACGGCAGGAAGAATAGTAGTGAGGCAGCCTATTTTTCTGAAAATATTAAACACCTTAGCATCGAGAACAATAATATACTACCTGTGGGAAAATCTCAGGGTGTTTACAAGCTATACAGTACACACTGGTTGTATTTAAGCCAACGACCCAGTAGTTTTCTTCTTGTTTCTTCTCTTTACTGGTACTGAAATTACAATGAGTTCAGTAAATACAAACATCTTGAATAAACATAAGTAAGGAAACTTCTTGGAAATTGTAGATAGCTAAGGCAAGAAACCTGAAGACTGGGATCCATGAGCCACCATATTGACTTGTAAAAACTCTCAACACGCCCTGTATGAAACTTTTTTTTGTTGTAGTGCGTGTTGTATGCAATGAGCATCAAAGCAATAGCAAATGAGTGAACAGAGATGCAAGAAAGCACACCTTGGAATCATATGAGCTCAAAGAACCTTCGTCACTGAATCCTATCCATGTTAAACGTGAGCCAGGGGTTAACGCGACACGGCCTTTCAACTCCTCAGTTACTTTTGATATGTTTAAGACTCTAAATTCCATCACCTGGAAATTGTTGAAACAGGGATGAGACGAGAATGTATGGTAGATAATAACCTGACTGAATATTTGTTGTCGTATGGATCTAGTGCGATCATCTTGAAATATGTTATATCACCAACATGTGCTTGTATGAAACTTTCCTCAAATATTTTATACATATAGTATTAATTGAATTTTTGTACAGTGAAACCATAGCAAAAACCAAAAAAGCCTATCCCATTGATAAACCTATATTAGATTATTAGTTGGTTTAAGATAAAGATCACTGTTCACTGTTAGTCCATGAGGATTTAATGCCTCTTTCTCTCAATGTTATGAATTATTTTTCCTTGTTGGAGCCATACGATGGAGTTTAAGAAGCTTTGTATCGTATCAACACATCTAGATGATGCCCCCTTTCCCACTATTTACTATTTAGGGGAGGCCAAGTGACTCCAAGTTGTACCTAAGCGACGAACCAGTGAGAAATGGTACCTACCTGTTCATTGGAAGGAAGACAGTCTGAAACATGAGTTACCACAGCAAGATGATCCTTGCGTCCTACAGCAGTGACTACGGGCCCATCAAGGGAAAGAATGTGTTTCTGCAAGAAATGACCATATATTATCAGATCAAATAAACAAAGTATTTCAATACTACGGAACATATTACACACTAGCTTTCTGTTTACAATTGAAATCTGTTCATGTCAACATACACCGACTATATCTGATATTCCTGTTTGCTGTTAAAACTGTTTTTTACAAGCGTTTATTTCAATTAATTCAGTGTTTTACAAGAGGTGCAGATTCTCATGCTAACTATATAGTTGCGTCAATAGAAACTTTTAATCTGTTAATACTCCAAGAAGAGCCAAACAGAGGCAAAATTCACAAGAGCAAGTTATTACAACTCTTAATGGCAAACTATGAGCAGTCGGCTGTTTAGCATAAAGAAATGCAAAAGAAGAAACCTGTAAACCACCCTCGCTAAATATGCGAAGCAAATTGAGGCTTGTAACTGCAGCAACCCAACCAGCACCATTAGCAACAACCTTCACCTCTTCACCTTCAAACCTCATCGTCCACTGGATGAAACCATCAACAAGTAACCAAGTCATATATTTTCCTATCCTGGTCCGTAATTTTTGCTCAATACTGTGTACGTAATGATCGTCTAACCTCACTATTACTGGCCCAGCTTCTAAATGGTCGATACATCAGAACACTCATGTTCTTTTCTCCCTTGCAGGGATTTGCAAAGACACATCCACTTTCATTTATTGATGCCATGGTGAAGCCGTAAATGTCAATCATTGATGAAACTCGTGGACCTCTTCCAGTATCATGAAAATCTGTCTGCATTTCAAGTGCAAGCAAAAGAATAAATAAAAATTACACAAAAGAAACAAGTGTATGACTCTTATCTTTTTGGAAAACTTTTAAAAGGAAAATATTAAGTTAGAAACGTAAGAAATGTACGCCTCAAGTACCTCAATACGGGAGTTCCCCTCATGTACAATTGTAGTTATGCATCCCAACATATTGTAACACAAGAATGTCCGTTTTCCTGGTTCCAGTGGTGTTGCACCAGGTTGAAAGGAACTTTGCATTTTGTACTTGGTTGATGCTGCAGTGCTTTTAAAAGCCCCACTTCCTGCATACTGCTTTTCTCTATGTACTCGATGTGACTTTTTCCTTAATTCAGATGCCGAAGGTAAGCTACTCCCATCATTAAGTTCCTCATATGCATCACCATCATCGTCAATACAAGTTTTCTTCCTCAGTCTTTTCCTGCTAGTATGATGAGATTCTCCATCATCACTATCTACCAAAGAATCATTTAAACTTTCAGATGCACCATGAAGTTCTTCCTCAATTTCGTCATCAAAATTATGAATTTCATTCCTCTTCTTTGGTAGTATGTCTGGAATACCCACAGTAGGAGATATCATGGATGATGGAACTAAAGATTCCCAAATTCCATATTTTCCCCTGGCATCAATGACAGACAAAGCATTACAGTTGGGTTTCCATGCCATACAAGATATTCTCTCCTCGAATTTGTGTCTGTCTATGTCTTGCTTCTTATCAACATCCCAGAGAAGCACTTGCTTATCAAGACCAGATGTAGCTATATACTTGCCATTAGGAGCCCAGGTTAGATAGCAAATAGCCTCGAGATGATCACCTCTTAAGGCAAATAGCTTCTCCCCAGTGAATCTATCATACATAACCACATCGTTTCTTAAACCAGGAACGGCAAGAGTTCTTCCATCGGGGCTCCATCTAAGAACATTCACAATGGAAGTGCTGAAACCTGTGTCGGGCGCAACACCCTTAAGGGTAAACGAAACGATTCCGTTTTGGAGTTCCCAGCATAACACAGTACCAGTTGAGTCAATCGAAGCCAAGAGCTCACCATTAGGGTGGAAATCTATGCCAGTCACAGGTCCTTTATGCCCTTTTAAAACTCTAACAATAGAACCATCAAATGTGTTGATAAGTTTGATGCCTTCATCATCTCCCGCAGCTGCCAATAGACTCCCTGAGCCATTAAATGCAAGCACGCGAATCGGAAGCGTAAACCTGGTTATGTTCGTCTGAAATTCCCCACCTAAAGGCGGCGAAAAAAAATCAAAGGAACTAATAAAATTAAAGCAACAAAACGTCACTAAGAAGATTTACACAGAAAAACTTATCAACACAAACTGAAATGTAACTGATGAGAAAGAGAAGAAAGTGATCTGAACAATACTTGGGAACTTGTAGAGCTTCACACAATGATCGATAGATCCAGAGGCGAGGAAAGTAGAGTCGTGGCTCAGAGCCAATGCGGTGACGCCGTCTTGGTGATGTCGGAGAATCGTCGGAGGAAAAGTTGAGGGCGAGAGTCCGTCGTGGACGGAAATTGAGGGATCCGAAGAAGATGAGGTCACGAAATGTTCCGCTTTGTGGTCCCACAGGATAGAGCAGAAGGCGGCGCTTCCGCCGACTTTATGAGCTTCCCGGAGCTTTAAGGATCGTGATTTCATCGGAAATGTCGATTCTCTGGTTGGTTCTAGGGTTTTTTCTTTTTTTTTTTTTAATTTCTATCTGATTACGATTTCGGCAATTTTCTATCTTAACCTCGATTTTAGCGCCAGTCTCACCATGGGAAGCGCGGTTTTTTTTTTTTTTTTTTTTGGAAATTGGCAGCAATAACAAAAAACAATCTTTAATTAAATGAGTGACTATACTAACACTATTACCCTATAATATACTCCCTCTGTCTCACCAAGATTGATGTTTTGGAATATTTTCTTGTCCCACAAAGATTGATGTTTTGTAGATTTCAAGAAGTAATCATTGAAAATATTTAAATTTTTGAATTGCTATTGGTTTATTTTTTCTCTCTCTACCAAAAAGTAATTATAAATTAATTTACAAAGAAAAACTAAAATTTTTCTTAAAATGTGTGAAAATGTCTAAACATCAATCTTGGTGAGACAGAGGGAGTACTATGTATTTTATATAATATTGACAATTTTGTCCAATGTACATAATTAACAATTACCACTCTTCTTTATGTGTTCTCTCCCCCTATATATTATACACATACACATATTTTCTCTTCTCCCCATTTTTTTTCTTTATCCCTTTCTTTACATCACCGTGTCGTATAACTACCATTATCACCGTACTCTCATTACCACTATTATAAAATTATTTTATTATATACGTCTCGAAAAATACATATTTTTATAGATAAGATGATTAGAGTTTAGATTTTACAATCAAAATGAAATTATATGTTGGTTTGGGTTCACAAATGAGATGATTAGAGTTTAGATTTTACAATTGGAACGAAATTATATGTCAGTTTGGGTTAACAAATGAGATGGTTAGGGTTTAGATTTTACAAATAGAACGAAATTATATGTCTGTTTGGGTTAAAAAATGAGATGATTAAGGTTTAAATTTTACATTTAGAACGAAATTATATGTCGGATTGGGTTAACAAATGAGATAGTTAGGGTTTAGATTTTATAAGTAGAACGAAATTATACATCGGTTTGGGTTAACAAATGAGATGGTTAGGATTTAGATTTTACAAATAGAACGAAATTATATATCGGTTTGGATTTATTAAAAAGCGGTTTAAGTTTTTAATTTTATAATAATGTATACAGATTTTGTTTCTTTATTTTATAAGAAAGTGAATGAAGAAATTCACCCTAGAGATAAACCCGAGTATTGTTCATATCTTTCATTCTATACTATTTAGTTTTATTTTTTACTATTTAGTTTTATTTAGTTTTATTTTTGTTTTGGTCATCAGGCAAATTCATCCTTATTTTTTTTTTCACTTTCTTTTGTCTTCGAAAAACGTAGTTCGAACTTGGAAATGTAAACATACTAAATATTAATACAATAACTTACAAAAATGCAGAATTTACAAAAAAATAAATAAATCATAACAATCTGAGAAATAGCACTAACGGTCGCATTTTTTTATAAAATATATATGCATATGTAAAGAATAAATCAACGGTTGTGTCGTGACATATATTGATTTAGAAACTGTCATTACAAAGGGGAGTATATAGCCATTCATATATTATTTTAGATTCAATATAGAACTTTTGATCTTTACATCCAAACTTTGCTTAAGTATGACTTAAATGATTATATTCTCGTTTTATGAATTTGAAATAAATCAAGCTGAACTTTAAAGCCCAAAACTTGATATCATGCACTAGGTTGGACAGAGATGCATTTTTTAAAATACCATTGACTAGTTTGCAAAGTAATTCATACAATAAATTAAAATATTTTTATTTGATATATTTTTTAGCATTAAACAATATCATCATATAACCTTGATATTTTACATTTAAACCTAATTATAAGTTTATAACTTATTTTATCATAAAACTAACTACATTTTAATTGGTAAATAATGATAGAATATGTAATTAAGATATGCATGTGTTTATGAGGAAAGAAGTACATATAACTTTAAATTGTGATATTACAAATAATAACTTTTAGATATGATATTTATTAAAATGGCAATGGTTTATTATGTTAACCCTATAAATCTTGATTACCATGCGAACTCTATAAATCTCGATTATCAAGCGAACCCTATAAATATCGATTCCGAATCTCCATTATCAAACAAAACCATAAAAATAAATTATAAAAACGATACACTTAAATACAACTATAATGATTAATGTTTAATCTTATAACCAATTAATGACTCATATATCTATTATATAGTCTAAAAAAATTATGTACTGACTAGAGTCATATATCTATTATAAAAAATTGTGTAGACTATGTGTACGCCGCATTTTGTATTTTAAATATATTTGGCCGTCGAAGGGGTCTCCAGAGTTAATCCTATTTAAATTGGGAGATATTGAAATTTTTTAAATTTCCTTAAACAGTATATAGAAGTAGGGTATATATTGTGAGGTAAAATCGAAATATTGTTTAGTTTAACAAAAATCACAGCTTTTATGTTTAGGGTTACCGAACTCGAAAGATTTCTCGAGTTAAAATATGTTTGCTTCATTTGTATATATCATCTTTTATTCCTTCAAATGCTATTATTATTCCCGATTAGGTTTCAAGTGAATTCATTGCTATTGCTATTATTAATAATTAATAATTAATTATGAATAATTGAATAAATAAGCGATATAGGATCTAACAGTAATTAAAGTAGACCTGTAAATATCGAAAGATTATCAAATGTTATACTTAAATTATTAATATGTCAATTCTATAACCAACTAATTATGACCCATATAACTATTATATGGTCTACCAAAAATAAGTCATGTACTTCCCAAATAATAAAGAGGGGATCTCCCTCAAATATGACAATCATATCCTTGTATCCATATTTGTTCACGCGCTAATAATAATGCTTTTGACTCAACTTCCAATGGATTTTCTGCATCGGTTAATATCTTTGCACGCCATACTAATTCTTAACCTTGATGATCTCTTATGATCCATCCTCCTGTAACTTTATGATTGACAATTTCAAAACCTGCATCAAAATTACATTTATTCATAGGAAAAGGGGGTGGGATCTAAGTAAACGGTGTTGTTGGTGGCTGTCTGCTTTCATGAGATTCTTGATTTAGTGAAATATTTATTCACTCCTTTGTTTATGTGCTTGAAAGTAATGCCATTTTTGAAGCACTCTCGATAAGCATTAAAAACAGGATTATTTCTAGCCTTCCAAATATGACATAGTATCCAAAAGAGAAGTAGGGAATCAAATGTAGTGCCCGCTTGTTGAACTGTTTGGTTGATTATGTTTGATAGATTGTTTTCAGCATCTTGTTCTAGTTGGTTGACATTCAATAGAGGAGTATTTGAGAGACGCCATACCATTTTTGCGAAAGGACATTTGAAAAGTGCATGAAGAATAATTTCATCTTCTTGTCTACATCCGGGACACAAAGTCTCAATGCTCATACCTCTTGTTCTCAGACGAGTAATAGTTGGAAGTGCATGCGAGAGTATAGATATAAAAAAAATGTTTTATTCTTGGCATCAACTGAAGTCGCCATATTTTTTATTTGAGATCTATCGAACCATGGAGAGTTATAGGATTCAGAATGATAACATGGGATCATTTGTTAAGAACCAATAACCAGACTTGACGGTGTAGTCCACCGGAAAAAAGTATAGTTCCAAATAAGTTTATCCTTTTGTTCCGTCATGGGAGAGATGGATCTTTTTAAATATTTCACCATCATCATGGGTAATTGCTGATGAAATTTTTGATGTATCGCATACTCGACATTGCCTCTATTCTTTAATCAAGTTGTCCAATGAGAATTCTTGATCAGGAGACAAAGGTGTAATAGGACAGGGAGGGTGAGAAAAAAAATGGTCTTGTTTTTTATAAAATTATGTTTGTTCATTTAAGAATTGTGTATTTCACTAATAGTTGTGAGTTGTGACTACATATTTTGCCATCTTTAAATAAATTTCTTAAAAATTGTATATTGATATGTATTTCTTTATCTTATAATGAATCAAAATAATTTGAAATTCAATATTCAATGTCATTTTTACTCTTTAAATTATTCATTAACATATATCATTTTAAATTCAAGAAATCTCACTAATTCTTGATTTAACTAAATATTTTTTTGGAATGACTATAATAAATAAAAATTTAAGTCTATAGCACCAAATCTTTTAAAGATCCCAATTTAACAAAAAAAAAATATTATAGTTTGGACTGTTGTTGCATAAATTGTCATTTTTACGATCAACTTCTCCACCAAAGTTATATATTAGGCATGATAAAAACTAGATTGTAAATATATTTCGGACCATAACTGGACCATATTTAAATTATAACCATATAAAATAGTTAAAAATTGTAACTGTTAACTGTAAATATATGGTTAGATTATATTAACAATAACCGTTAATTAATTGTAACTTTTATCGAAACTGTTAGTTAACCATATAGTTAAACGGTAATTTCTATATCAATAATTATATTTATTTAGTATGAATCATATATATGATTTATAGACATATGAATACACTAAAAGAACATATCAATTAAAAATAAATAATATCAGTTATATCATATCATCAAATAATATCAATCATATTGCATCATTAAATAATTGTAACCGTATATAACCTTAACTGCTTTAACCGGAATCTTGTGTAACCGTAACCGTTTATCAAACAAAATCTCTAACTCATAATATTAAACTAACATTAAAAATTTATTTTAATATTAAAATAGCTACAACAAAACGTACAACTTTGACCAACAAAAATACACCATGGGAGGAAATGACTGCATATGGATGAATGAGTTGAAAAAATGAGCTGAAAAAAATTGGTTGAATAGCATTTAATTCATTCATCGACTTAAATTAATAGGTTGAAAAAGTTCAATAAGCATTCCTCCAATTTGTTACCATTGGAAAACTTATTCAACCCATTCAACCAAAAAGTTGAAGAAATTTATAAAGAAATTTTTTTCAACTCTTTCATCTCCTGTTGAGGCTGCAAATGGTGATTAACAAACTGAACTAGAATAGGATGAATAATGATGGGCTGAATAAAAATAAGCTGACCATTAAAATGAACTGAAGAAACTAAATGAGATGAAGAAGTTGCAGAAAAATAAATTAGTATGTTAAATGGTGATCAATAAATTGAATAGCTGAATACAAAAAAATAATATTAACAATATATCTATAATAATATCTGAATTTATATATATATATATATATATATTATAATTATAAATTTGTTAACTAATGTAAAAAAAATTGAACATGTTGATATAATTCTCTAAATAATAACTATAATAATAAAAAAACTATTAATATAACTGAAAAACAGAGAAGCTCATAATATTTGATTTGCCTATAATATTTACATAATAATATGTATTTCCTAGATTTCCCCGATTGCGTTGTTAAATTATATTTTTTTTAAACATATAAATTTTATATATAATTAAAATCAAAATTAAAATTAAATTTTCATCTTTTTGTTAATCTGTTTATCTCCTATTTCGAGGTTGAGGAATTTTCAGCAAAAAAAAGTGTTTTTTTTTTTCAAACCTTAAGATGGATCCTAATAAATTTGAGTTAAAAACATATTTATCTCAAATGATAAGTTTTTTGCTGACCAAAGTTGAAATGTAAGTTCAACCCATTCAACTAGGTTAATGAGTACAACCATTTGCAGCCTAAGTCATCCATTTGCACCCAAAGAAAAGTTGTAATGTCCGTGAACCAGAGTCTCGGTTTTGGGTGTACAATGATTGATGCAACTAATGTTGTACTTTTACTTCAATTAAATTATCAATCCAATTTGCATTAATCAACTCACTATGAATGCACAAAGATGCTAAATCTAAACTTAAACAGGAATAGGTTCTTTTGTAACAATCTTAACTAACAAACTGATTCAAAGAAAGAAAACTAGACAACTCAAAAGCAATGCAAACTCAAAGAAACAGGATACAACTAAAAACAGATTTTAAGTCAAGATTAAACAAGTGAACATTGGGCATGTTATTGACTTGGGAGATAGCTAACCAATCCTAGATGTCTAAGCAACAATCAAGAACAATCCTATGGCTAAGACCACTTATGCAAATCAATCAATTTCCATGATAGAGATCCTATGCTAATCAAGTGATAATCAACAATTTCCAAAGGCAATCACAAGGTAAGCATGCATTATAAACAAGTTTATATACCACTAAACACCCTAATCATCAATTTTCATTTGCTAGGAATGCAAAGCTCTTGAATAGTTTGGTTCAAGAATTTCATCAAACACCTTCTAGGCATGGAAATCCTTGTAACATCCGTGAATCGAAATCCCGGTTTGGGGATTGCATCGGTCGATGCAGGTTCAGTTTTCTGCGTTTTGACTTAAGTTAACCGCTGCATTTGGGTTAGGAAACCCTTAAGTCGAGTTTTTGTCTCATTAGTCGTGTGGAGCCGATTTTGAGAGAAATAAAAGAGAGAAAAACTGTTCTTGAACATTCTTGAGAATTTTGGGAGATTGGAGGCGTTTCCTGTAGAGATCTGTAGTTGGGATCGTTGTAGGAGCTTCCTAGGAGCGTTGTTTTGCTTGTTTGATATTCAGATTTGTCTTGACAAAGGTAAGTGCAGGACAATGGCTTATCTAACCTAGAGAACTCTCTAATTTGATTGGTTTGTGTTGTTAGACATGTTAGATCGTTGTATTGGAAGTTAGGAAGCTTTCTTGTGGCTTGGGATCGAGTTTTGTGGTGGTAGGAACGAAGATATGGTGAGAAGCTTCAGGGAAAACACGATGCTCGGTATTGCATCGGTCGATGCATATCTTGCGTCGGTCGATGCAAGTGCGAGGACGGCACGTAAAACTCTAGGGTTTTCGTGTGATGTCGAGCATGTGTCGGTCGATGCAGTGAGAGTGTCGGTCGATGCAAGTGCATCGAGCATCGGTCGATGCAACCCAGCGTTGGTCGATGCAACCCAGCGTTGGTCGATGCATCCCCATTCGGTGTCGGTCGATGCATATTTGTGTTGGTCGATGCAGAGTCTTGGTTTGTTATTTGTTGTTTGTTGATTGTTGTTTGATGGTTAGAGATGACTCTATTGCTTGTGCGTATAGCCCAGTAGATGGGAGGATTGCCTTACTGAGTGTTTATAAAATACTCATGCATTGCAATTTGTGTTTGGGGTGCAGGTAAAGGCAAAGTGTGATTGTGGAATCAAGGCAATGAAGAGGAGGATGTTCTAGGGACTCGATTGGATGTTGTCTGGCATTGCTAGGTTGCTAGAGTTGAGTCATTAGAAACATTGCTAGGTTGCTGGTTCCATGTTTTCTGATGATTGGTTATTTGGATATTTGTTAAGTTATGAATATTGGTTATTTATATTTATTGGATATTATTATTGATATTCCACTGTTTGTTGTGATTGTGGTTAGATGGCTAGTGGATATGGGACCACTAGTTGTAGTTTATATATTATATTATATTTTATTGATTAATTATTTATTATTTTAAAAAAAGGTCGGTCCTTTCTGTTTGGTATCAGATCCCTTACGGTTCTAGCTTTGGGTTCACTAGGATTTTGTTGTGATGTTTGGGATTGCATGGCTTGATTGAATATGTGAGTTAGTCAGTTGTGTGTGGCATGGAGTCCTAGAACATCCTCTTTAAGCCGATTGTGTGATTCCACGGTGAGTTTATGTTTTCTATGTTATAATAGAAATTGTTTGCTTAGTATTCTATTCATGGTAGTGCAAATGGCTAGAGATGGTGCTGTTGCTGGTCGTGGTCATGGATGCAGATGTGGTCGTGGACGCGGACATGGTCGTGGTAGGGGCAGAGTCCCAGAGGTTAGTGAGACCGAGGACTAGAGTGTGATAGTTGAGGGTGTTGGCGAGTCACAGGGTGTTCCGGAGGATTCTGTGAGTGTGGCCGGAGGGGGGGGGTGTTGATGCTCTAGTGGCCGGTGGTGCTAGGGTCCCGGGTGTGGGAGTCCCAGCGGGTGGAGTCCCTGGTGTTGACTTTGCGGCTATGCTAGCACAGTTGTTGGAGCGGTTGCCACCTGTGATACCGGCTCAGGCTCAGGTATTGCCACTAGTGGTGGCGGAGGAGCGGCAGCCAGTGGCTGCGGATGCAGGAGCTCATGGGCGTTATTTGTCCATGCTCAAGGAGATGAAGGGTCTTTTTCACTGAGAGATTTTCGGGTGGTTGAAACATGCTATTTTGGTGGTGGATAGTGAATGTGTGTGCAATGTGTATGATATGGAATGATGATGGGTGTTTCAATTCCCCTTATGCAGTTGCAGTATAAGAGGTGTCAATCCAGTCTGAGTGCTTGTGAACAATCAAGATATGCATATGAATCTAAGTTAAGCCAAATATGAAAGGATGTTTGTCACTAACAATCCTATGATGATAATGATGAAAAGCAGAAAGTAAACTACAAGAACTAGGAACTAAATGCAAATAAGACAGTATGATTATGATCTAGAAACAGAAACAGAAACTGTAAATACTAGAATGGAACTAATGCAAGGCAAGTAATGAACTAAATTCTAAGTGAATGCAATGAAAATGCAACAGGAATGAAACAGGAATGAAACAAGACAAACACAAAACATAAACAAGAAATCTGGGGAACAGCTCGATCAGCACTCGACCGAGTGTAGGTCGAGTGGGTGGTCGAGTGGGGTAAAAACGTGAAAACAGAGCAAGACAAGAAAAACAGAGCAATGCTAAATCAGATCAAACAACAAGCAAACGATGATATTTAAACTAGAAATTCAATAGACAAAGAAGGTTCCTGAGGATGGATTCATGGGATAAACTAATCATTGTGGTGATCTAACTTAATCAACAAATCTCAAGCAAAGCTATGAGCTGACCTCTAGACATACTAATCTAAGACAAGTCTCTCCCACTCTCATGGTCAAGAGACAATCAAACCTATGCAATCCTAGACTTGCTCTCACAATGAAAAGAATCTACACAAGCAGGCATTAAGCAATACATCTCAAACCAAACAAGACCCCTAATCTCTTAGCAAGCCTAATGGTAAGCTCTAGATCTAGCCTTATCTATGCTTTCTAAACATTGGTGTGATGCTAAAAAGCTTAAGATCAGATCCTACCCTCTCAGATATAGAATCAGCATTAAGAACATCTAGCCTAGAAGAGATCTACAACAATCAAGCTTGATCAAATCAGATACACCACAAGATCAATCTATCCTAACCCATCCTCAAGATCCTAAGGTAACTACTCAAAGCAAGACATGATCAAACAAATCATAAACCCAGAAATTATTGAAACTTGCATGATTAGATAGATAAGATAAAAATCTACAACTTTAAAGAAGAAATCAAACTCAGATTCTCAATACTTAGAAAGTTATTGAACCAACAAGTATGAGAAGATTTCTCTTTTTTTAAGAACAAGATCCAAAAATATAAGAAAAGGCAAAAGGAATAATATTCCTAAAAAGGTAAAAACTAGGTTTCTGAAAAGCTGACTAAAAATCTAGGAAAAGAGAGAGTGTTGGTGGCTGCAGTACAAGTCTTTATATAGTGGGGAAGGTGGAAGCCCTAAAATTGGGAAAAGTCAAAGTGGTCCACGGATCGGTCAACTCGACCAGTGCTCGGTCGAGTGACCGATCGAGCTGGCTTCCCTGGCTTAACTCCACTCGGTCGAGTCCATCTCCCACTCGGTCGAGTGCTTGGTCGAGCTGGACTCCGGGTCTTGGTTCTTCAGCCTTAACTCCCTTGTTTCCTCCTTATGACTGCTTCACATCTCTTCTACTTTGCTTCAATGCTCCTTAAGCTCCAAAATCACCTGTTTATGCATGAAAAGATGCAAATGCAATGCAACTACACTCTAATGCAAGATTGGTCCTAAAGCTACACAATAAGAGTGAAAATGGATAGAAAAAGATGCAAAAGATGTGAATAAACTAAGGGAAAACATGGTAAAATATATGAACATCAACACCCCCAAACTTAGTCTTTGCTTGCCCTCAAGCAAACAAACAAGACATAAGAAGGTAAGTGAGGTTTAAAAATGGGATCTCAGCTCCTAAAGCTTGCAAATAGACCATCTAGAATCAATGTCCAAGTTACTAGTACTATGATGCAAGTTGAATGAGCTGGAAATAAAGACTTTAGACAAACATTTCACAACCTTTATTGACTTGAACCTTAGATATCCACATGGATTCAAATCAACCATTTCCTTTAACATTCATTAATCAAGAACATGAATCAATTCTATGCAATGCTTAAACTCATTTGGCTTGGCAATAAAGGGTTTTGAGACAATGATGGTCTCTTTTAAGAGTGGGGTTTGTCAAATTCAAGGTTCTCTCATAAAAATGGATTGAGCTTTAGAAGAATGCTAAAGGTAAGAACACCTAGACACATACAAGAATAAAACCTTGTCTACCCAAAGGCACCCAAAGTGTTTATCCTAACATTCTAAACCCAAATGATCCTAAGTGCTACCCTTTAACTTCTTCTTTTCTCTTTAACCCTTTTCTCTTTTGGTTTTCAAATCTTAGGAGAGGTTTCTTATTTGATCTTTCTAGTGGGATGGGGGATTCTTTCTTATTGCTATGGTTCTCTTTTCTTCTTATTCTTAAGACACTTAAGCTTTTTGCTAAACTGCTCTTTGCTTTCTTTTCTTTTTCTTTAACTAGAACCATCTTAGATAACATTTTCTTACTTCCCATCCTTTCACTAGACTTTTAGCTTTAACTTAAACACATTCCTCTCCTAAAGACTCTACCCTTTTTCTTTCTCTTTTCTTTCTTTTCTTTTTATAACAGCCAAGTCCCAAACCCAACAAGTGAACAACCTAGTCCTATCTAGTTTGAAAAATGCAGACTAGATCTACACAAGGTCTTATTCCTGTCAGTTCAAACCTAACACTTTCTACCAAGCTCAATCCCAAAAGGCCTCACACACACAAGAATAAACATGGCTTGAAAGAAAGGTTTGGTTAAGGGGTAGGGAAACTGATCTAAAAGTGAAATCAGCTACTTGGATCAACAAGAGTGGTAAAAAGGAAAAAGATGATCCAAATATGTATATGGTATCCATGAGTTTAAAGCAATGCACACATTGATAATTACAAGTCAATATTAGGTTCTTATAAATAGGAAATGGAATCAAATCACAACATGCTTCAACTTAGATCAGCAACAATGCAAGAATTCAATGCTTGGTTCAATCTTATGCTTCCTACTACTCAACTAGCATCAAAGTACTAATAACTTGGGCATTGATCCTAGTCTAGTGAATTAAGCAAACTAACAAGGAAATTCTCATCATAGATCCCTAATGCAAATATTATACAATTCTACATGAAACATGCTAAACAAGATCCTAATATGCAATGCAAACTACATGAACACTCTCTTTTTTTATAAAGATTTTTTCAAAATTTTTCAAATTTTTATGGTTTTTCTATGCCTTAGATGCTAATGTAAATGCTAACATGATGATGATAAAAATTTGAAATAAGAAAACAAAACACAACATCAAATGCTATCTAGAACCCTCCCCCAAACTTAAATCACACAGTCCCTGTGTGTAAAAGTTGTGAGAAGATTCTAGACTAAAAACAAAACACAACACAAAACACAATATGAAATGCTATGGTATAAACAAGGAAAGGTGATGATGGTACCTTAGGGATTGTGGAAGAAGTTGTCCACATCCATTTGCATGCTATCATAGGAGTAGCTGGGATCAGGCTGGTGGCTTGGAGAAGGGCTTTGGGGCAGCTCGACTATGCCAATCGAGCCTGACTCGGTCGAGTGCTGGTTCGAGTGGGGGTCGAGCTGGGTTGCGAGCCTCCCAATCTTGAGTCTGGAACTGCTGGTACTGATGGTAGAGTGCTGGATCCATATAGTATTGGGGTGGGATGGGTGGGTAAGAAGGATAACCTGGATAAGCAGCTGGAGGTGGGAAGCCATAGGGTGCTCTGGGCTGGTGCTCGACCGAGTGCAGTGGAGGTGCTCGGTCGAGTGGGTGCTCGAGTGACCCGGTCGAGTGCCTCGGAAAGTGTTGTTCTCGGGTACTTGAGCTCCTCTTCCTCTGATTTGGCTCGTACATGGAAGTCCTAGCTGGTTCCACAGGATTTGCAACCCTTGAAAGTGCTCTAGTTGAGCTGCTTCTTCTCAAAGGGCTTGAATGTTGGCTAGGAGATGAGTTTCCACTCTTCAGCTCAGCAATCTCCTTCTTCAAGCCTTTGATAGACTTAGCCATGTTGGTTACCTTCTTCTTCAGCTTATCAAATCTCTTTCCTTGCCACTTGCCCCATTTTTGCAAAAGAGTCAACCTCTTGGCATTCTCCCTCACTCCTCTACTATCTCTTGGGTTAGGCTCATAATCTTCAAAGTAGAACTGCTCCTCTCCCTCTGCTACATGTGCATTCTCAGCTTCCTCAACCCTATGTTGAATCACTCCATCAAACCAATGCTCCTCAGTTGGCCAAAAATCAATGTTGGCTCCTTCTTGAATGTTGGTCAGCTCTTGGTTAGGCAAAATGACCTGCTTCTTCCCAAGTGTTGGAAGCTCAAAGTTGAATATATGGTTGCCTTGGTGCATCTCTTTGGCTAGGATGAGGGTGGAGGCAAGGTAGCTTGAGTCAATCCATCTTGGTAGGGCTTTTTCTCCTCTTAGTTGGATGTTGGCAGCTTGAAGGATTGGAGTGATGATGCCTCCAATGGTGAGTGCTCCTCTTGAACCTTTGTTCTCAAGCTTTCCTACCCAACTCCTCAAATAAATCATATGATCTATTAGCACCATTCCAAGATCTGTCTCAACAGTGCTACCAAGGATGATGGTTCCATTCCTTGCTTGAAGAAGAACTCCATTAAGGGCCAAATCAATCATCTTCAGCTCCCCCTCATTGATGTTTCCAGTCTCCTTTCTTGCAAAGAAGGTATTGGCAAGAGCCTTATGGTAATACCTCAAGACTGGGCTCCTAATCCTTGAACTCTTGGAGTTGGAGGATGAGTAATATTTGTTGTCCCCAATGGTCTCCCATACTGCATATAACTCCTCTTTTGGAACCATCAAACTCCTATGGCTCCTAACCTCAAATCCAAACACCTCAGCTAGCTTCTTCAAAGTCAGTTCATGCTTCCTCCCTCTAATGGTGAAGGAGATGTGACCAGCTCCATGCTCAGCAGTCTTTCTCAGTTGTTGGTGCAGCTTGACAGTGGCTAGGAACTCACAGCTTTCCTCTCTATACCCTTCCAAGCAAAGCTCCATGAACTTGGTGAGGTTGCTCTTCTCAAAAAGGCATGCCACATCTTCATCAATACCCAACTTCTCCATGGTCTCCTTGTGAGGATATCTTGTTCCTAGGAACTCCATTCTCATAAAGGCATCATACAGCTGCTTCTTTGATAGCCCACAAGATTCAGCCTCTCCATCATCCCTTAATTCTTCTTCTTCACTCATTTCTTCACTTTCACTCTCACTTTCTTCTTGCTCCTCTTCAACTGCTGGCCTCTTCCCTTTCTTCCTGTATTCATTTATCACCTCAACAATAGTAGGCTCCCTTTCTTCCTCACTCCCGAGTGGTGGTCGAGTGACTGGTCGAGCCAGACCCCGGATCTCTGTTCGTCTCTTTTTCCAGTTGCCCTACCTTCCTACTAGAGCCTGTGCTCAGTCGCTTGCTCGGGAAAAATCGCTTGTGAAAGTTGATGCACACAAGGTCCAAAGGAAAGGACAATCTTCAAAGGTATAGTGACAGCATCAACAAGTTGACAAAAGGTGTGGGATCCAAGAAGAAGAGGGTTGTTCAGCAACAACAAGAGGTTCCAGTAGCCATGGATCATCAGGATCAAGTTCAGAGACCAAGACATATTGGTGCTGGAGATGCACCTAACACTCACAACCAAAGAGCTGGCATTGTTCCACCAACAGTTGCCAACAACAACTTTGAGATCAAGAGTGGTTTGATTTCAATGATTCAGGCCAATAAATTTCATGGATTGCCTATGGAGGACCCTTTAGATCATCTTGATGAGTTTGACAGGATTTGTGGCCTAACAAAGATAAATGGAGTAAGTGAAGATGGTTTCAAACTGAGGTTGTTCCCTTTCTCTCTTGGGGACAAGGCTCATTTGTGGGAAAAGACTTTGCCAACTGGTGCTATCACTACTTGGGACCAGTGTAAGAAGGCTTTCTTGGCCAAATTCTTCTCCAATGCTAGGACTGCTAGATTGAGGAATGAGATCTCTGGATTTGCTCAAAGAAACAATGAGAGCTTTTGTGAAGCTTGGGAAAGGTTCAAGGGCTACCAAACTCAGTGCTCTCATCATGGATTCAGTATGGAGTCATTGTTGAGTACACTTGATAGAGGAGTCCTTCCAAAGTTCAGGATGCTTCTTGACACTGCTTCTAATGGCAACTTCCTCAACAAACATGTAGATGAAGGCTGGGAGTTAGTGGAGAATCTTGCTCAATCAGATGACAATTATAATGAAGACTATGATAGGACTATAAGGAGTTCCTCAACTGATCAAGAGGATAAATACAAGAAATATTTGAAGATGGTCAATGAGAAGCTTGATAAGATCCTTCTTAGCCAGTCCAAGTCAGTTCACTTCATTGGTGAAGAAGAAGCTCCAGTTCAAGAGGGGGAGACAGAGTTTGCTGAGTTGTGCTACATGCAGAACCAAGGTGGATTCAAGGGTTACAATCAAGGTGGTTTCAAGAACAACAACCTATCTTATAGGAGCACCAATGTGGCTAATCCACAAGATCAAGTCTACCCTCCTCAACAGCCTCAACAGCCTCAAGGGTTCCAAAGATATATTCCCAAACAACAGCAACAAGTGTTCCAGCCCCAATTGTGTCCCCCACCAGGGTTTCAGACTAACCAAGGCCAGGAACAAGACCTTAGAGCTATGATACAGCAGCTGTTGATTGGTCAAACACAAGGAAAGATTGAGGAGGCTAAGCAGTTTGCTGAACTGAACCAAAGGCTTACTTCACAGTACAATGACCTGAACATGAAGTTTGAAGGTCTTAACTCTAGAGTCAAGTATATGGAGAGCAACATAGCCTCTTCTTCAGCTCCAAAACCCAACCAACTCCCTGGAAAAGCTGTTCAAAATCCAAGGGAGTTCACAGCCAAGGCCATTCTAATTCAAGAGGAAGAAGTCACTGAGGACAGTGAAGTCCAAGTTTGGGGGAATTCATCAGTTACTGAAACCCCAAGTGACATCTGTGCAAGTAAACAGGAACTCGCAGGAGAACTCGACCAGCAGCTCGACCACACACTCGATCGAGTGCATGCTCGAGTGGTCGATCGAGCTGAGCAATTGGAAGCTGTCAAGCCTGCTAAGTACATTCCTCCTGCTTACAAGCCTCCTCTACCATTCCCTGGGCGTTTCAAAGCACAGAAGATCAAGGAGTTAAGGGAAATAATTGAGAAAAAGGCATTGTTGGCTAAGCAACAAGAGGAAGAGAGGGTTTTGAAAGAAGAAGCTTTGGTTGAGAAAGAGGAACAAGTGTCAGCCATTCAAGAGATCATAATAGCCTACCAAGAAGAGGAGAGAGGACCTGCCTTGGACCAGTATGAGCCATATCCTCTCTACAAAATTTTTTGCTTGATTTGTCTAGTAAGAGAGCTGAAGCTCAAGATGAGAAGGATCTTGAGAACCTTGGAGGAGTGATCATTCCAGTGAAGCTTAAGGATCCTGGACCTTTTTATCTGCCATGCACTATCAGCTACCTCCACTACAACCAGTGTCTTTGTGATTTGGGAGCTTCAACAAGTGCCATGCCTTACTCCATAGCCCAAAAGCTTGGAAGGACTGATTTCAAATCTACCAACCTCCATGTGCTTCTAGCTGATGGGACAAATAGAGAGGTAGTAGGCAGATTGGAGAATGTCCCACTTAAGATAGGGAAAGCAAGGATTCACACTGACTTTGTGGTGATAGAAATGGATAAGGAGCCTGAGGATCCAATCTTGCTAGGGAGGCCATTCTTGGCTACTGTAGGAGCAGTAATTGATGTGAAGGAGGGTCTTGTGACCTTAAACATAGCTGAAGATGTGGTTATGAAGTTCAATATCCACAACCCTACTAACCTTCCTACCATTGATGACCAGCCTTTCACTATCAAAGACAAAGGAGGTCAAGGAAGCTTAAGTGATAAGGCAACCCCAAAGGCTGAGTTCCCACCTCAAGAGGATACTGTTGAGAAGCTTAAGAGGTCAGTTCAGGAGTTGACTAGTATGGTTAAGGATCTTCAAGTCAAGCTGACCAAGAAGTCTTTGAGGAAGGCAAGGCCAAGGCTCAAGTTTAAGAAGAAATATGGGTTGAGTGTTAAGAGTGAGGTGATTGAGGATCAACTTCACACTGATCAGGAGGTTCCAGGGAGGATTTCATCACCTCCTTGGTATCTGAACCAAAGTTAAGAAGGGAACCAAAGTCAAGCTTAGTGACTTTAAACAAGCTCACTAGGGAGGAAGTCCCTAAGGTATCCCTTGTACATATGGTTTAATTTTCTTAGTAGTTTGATGTGTTTTGTTTTCTTATTTTGTTGGACAGGCTTTTAAGTGGTGATATAGTTGGGTAAGGAGAGATGTGGCCAAAGAGAAGAAGGTTCGCAGGCCCACTCGACCACAAAACAAGAGGTACTCGGCCGAGCTGGATACTAAATGAGGCCCAATCTATTCCCATTCTTCTAGAATGATCAAGTGGAGGGAAGAACAAGGAAAAAATTTTCAAAATTTCAAATTTGGTCAAGGAGCTCGACCACGTGCTGGTCGAGTGGTGGGGTCGAGTGGCAGCCAAAAAGCAAGTCAAAGATTCCCAATTCAAATTTGAAATGTAAGGACGCTCCTACCTTGTTTTCTTGTCTCCTAGGCTTCTTTAAATAGCTCTAGCTTGATCCTAAACTTCTCACACTTGCTCATTTGCTCAAAACTTTTAAATTCTAGCTTTAAGTTTCTCTCAAAGTTCATCTCTTGCTCTAGCTTTGTTCTTTCAAGTTTTTGGGTAACTAACCTATTAACTTTGAGCTTTGAGTTTATTCCCCTTCAGTTTCTTCTTGAAAATGTCTTCTAAGATCACCAAGAAGTCCCACAAATCCGCTGCAAGCTCCCAGGAACGTCGTGATGCTGATCTTGAACCAAGAGGGGAAGCTAGGAGAGCCACTCGAAGGTCCACTCGATCGACCACTCGACCGAGTGCTGGGTCGAGCAGTCGGTCGAGCCAGGTGCCGAGTCTCAGGAAGAAGCCAATTGTGGAGGATCCTGAGAGGACTGAGAGTGAGGAAGAAAGGGAGCCTACTATTGTTGAGGTGATAAATGAATACAGGAAGAAAGGGAAGAGGCCAGCAGTTGAAGAGGAGCAAGAAGAAAGTGAGAGTGAAAGTGAAGAAATGAGTGAAGAAGAAGAATTAAGGGATGATGGAGAGGCTGAATCTTGTGGGCTATCAAAGAAGCAGCTGTATGATGCCTTTATGAGAATGGAGTTCCTAGGAACAAGATATCCTCACAAGGAGACCATGGAGAAGTTGGGTATTGATGAAGATGTGGCATGCCTTTTTGAGAAGAGCAACCTCACCAAGTTCATGGAGCTTTGCTTGGAAGGCTATAGAGAGGAAAGCTGTGAGTTCCTAGCCACTGTCAAGCTGCACCAACAACTGAGAAAGACTGCTGAGCATGGAGCTGGTCACATCTCCTTCACAATTAGAGGGAGGAAGCATGAACTGACTTTGAAGAAGCTAGCTGAGGTGTTTGGATTTGAGGTTGGGAGCCATAGGAGTTTGATGGTTCCAAAAGAGGAGTTATATGCAGTATGGGAGACCATTGGGGACAACAAATATTACTCATCCTCCAACTCCAAGAGTTCAAGGATTAGGAGCCCAGTCTTGAGGTATTACCATAAGGCTCTTGCCAATACCTTCTTTGCAAGAAAGGAGACTGGAAACATCAATGAGGGGAGCTGAAGATGATTGATTTGGCCCTTAATGGAGTTCTTCTTCAAGCAAGGAATGGAACCATCATCCTTGGTAGCACTGTTGAGACAGATCTTGGAATGGTGCTAATAGATCATATGATTTATTTGAGGAGTTGGGTAGGAAAGCTTGAGAACAAAGGTTCAAGAGGAGCACTCACCATTGGAGGCATCATCACTCCAATCCTTCAAGCTGCCAACATCCAACTAAGAGGAGAAAAAGCCCTACCAAGATGGATTGACTCAAGCTACCTTGCCTCCACCCTCATCCTAGCCAAAGAGATGCACCAAGGCAACCATATATTCAACTTTGAGCTTCCAACATTTGGGAAGAAGCAGGTCATTTTGCCTAACCAAGAGCTGACCAACATTCAAGAAGGAGCCAACATTGATTTTTGGCCAACTGAGGAGCATTGGTTTGATGGAGTGATTCAACAAAGGGTTGAGGAAGCTGAGAATGCACATGTAGCAGAGGGAGAGGAGCAGTTCTACTTTGAAGATTATGAGCCTAACCCAAGAGATAGTAGAGGAGTGAGGGAGAATGCCAAGAGGTTGACTCTTTTGCAAAAATGGGGCAAGTGGCAAGGAAAGAGATTTGATAAGCTGAAGAAGAAGGTAACCAACATGGCTAAGTCTATCAAAGGCTTGAAGAAGGAGATTGCTGAGCTGAAGAGTGGAAACTCATCTCCTAGCCAACATTCAAGCCCTTTGAGAAGAAGCAGCTCAACTAGAGCACTTTCAAGGGTTGCAAATCCTGTGGAACCAGCTAGGACTTCCATGTACGAGCCAAATCAGAGGAAGAGGAGCTCAAGTACCCGAGAACAACACTTTCCGAGGCACTCGACCGGGTCACTCGAGCACCCACTCGACCGAGCACCTCCACTGCACTCGGTCGAGCACCAGCCCAGAGCACCCTATGGCTTCCCACCTCCAGCTGCTTATCCAGGTTATCCTTCTTACCCACCCATCCCACCCCAATACTATATGGATCCAGCACTCTACCATCAGTACCAGCAGTTCCAGACTCAAGATTGGGAGGCTCGCAACCCAGCTCGACCCCCCCACTCGAACCAGCACTCGACCGAGTCAGGCTCGATTGGCATAGTCGAGCTGCCCCAAAGCCCTTCTCCAAGCCACCAGCCTGATCCCAGCTACTCCTATGATAGCATGCAAATGGATGTGGACAACTTCTTCCACAATCCCTAAGGTACCATCATCACCTTTCCTTGTTTATACCATAGCATTTCATATTGTGTTTTGTGTTGTGTTTTGTTTTTAGTCTAGAATCTTCTCACAACTTTTACACACAGGGACTGTGTGATTTAAGTTTGGGGGAGGGTTCTAGATAGCATTTGATGTTGTGTTTTGTTTTCTTATTTCAAATTTTTATCATCATCATGTTAGCATTTACATTAGCATCTAAGGCATAGAAAAACCATAAAAATTTGAAAAATTTTGAAAAAATCTTTATAAAAAAAAGAGTGTTCATGTAGTTTGCATTGCATATTAGGATCTTGTTTAGCATGTTTCATGTAGAATTGTATAATATTTGCATTAGGGATCTATGATGAGAATTTCCTTGTTAGCTTGCTTAATTCACTAGACTAGGATCAATGCCCAAGTTATTAGTACTTTGATGCTAGTTGAGTAGTAGGAAGCATAAGATTGAACCAAGCATTGAATTCTTGCATTGTTGCTGATCTAAGTTGAAGCATGTTGTGATTTGATTCCATTTCCTATTTATAAGAACCTAATATTGACTTGTAATTATCAATGTGTGCATTGCTTTAAACTCATGGATACCATATACATATTTGGATCATCTTTTTCCTTTTTACCACTCTTGTTGATCCAAGTAGCTGATTTCACTTTTAGATCAGTTTCCCCTACCCCTTAACCAAACCTTTCTTTCAAGCCATGTTTATTCTTGTGTGTGTGAGGCCTTTTTGGGATTGAGCTTGGTAGAAAGTGTTAGGTTTGAACTGACAGGAATAAGACCTTGTGTAGATCTAGTTTGCATTTTTCAAACTAGATAGGACTAGGTTGTTCACTTGTTGGGTTTGGGACTTGGCTGTTATAAAAAGAAAAGAAAGAAAAGAGAAAGAAAAAGGGTAGAGTCTTTAGGAGAGGAATGTGTTTAAGTTAAAGCTAAAAGTCTAGTGAAAGGATGGGAAGTAAGAAAATGTTATCTAAGATGGTTCTAGTTAAAGAAAAAGAAAAGAAAGCAAAGAGCAGTTTAGCAAAAAGCTTAAGTGTCTTAAGAATAAGAAGAAAAGAGAACCATAGCAATAAGAAAGAATCCCCCATCCCACTTGAAAGATCAAATAAGAAACCTCTCCTAAGACTTGAAAACCAAAAGAGAAAAGGGTTAAAGAGAAAAGAAGAAGTTAAAGGGTAGCACTTAGGATCATTTGGGTTTAGAATGTTAGGATAAACACTTTGGGTGCCTTTGGGTAGACAAGGTTTTATTCTTGTATGTGTCTAGGTGTTCTTACCTTTAGCATTCTTCTAAAGCTCAATCCATTTTTATGAGAGAACCTTGAATTTGACAAACCCCACTCTTAAAAGAGACCATCATTGTCTCAAAACCCTTTATTGCCAAGCCAAATGAGTTTAAGCATTGCATAGAATTGATTCATGTTCTTGATTAATGAATGTTAAAGGAAATGGTTGATTTGAATGCATGTGGATATCTAAGGTTCAAGTCAATACAGGTTTGATAGCTATTTGGACCAAAAGGGAAAGAAAATACGTTTTAGAAAAGTCTCAGAGCTTTATAGTACAGGCAACTTTTGGAGAGCTTCAAGAACTCAAAATATATCAGGTTTGGTCTCTGTGGAAAGCTAGAAGAGTCATCTTTCTCCTCGAAGTGGAATCAAGTCAATCCATTCGTCCATCCGGAAGTTATTCCCGATTTACCAGGATGTGCTATAAACCGACATAAGAAGAACCGACTTAACGATGGGCTTTTGTTCAAGGCCTGACCACCGACCACCACGGCGGCCCAGTCCAAGCCTCCTCCACGGTCCATAAGCTTATTTCGCCGCCTCTTATCCTGCACTTACGAAGAGAAGTCGTTTCTACCCTTACAAAACCCTAACCCTAAACAAAACCCTATAAATACTCTTGAGATCTAGGGTTTTGGGGTGTGCTTCCCTGGATATTCTTTCTGCCTCTTACCTACTCATCCACGCCTCCAGCAGCAGCCCTAGAGAAGTCCTTAGACCTCTATCTACAGCTCTCTTGGAAGTCATCACCGATTGCCTTTGAAGTCACCAAATCTCTTTGCAGTTTTCTCATTTTCAGTTTCCTACTTGTTTAAGGAAGAAGAATCATCTACTTTGTATCAAAGAGAAGATCTCTAAACCCTTCACTCATACTTTTAATCTTATATGCAATATCTTATTCCTATGGTCTTTATTTGCATGAGTATGTGTGAGTAGTTTACTTGTTGGGTATTGGGGTTTCAAAGAGGATTCATGTTATCATTTGTTTAAGGGTGTTTAGATCTGGTTTAGTTCATCTTAGTTCTTTGTTCTAGGTGTATTCTTAATGCATATTGCTTGAGTAGCTAACTAGTGATTGATTATAGGCGTTTTACACATCATAAGTGTTGTAAACTCGCTCGCAATAGCCTAGACAAGTATCGTGTTATAACCTGCGTCAGTTAAGTTATAAGACTTTACGAATTAGAATCGAACCTGCTTTAATTGCTAGGATATATACGTCGTTACCTGCGAAAGTTGAGTAACAGAGTATATAGAATTTAGATAGGTGATTAGCGAGTAGCCATTCTCCCGTTCTTTCGTGTTTCGTAGTCCATGAACGTTTAACCATTGAACTTCCACACCTATTCTCTTTAGGCTTAGACCGGTGGATGATACCCTAAGAATTCCTTACAGCCCAACATTCCGTCCATTTATATTTTCTTTGCTCATTCGCATTTAGTTATTGCTTTCTTTAGTTACAAACCTAACCAAATCCCCAATCTTATTATTGTCTTAGCCATAGTCCTCTCTAAACAAACTCTTAATGTGATTTATTCGTCTATGTGGGATCGATCCTTAAATACTACTACCGATTAACTGTGCACTTGCAGTATTTCGTGTGGTCTTTTGAGGTAAAAGATTGAAGTGAAATTCCACACACATCAAGCTTTTTGGCGCTGTTGCCGGGGAACTATTAAGTCACATTCTAGTTTAAGACTAGGATTATTGTCTAATATCTTTTATTTTGTTTTAAACCTTAGTTTTGCATTTATATTTCAGTTTAATTTTCAGGAGCTCTAGAGTTAGCTCAATGGAGAACCATAACCACAATCTAGGAGAGCTTAACGATCCTCCACCTGGGAGGAACGGTCAAGGAGCTTCTATGGATGATGGAGAGCACGTCCGAGAACATGATGATGTTCGTGAGCAGGATCAGCTTGATCCATTCGTTCAAACCATTGCTGAATTTGATTCCCCTTATCAACACATTCAAGACCGGTCCGCGATTCAACCTACAAGACCGCCACAAGATCATTTTAAAATAAGCACTCAAGTTATCACCTTAGTGAAGCAAAACCAACTCCATGGTTTTAGCACGGAGCATCCAATAGACCATATTGAACATTTCGAAGAAATATGTGGAGTAACTGCAACATCCAAGGAGTCTCAGAACTACTCGATGTGCAAGCTATTCCTGTTTTCCCTTCAAGACAAGGCAAGTAGATGGTTGAAGTCTCTGCCTCCAGCATCGCTTACAACTTGGGAAGCGTGTAAGGCCGCTTTTCTAAATCATTTTTACACCAGATCCCGCTCCAACCTCTTGAGGAGTAAGATACAAGGGTTTAGACAAGAAAAAACTGAATCATTTAGCGCAGCTTGGGAGTGCTTCAGAGTATATGAGAGGGACTGCCCTCATCATGGTTTTACAGATGGCGGCTTGATGAACAAATTTTATGAAGGAGTTGACCCTAGAAACCAGCTGTCTCTAGACATAGCAAGTAACGGTAATTTCGCCACAAAAACAATTGAGGATGCTCTTTCTTTAATATGCAATATAACTGAGAGTGCCAACAACTACCGCTCGACCCCTTTGGACATAAAGGAAGACTCTAATCAAGCCTTGGATATTAGGCAGCTTAAAGAAACAATGAGTTTCATTATCAAGGACATTCAGAAAGGAGGCAACACATTCGAGGATGAGAAAGAATTTTGTGAGGAAAAATAAGAGTTGAATTACATTGGAGCTAGAAGCAACTACCAAGGGAGGTTTTATAACCAAAACTTGAAAGATCAAGGACATAAATTCAACCGAGGCAACTTCCGACAAAGAGCTACATTTACCGACTTTCAAGGTTTTCGAAGAGGATTTCCTAATCCAAAAGCGAGAGATCAGGGCCCTGACTTGAGAGATTGGATACTAGAAACTGAAGCCAACATGCAAGATTTTACAGAAGACAGAAATTTGAAGCTAAGCGATATGTACAAGGATCTGAATGACAAGATAACATCCCTTATAATAAAGTTCAATGACCTTGATAAGAAGAATAAGGAAAACGTTTTCATTCTTGAAAAATACAAAGAGTTTATTTTGGAGACCAATGAGCAAGTGCTTAACCTTGCAAACTTAAAAGCTATAACGTTGAGGTGCGGGACAGCCTACGAAGAACCAGAATATCCGGAAGGATACTTGGAGAAAGATCAAACACCATAAGTTATTCCCGTCGAGGAAGAAGAAGAAACTATGGGAGAGAAGGAAAGAGAAGAGCTTACCCACGAGTAGATCACAAAGGACACTCCACCTCTCGTTCCACCTTCAACGCACATCTATCAACCCAAGGTACCATATCCAACTAAAGTTTCTAAGAAAGAAAAAGAGAAAGCCAAACTCAAAGAGCTTGTCGGGCAATTATCGGTAAGGCTACCTTTTGTTGAAGCTTGTTCTATGATTCCCCCTCTGAGGAAGTACATGAAGAGTATTTTGACAAATAATATTAGTCTAGAGGATGGTGTCATGGTGATTGCACAAGAATGTAGTGCAATTCGACAAAATAGCATTCCTCAAAAGCGAGGAGATCCAGGTAGTTTTGTTTGATCATGCAAGATTAAAGATGAAGTTTTCAAACGCTGTCTCTGCGATTTGGGGTCAAGTATCAATATGATTCCACGGTTAGTTGCCAAACGCCTAGGATACCATTTTTTCAAGCATACGAAGATCTCATTGGTCATAGCGGATAGATCGATTCGACGCCCTGTTGGGATTCTAGTCGACGTACCAATTGTTATTGGAGATTGTCAAATCCCTACAGATTTTGTGATCTTGGAGCTTGAGAAGGAGCCTAAAGATCCTTTAATACTTGGCCGCCGTTTCCTTTCCACTGCCGGAGCTATCATTGATGTTCCCAACGGAAAGATCAGCTTAAACCTTGGAGGTTATGTTATGAAGTTTGACATGAATGAATCATTAAAGTTATCGATTTCGGAGAACTTAGATAACCCAATCTTCACCATCAACGATTTGGAAGAAGTGATAACACTCTAATTTACATGTTTTTAGCATCCTTTTTTGTCCATATTTTGCATCGTTCATACCTCTAACTTAGCATTTTTAGGTCATTTACTGTAAGAATCAAGTTTTAGAGCATTTAGGGTGTTGTATTTCTGCATTTGCATATATTGGATGAAAACAGGTGCTAAAGAGCCAAAAATTGGGTAAAACAAGGAGAATTCGAGCATGTACCCGAAGGAGCCATCGAGCTACAAGAACAATTCCAAACCCCAACACGATCAAAGAGATTCCAAGAGCACGAGGAGCAACCCAAAGATCCACCCGAGGAGTTACCCGACTTCACCCTCATGTACCCCATCGAGTAGACCATCGGGCAGGTCTGGGAAGCTAGGTCAAATGGGTTTCCATATATAAACCCCCTATTTCCCTAGCTCGCACGAGCACGCCGCAGACCCTCAAACCAGAGAGCGAGAGCTTCTGTGAGAGAACTGAGCGACTCAACATTTTCTTCTTGTTTTGTACTTTTATTTTGTAGTTTTTCTTAGATTTTTATCCCATACTTTTCATACTCTACTCTATCTTTTAATATAATGTTATTTTCGTTTATTATGATAGCCTTTTCATTCGTTTCTATGTCCGAGTAGTGTAAAAAAGATTCTAGGGATGGGATAGATGATTTGGTGTTCTTGATCGGTTAGGATGCTTTAGTTGATTGTTATGATTGATAGATTTCCATCTAGGTTGATGATCTTAATGCGGTCAACAGACCGAAAGGTTGAGATTAGATCTAGGGCGTTTACAATGCTATAGGCCGAAAGGAGTAGATAAAATGCTTGATTAGGTCAATGCTAGAGGTATACTTAACTTTGAGTGACCAAATCAGATAAGTCTAAGTTTACTGACAAAAATGAATTGTTCTTAATGCCTGCTTGTTCATATTGCTAGTGCGACAGTGTGGTAGTATGTTTAAGCTTGATTGTTGCTAGTGTGAAAGTGTGGTGACAAGGTTTTAGAAGTTCATTGTCTAGAAAATAATTGCTTGAGGCATGTAAGGCATCCATACTGGTCTAGAACACTTAGGTTTCGATTACCCCCATCCTTAGGAACTTTCGTATTTCATTCTTGCATTTTCTTTACTTACTCGACCACTTACCCGATCTGGTACACGATAACCTGCATCGACTAATAGCTCGAGCTGTTCATAATTTACTTGCATACTCGATCATCCCACTCGATCCTGTACTCGATTGCTCGCATCGAGTGCTTAGGTCGTGTGGTTTACTTGTTTATATTCTTTTACTTTGTTTATATTAGGACTGTTAGAACCCAAAACCTTAATTGCTTGCCTCGACTTGTATTGTGTTGATCATATCCTTCCTGCTAGCAATACACAACCATTTGGATTGCTAGCAATACACAACCATTTGGATTGCTAGCAATACTCAACCATTTGGATTGATAACCCTTTGTACTACAACTGCATAAGGAATTGATACCTTGGGTGAAAACATGTCTATCAATTTGGCGCCGTAGCCATTTCGTTGTTTTAATTTTGCTACGTTTAGAATTTCAGGACTTGCTAGATAAAGTTCGTTTGTTTATATTTGTTTCGGATACTGACTTGTTTGCTTTCGCTTTTGTTTGTTTTGAATCTTAGGTACAACCCGAGCACCCACCCGACCCGTCACTCGATCACCTAGATCGAGTTGATCCTTGTGTACACACTCGGTTACTTACCTGTGCATGTAAACACGATCCAAGGGTAGCCAGAACCTGATTTCTTTCATCGACAACATCGACAGACCTCGGTTACTCAGACAACAGCAAGTTCAACCGGAACCAACAATCATTGAGGAGGCGATGAATAATCAGAATGGTCCACCAGCTCCTCAAGCAAAGACAAACATAGGAGCAGGAGATGCTCCGACTACTCACACTCAGAGGAATGGCATTGTGCCACCAGCTGTGCAGAACAACAATTTTGAGATCAAGAGTAGTCTCATCCAGATGATACAGAGCAACAACTTTCATGGACTGCCAATGGAGGACCCATTGGATCATCTGGATGAATTTGATAGGCTCTGTAGCCTCACTAAGATAAATGGAGTCAGTGAAGATGGATTCAAGCTCAGGCTTTTCCCATTCTCTTTGGGAGATAAAGCACACATCTGGGCGAAATCGCTCCCTAAGGAGTCCATCACCACTTGGGAAGCGTGCAAGAAGGTATTCCTCGCCAAATTCTTCTCCAACTCCACAACCGCAAGGCTGCGAAAAGAGATTTCCAGCTTTGTACAGAAGAACAATGAAACGTTCAACGAAGCTTGGGAACGTTTCAAGGGATACACTACTCGATGTCTACCAGGAGATGCTCCACCAGAAGAAGGATGTAGCTAGTTGGGTCGCGAGGTGCGATGTGTGTCAGCTAGTGAAGGCTGAGCATCAGGTTCTTGGCGGTTTGCTAAAGAGTTTACCCATTCCTGAGGGAAGTGGGGATATGATTACTATGGACTTTGTGATGGGTTTGCCAGTGTCCAAGACGTTTGATGCTATTTGGATGATTGTGGACCGGTTGACTAAGTCATCACATTTTCTGGCCATTAAGAAGAATGATGGAGCAACAGTCTTGGCTAAGAAGTATGTGAGAGAGATAGTCAGGGAGAGATGGGAACTAAGGTGCATATGAGTACAACTTATCATCCCCAGACAGATGGAAAATCAGAGAGGACGATCCAAACGCTGGAGGATTTGATGAGGATGTGTGTTTTGGATTGGGGTGGCTATTGGGCAGATCACCTGAACCTGGTAGAGTTTGCTTACAACAACAGTTATCAGGCGAGTATTGGGATGGCTCCTTATGAGACTTTGTATGGGAGGCCATGTCGTACACCGTTATGCTGGACTCAGGTGGGGGAGAGGAGCATGTACGGGGCAGATTTTGTTCAGGAGATCTCAGAGAAGATTTGGGTTCTGAAGAGTTATGCTGATAGGAGGAGGAGAGATCTTGAGATTCAGGTAGGAGACAGAGTGTACCTCAAGATAGCCATGTTGCAGGGTCCGAACAGGTCATTGACTGAGACTAAGTTGAGTCCGAGGTATATGGGTCCGTTCAAAGTGATTGAGCGGGTTGGACCAGTGGCATATAGACTGGAGTTACCTGAGGTTATGCGTGCATTCCACAAGGTTTTCCATGTGTTTATGTTGCGGAAGTGTCTCCGTGAGGATGATCAGTTGTTGGCTAAGATTCCTGAAGATCTTCAGCCTAACATGACTTTGGAGGCGAGACTAGTGAGGGTTCTCGAGAGGAGGATCAAGGAATTTCAGAAGAAGAAGATTCCTTTGATGAGAGCCCTTTGGGACTAAGATGGTGTGGAGGAGCAGACTTGGGAGCCTGAGGCGATAATGAAGGCAAGGTTTAAGAAGTGGTATGAGAAGCAAGCCGCAACTTGAACTTGTCTAGCCTTGTCCCATCTGTAGTCCGTGGCTAGAGCGGGAATGGAGTATTCCACCCCATCTCTCTTGTTTACTCGGTCGCTTGGGGTGGATGGTTGTGCGACTCAGTAACAAGATGAGGTGGTGCTCGGGGTACAAAGTTTCCGTGAGGCGGGATTTTGGGGAAAGTTTCCTGAAATGGAAGTTTCTAGAAGTGGAAAGTTTCCAAAAGTGGAAAGTTTCCAAAATTGGAAAATGCTAAAAATGGAAAGTTTAGGTGAGTTGGAATTTGTCCATTTTAGCGGTGGAGAGTCATTTGCGTCGTGTATGGCAGTCTTTTTAGACATTGTGTGTTCTTTGTGGCCGGCTTTTTAGCCAGTTGTGTGGCCTTTGTGGCAGGCTTTTTAGCCAGTTGTGTGACCTTTGTGGCGGGCTGTTTAGCCAGATGTGTGGCCTTTGTGGTGGGCTGTTTAGCGAGAATGCCTGTTTAGGCGATCCTTCGGGACAAATGGTCCTTCGGGACAGATGGTCCTTCGGGACAGATGGCCTTGTGGCGGGCTGTTTAGCCAGAGTGCCTGTTTAGGCGGTCCTTCGGGACAGATGGTCCTTTGGGACAGATGGTCCTTTGGGACAGATGGTCCTTCGGGACAGATGGCCTTTGTGGCGGGCTGTTTTGCCAGAGTGCCTGTTTAGGCGGTCCTGTTTAGTACAGATTGTTTTGTCTTTATGACGATCTTGTTTAGGACAAATTGTTTGGCCTTGGTGGCGGTCCTGTTTAGGACATTTGTTTGGCCCTTGTGGCATGTATATGATCCTTGTGTGGTCATGAGGTATTCCAGTGAGGGAATATGTGGTTGGTAAGACATTGCGATGTCTTACCCGAGCCACGGGAAGGAAACCTAGATAGGGATAGGACTCAGACATGTTTATAATTGTTTGCTGGCGGCTCTTGGGGGACTTAGGTTATCCTAGTACTGCCATATTAAGAGACTTTGTGGCTTAGGAGTATGGTTGGTATATCGACTTCGGATGATGATCCGGGGGCGCGCTGTAGGGTGGCAACCGAGAGACGAGTTTGGACTTTTCCTTATATATTATGGCATGTGGGCTTAGGCCCGGTGAGGAGCCAACATTTTGGCATGCAGACTTAGGTCTGATGAGGAGCCAATAAAAAAAAAAACTCAAGGTTTAGGCCTATGAGTAAAGGAAGTCCAAAAGTCGAGATCAAATGACGCCTGGAGCGTGAGTCTATCACCTAGAGGTAACCTTCTGTAGATCGATCGGAGGAGTGCGGGCCGTGGAGACGGTTGCACGAGATTCCTTGGCTGATGGTTGTTTGAGATTCGAGTACGAATCTAGATTGGTGGGGGAGAATTGTAACATCCGTGAACCGAAACCCCGGTTTTGGGTTTGCATCGGTCGATGGAGAAGGTGCATCGGTTGATGCAGGTTAAGTTTTGTGCATTTTGACTTAAGTTAAACGCTGCGTTTTGGGTTAGGAAACCCTTAAGTCGAGTTTTTGTCTCATTAGTCGTGTGGACCCAATTTTGAGAGAAAGAAAAGAGAGAAAAACTGTTCTTGAGTGTTCTTGAGAATTTTGGGAGATTGGAGGCGTTTCCTGTAGAGATCTGTAGCTAGGATCGTTGTAGGAGCTTCCTAGGAGCGTTGTTTTGCTTGTTTGAGATTCATATTCGTCTTGGAAAAGGTAAGTGTAGGACCATGGCTTATCTAAGCTAGAGAACTCTCTAATTTGCTTGTTGTGTGTTGTTAGACATGTTAGATCGTTTCATTGGACGTTAGGAAGCTTTCTTGTGGCTTGGGATCGAGTTTTGTGGTGGTAGGAATAAAGATCCGGCGAGGAAAACACGATGCTCGGCATTGGATCGGTCGATGCATATCTTGTGTCGGTCGATGCAAGTGTGAGGACGGTGCGTAAAACTCTAGGGTTTTCGTGTGATGTAAAGCATGTGTCGGTCGATGCAGTGAGAGTGTCGGTCGATGCACGTGCATCGAGCATCGGTCGATGCAACCCTGCATCGGTCGATGCATCCCCTTTCGGTGTCGGTCGATGCATAGTCCTTGTTTGTTATTTGTTGTTTGTTGATTGTTGTTTGATGGTTAGAGATGACTCTATTGCTTGTGTGTATAGCCCAATAGATGAGAGGATTTCCTTACTAAGTGTTTATAAAATTCTCATGTATTGCAATTTGTGTTTGTGGTGCAGGTAAAGGCAAAGTTTTATAGTGGAATCAAGGCAATGAAGAGGAGGATGTTCTAGGGACTCGATTGGATGTTTTCTGGCATTGCTAGGTTGCTAGAGTTGAGTCATTAGAAACATTGCTAGGTTGCTGGTTCCATGTTTTCTGATGATTGGTTATTTGGATATTGGTTATCGTATGAATATTGGTTATTTATATTTATTGGATATTATTATTGCTATTCCGTTGTTGGTTGTGATTGTGGTTAGGTGGCTAGTGGATATGGGGGGAAAAGGGTATATTTCTACCCGTACTATTTGGAAAGTGTATATGTCTACCTGGACAAAAGAGCAGTGTATTATCCAACCTAAACTCTAATACAAATCAAATTTACTACCCAGACTTTGCAGCGTTATTCATAATCCTGCATTGACACAAACACTGTTAGTCAACTGTTAAATATGAGTGAGTCAGATGACACGTTAGAGATGATGTGTCCGATTTTTTGTCTCAAATACTCAAAACGACGTCGTTTACTACGAAAGCTTAAAACGACGTCGTTTTGATTTAGGGAAAAAATCTTAAATTAGGGTTCTTTCTTTTTTTTTGGTTTCACGATTCATTTGTCTCTCTTTCTCTTTTTCTGCTTGGCGAAAATGGAGAACGAGTACTGAAGTTAATTGCGAGGGATAAGTGTAGAGGAAACAAGGCGTGAATCGTAGGAGTTGTTAGCATTACCCACAATCGTTTCTACAGAAACGAAAATGAGGTATTTTTAGTTCGTAAATCACAAACATTGCTTCGATTGTTGGTATTGAATCTTGTATTTTGTCTTCTTTTTGTTTAATAGTTGCATACTGTAGATATTTGGAGACAATAATTTGAAGTTTTATGTTTAAAGAGTCGTATTTGTTTACTGCACACTAAGTGTTTGATTAAATGCTTGAGTGTTTGAAACTTTGTATAATTTTTTTTGTTAACAGCAATCCGGATCATGTAACATTCGTTGTGAATTTTGGAGGGTATTGAGTGAAGAATCATGTAGGAGATGTTGGTTATCTCAATGGTAAAGACATAACTATAGAATGTAAACCAGAAGAGTTTTTCACCAAGTTGTCGGCAGAGTTGGGGGAGGGATTATATGGCCAAAACATGTGGTATAAGTACCCTTTTGAAGAGCATAAGGAAAGGAAGAGATTGATGTCTGCGGATTCTAGTTTTAAGAGGATGTGTGATGCGGGCAGATGGACTGGAGTGATGAATGTCTTTTTGGTGAACTCAACAGAGCATCCTAATGATATCGAGTCATCTGAGCCATGTGAAGAAGAGATCCGGGTTGAAAGAAATGTGGCTTCTTTTGTTGATGATGATGAGGATTTTGATTATCATAACACACCTCCTAACTCTGATGGGGAAGAAGAAGAGGAGCATTTGGTTAGATACAAACGAGGTAGTGGTCAGCTGGAGTTAGATCAAGTATTTGATAGTCTAGAGGAGTTCAAAGAAGCTTTAGTAGTTTATGCATTAAAAGAGGGTTGTAACATAAAGATAAGTAGATGGGGGAAAGACAAGTCAGCGGCTGTGTGTGGGACTAAAGATCCTTGTCCATGGTATATCTACTGTTCTTATGAGGAGTGCGTTGGAAAGTGGAAAGTGAAAACTTTTGAAGATCAGCACAGCTGCTCTTATGATAACTATTGTAAGATATTGAAAGCACCTGTGATTTGCAAGATGTTTTTGGATGATATCAGAACTGATCCTGATTATGGACCATCACGGATACAACAAGAGATTGAGAAGAACTACAATCTGATAGTAAGCATAGACAAGTGTAAATATGCTAAGAAAAAAGCTGTAGAGATCATCGATCGTGAGCACAAGGAGCAATTTTCTAGGCTGAAAGATTACCGCTTAGCACTTCTTCAGTAAGTTCTTATTTTATTACTGAAATTTTAAATTTAACAAGTGTTTTCCAATCAGTTAACTAGGTTTTCATTTTGATATTTTGCTAGATCTAACCCTGAATCAACAGTAGTGCTAGACACAATGCTTGATGATGATGGATCAGAGATCTTCTATAGATTCTATGTGTGTTTTGCTGCCATTCGCAAGATGTGGTCTATGTGGTGTCGTCCTATCTTTGGAGTTGATGGTTGTTTTATGAAATGCACACTTAAGGGACAATTTTTGGCTGCTGTGGGGAGGGATGCTAACAATGGAATGTATCCCATCGCTTGGGCCGTTGTTGATGTAGAAAATGAAGACAATTGGGTATGGTTCCTAGAAAAGCTGAAGGCTGATTTCAATCTACAGGAGGGTCAAGGGTTTACTATCATGTATGATAGGCAAAAGGTATATCTCCAACCCGTACTAGGATTTAGAACATATAAAATGACATGTATGGTTTAACTAATATATCTTTGTTTTGCTTTTACAGGGTTTATTGAATGCAGTGGAAAGAGAGTTACCTTATGTTGAACATAGAATGTGTGCTAGACACATCTATGGGAACCTAAAGAAGATATTTCCCAATCAAAGTGACATGAAGAAGCTCTTTTGGCAAGTAGCTGAAAGTTATACGACGAAAGAGTATGAAGCAAATTTGGAATTGGTAAAGAGCTATGATATGCGTGTTTACAAAGCCATGATGGAGAATAACCCAAAGAATTGCAGCCTTGCTTTTTGCTCGCCAACATCCTCCTGCGTAGATGTTCATAACAACATCTCTGAATCTTTCAACAATGCAATAGACCCTGCAAGGTATATGCCAATGGTAGAGATGTTGGAGACGATAAGGAGAAGAGCCATGGTGCGTATTGATATGAGGAAGACAAAAGCTGACAACGATCTAACCAGAGTACCTCCTAGAATAAAAGAAATGATAGCGTTGGAGAAGGAGAGGCTTAAATTCTGCAAGGTTATCCCTGGATCAGACGGTAGAAATGAAGTCTGTGAGTCAGGTACATCTTACTCTGTTAACATTAGAATGAAGACATGTGCCTGCAGAAGATGGGAAATGAGTGGAGTTCCATGTAGGCATGCATTACGCATCATCGCAGAGAAGAAGCTTAATCATGAAGATTACATCTCTAGCTGGCTCCTCAATGGAAGACAACAACAAATTTATAGTGACTCAATTCGGCCAGTAAATGGTATGTGTTTCTGGGATAACTCCGGTTCTGTGATATTGCCACCTCCAAGTCTGGTTGAAGAACTTGAAAACAGAAAAGGAAGAAAGCCAAAGCCAAAAAGGAAGAAAGGAAGAATGAGTCTCCAAAAAAGAAAAAGGCTAGTAGAGAGAGGAGAATCATGCATTGTCGTCGTTGCAGTTTTGCTGGACACAATGCAACTAAATGTCCAAATATGGGAGTGGAGAAGTATATGCCGCCTAAGAAGAAGAAGAAGACTCCATCAGCAGATGAAGGAGGACCAAGTCAACCAACACAAGACTAATATCAGGTTTCAATCTTCTTATTCTTATTTTAAATATTCAGATTATGTTGTGTTGTAATGTTAGATTTTTTTTTTGTTTTTCTGACAGGAACATTAGAGAACTAATGTTGAAGCATGAGATTTGTGGGTTTGGAAGCTTGAAGTATGAAGCCATTTAGGACTATTTCTTTTTCTCTTTTTGATGTCATGGTCTGTTTTTGGGGACATGTAACAACACAATGTCTTTTGATTTCATGGTCTGTTTTATGACATGTACCACAACCAAATGTCTCGGTCTATTTTGGATTCTATCACAGTTGGATTGTGTTTGAGCAATGCCATATGTCTCTTTTTCCATTACCTTTCATACAAACAAACAGTCTTACAAGCTAGATTTGTCTATCCAAACTAGTTACTCTCAGCCAGAAGCAGCATTTCTAGTTACGCTCATACAACCACATTTTAGCTCACATATTCAATACATAAACATGAAAAACAAAAACAGAACCATAACAAAGCCAACAATGTTCTTCATGCTTCTTAGTTGCATTTTCATCTCTCTGACCTCCTTCTCAACCACATCCAAATGCACACGCGTCTCCATGGTGAGAGTATCAATCTGAGATTCACAAGCATTGACGCCCTTCTGCAATGTCATTGCAGCTCCATCAATGTTCTCCACTTTCTCAATCAAGTCCTCAATCTCTTCGATCATAGACGTATCGGTCCATTTAAATGTATGATACCAATTCTGTTACATTAACAAACTTTTAATTGCAGACACAGCCAAAGTATACAACAAAATTGAAAGAATCACACTTACCCCATCCCTTCCAAACGGACACCCATGAAACAATCTTCCGGGATTTTTAGCAGTTGTCGATGTCTTCAATACAACAGGTTCTCCACATTGACATCTCTTGGGGAAACCTCTTCTTTGATTATCCATTTGATTTCTTCGAAATTGAGAAGCATAAACGCCTTCGCCAAGCAGAGAAAGAGAAAGAGAGACAAAAGAATCGTGAAATCAAAAAACAAAAAGGAACCCTAATTTAAGATTTTTTCCCCAAATCAAAACGACGTCGTTTTGAGTTTTCGTAAAACGACGTCGTTTTGAGCTTTTGAGAAAAAAATTTGGACACATCATCTCTAACGTGTCATTTGACTCACTCATATTTAACAGTTGACTAACAGTGTTTGTGTCAATGTAGGATTATAGATAATGTTGCAAAGTCTGGGTAGTAAATTTGATTTGTATTAGAGTTTAGGTTGGATAATACACCACTAGTTGTAGTTTATTTATTATATTATATTTTATATATTTATTATTTATTATTTTTAAAAAAAGGTCGGTACTTTCAATCCTAATGTCTAGATTCAAGCTTGATCAAGGCTATCTAGCATTATTAACACTAAACAAGATAGGAAACACATAAATAAAGCCTTAGACTTCAAAGATCAATCATCTATCTCCCTAATCTACCTAGCCCAAAGTTCTATTGATCTACTCACTCATCATCATGATCACACAAAGGAAAAAGTTTGATATTTGTGAAATCATAATAAGATATTATATTAAGAGATCTGAAGAAGAAATTGCTATTAAAAACTTAAAAGTACTCAATCATTCAACAAACCAAGAGTAAACAAGTTTAAGAACCCTAAAAAGCTGCTAAACAAAAGATAAGTCTCCCCTTAATAGGGTTAGAGTATTTATAGGAAAATAGAAGGGAACCCAGGTCAACCCAAAACAAACTGGGTCAAACCCGGATCTAAAGTAAAACAAGTGTGGACTTAGGCGGCTACAGGGATGGCTTGACCGATTCACATGGCCGATGGTATTAATCAGTCACCTTCTGGCTGATGGGGGTGGCCGATGATGGCTCCTAATCCTTTATCCGATCGAGCGAACCAGGCAGCTCTTGGCCGATTGGGAGTGAGTGACCAATTGGGACAGCCGGGCAGCTCTTGGCCGACTGGGTTGGCCGGTGATGGCTCCTGATCGTGTGCGTCTCCAGTTCTATCGGTTGTCACTTGGCCGATGGGGGGTGGCCGATTGAAATCACACGGCCATGGTTTGGCTGATTGGTCTGGCCGCTCATATCTCCTGATTCCTTGTCACTTCTCCAACTTCACAATTCTTTGCTTCTTTGCTCCAAACCAAGTCCAAATGCTCCAAATGTGATGAGATTACTCCAAGAACCTGAGAGATAACACACTAGATGCATATGCTCCTAAAACAACTTAGAAAGACAAGACTATGCAACAAAACTATGCAAAAACAAGGCTTAAAACCCAACAAAAACACAAGATATCAACTCCCTCAAACTTATCTCTTGCTTGTCCTTAAGCAAGAACCAAACAAAAAGTGAGAAAGAGAGGTTTAAAAAAGGGATTCAGAACCAAAAAGTATCAACAAAGGATTCAAACCACAATCCTTAAATGTAATTCAATGGTGCTAAGATCAGTCAAAGTGCTTACAAATATTTTTCTAAACTTATCACAATGCACCACTCTAGTTCACCTTCTATCTATTGGTAAAGACTTGAAATCCTATTGAACATCTCTTTCACATTCATTAAAGTGTTTGGTGTGATCTTGCAAATGGAAAATAAAATCAAGCTCAATTGGTTTAAGGGTAAGGCCTTTTTTAAGAGGTGGTTAGCAAAGGTGTTTTTGGGTGGTTTACTCTCAAACAAAAAGGAATACTAGACAGTTGTGAAACCAATCTAAGATTGAGAATAATTTGGGCATACAAAGCTTAGCTCTTGATGTTCTACCCACCTAGAAGCATTTCTACCCTTTTTCTCATCCTTCTTTCCTTTCTTTCTAACCCAAAAAACTCTACTTGATTCAACTTAAACCCCTTTTCTTCTTTACTTATGGTCTTAAACTTTTAAATATCTCTAAGGCTTCACTTTAAACACAAGCTCTCTCTTTTTTTTTTTTTTTGAACTTCTTTTGATGAACTGCATTCTGATTAAACTATGCTTTAGCATTCTCTTTATTTTTTTAATGAAACTTATCTAGGAGACATCAGCTAGACTTTTCTTTCTCTTCTTTTTTTTAAGAGACTTAGAGTTTTTAACCAAACTTAACCTTAGAGACAACCCTTTTTTTATACCAAGTAATTATTTCTGTTTCCCCCTTATTCCCTTTTGTTTCCTAACCTTTACCCAAATCAACATTCCTACCACCTATTCCTTTCAAAACCAGTCATATTAGCTAGTTCTAAAGATTCCAAACCTGGCTAAAACAAGAGCCAATTCTTTGTCATTCTCAATACTCTCAAGATTTCACAACCTATAGCATTATTAACATAGAGGCCTCATTCATCAAATCAACACAAGGCTTGAAAGGAAAGGTTGGGGTTCAAAGGTATGACAAGAGATTGGGTTAAACAAAATAGAGTTGCAAATAGAGATTGTTAAACCAAATGAAAGTTCCATGAGCTAGCATTCATAGTCCATATGCAAGATAATTTAAAGATCAAAGTAAAGTCCAAATAATATAGAGATGCAGCAATGATCATGTGAGCTTTACACTAGAAGAACATGCTTTCAAGTGACACAATGCTTTAAGCTTAGACTCTTCATTTTTTTCCCAAAGATTAAACAAGCACCAATGAACTATAAATGAGGGCTGTAGGTTCAATCCTAAGACTCTACTTTTATAAGGCAACTTCATCATTATCCCGAAATGGAAATGCATAATAAATGCTTCTAGACTCAATCCTAAACACAAGAATGAATATGCAAAGCTAAATGCATTTTTTTGGTTTTAAAAATTTTTCAAATTTTTTTTTGATTTTTCTCAAAACCTAGCTATTAACAAATGCATGACAATAAAAACGAAAATCAAAACAAAACACAATGTTAGATGGTAAGTCCCTCCCCCAAACTTAATTCACACCGTCTCTGTAATGACCCTCACCAAGGGCAAAAATCCAAAAATAAAAGATCAAGGGAATGGACCGGAAAGGACTTGAAAAGAAAGAAGATGATAAACAAAGAAGAACGACCAGAAGAAGTCCGAGGGAAAAGTTAGGAGTCGAAAAATGACCAAACCAAGACGGAGTGACCGGGAGTATGACCAAGACCCTAAGGACGACCGGGGAGTCAAGAAAATTGGCCGAAGAATGTCAAGAAGTGTTGCCAAGAGACTTTTACCGAGAAAATTAGTCGAAGGCCCGAGTCATATTGTCAAAACGCCCGAGATGTAATGACCGGACCGACCATGGCGTACTGTCCGTATTGCCCGAGAGATTACCGTGCGTACCGAACGGAACGGCCGGACGACCGAGAAAACTGTCCAAGGAGGTGAAAATTGCTGGAAGCAAATGTCAAAGGTGATAGACAAGGATTTGAGAATTTTGGGAAAATTTATTAACTTCCCAAAATTTCGACCAATAAGAAGCAAGATAAGTGGAGAATTATTTTAATCAGGAAGATTAAAGAAGATAGTGGGAAGATTAAGCTTAATCAAGGTGATTAAGGAAGAAGTGGTGTTAAGGTGGCCAAGTCTCACTAATTTTCACCAAGGAGGCTTAAGGAGAAGAAGAGGACCACATTGAGCCAAGTCACCCATTTCCTTATAAAATTATGTGGTGATTAGCGACATGCACTAATAAAAAGGGAGGACATGCACTAATGAGGAGGAGTGTTATGCACTAATAGAGAAGGATTAAGAGGCTAATTGGCGAGTTCTAATTGGATGGAGAGGCACTTGTCGCATAAACAAGCAAAGGGAAGAACACATGTCGATTTGCACTAAGGAAAGAAGGAGAAACTCGAGCCTATAAATAGAGGGAGTGAAGCTCATTACCAAAGTTTCTCATTTTCTCTCATCTCACTAAACACTCAAACACTTAGAGTTTTGTTTTCTCTCAAGTTAAGAGAGAAACAAAGGAGAGATCGCCGAGAGAGAGATAGCCGCATAAAAGGAGGAGTTGCTGCCGAAGTAACCTTAGGCAAAGAAGCGGAGTTGTTATCAAGTGATCATCGAGAAAACACGGAGGTGGTGTCGAGATCAAGGAGCCTCTATCAAAGAACTCTTGGGAGAAAGACGCGGTTGAACTAAGTAAACCGATAACGAGAACGGTTGGAAGAGCGGAGGAGTGTTAAGCGAAGACCGTCTGATCGTGTGGTGCCGTGAGTCTGTGTGATCATCGTCGATACGCGAGAGGTGAGTCTGAGGTAGTGCATGTAGAGTAGATGCATGTAGAGTTGGTTTAAATTGGATGCATGCCGAGTAGAATTCATTTTAGTGAAAGGTGTAGATACACATCTAAATTGAATCACCATGCATGTTGAATTGGTTATATTTTAAGTAAATTGGAACTTAAAATTTGGTTAGAATTGCATGCTAAAATGAGCTAGTTTAACTTGAATATTTTCTTGTTAAAATCCGGTTGCATGCATAATTGATGATTAAATAATTTGCATTGTTTTGCATAATTTTAATCGAGGTTAGAACATGCTTGAAATAACCTTAAGGATTTAAATGAGTAAATCGGTTAGGTTGCATGTTAATTTGGACTTAGGATTTAAATGGGTAAATCTTAATTGGTTGCATGCGTATTAAGGACTTGTTGCATTGTTTTTGCTTAAGTCAATTGTTATCGTTTGCATGCATGTAGAATGATCTTAAGTTGCTTGATTTATTTCTTGCTTCTTGTTGATTAAATTCATGTTGGTTTTTCTTGTGTGGTTGCTTGCATGCGTATACACTAATCCTAAGTTGCTTGATTTACTATCTCGCTTCTTGTGTGATTATTGCATGTTTTATTCTTGCTCGATTTCTTGCGTGTATGCTAGATGAATCGTTGCTTGAATTATTTTGTGCATTTTGTTTTAGCTAGTCTCTTGAATGTGTTTCTTGAGTCGTAGCTAGTGTTGTGTGTCGATAAGTCTGGTTCCAAAAGTATATGTCACGCGTAAGTTCCCACGATCACTTGCACGGGGACATTGTTACGGCTGGCTAGCTACCAGCGTAACCGCTACATGACGATGTAGCCAAGTTGTGGGCTCATTGCTGGTGACCTTTGTGGTCTCGGCATGAGGGGGATGGTATGGAACAGAACAGATTATCGAAGGGCCCTAGGTGTAAAGAGTCTAGAGTAATCAAGCGTCCCTTGTTTATGGCTAGGCGTCTTTACATGTTGTGTTTGGTGTAGGAGTCTAGGATAGTTCAAGTGTTCCTTGTTTATTCTAGATTGTCCTCGCGTGTTGTAGATGAGTCAAGAGTCTAAAGTGGTCTTTAGTCGTCTTGTGTTGTAAGCTGCGAGTTTAGATCTTTCGAAATATGTCGTAACGATCTAGTTCTCTTGCGTGTTTGATTGTTTGATTGCTTCCGCTATAGCTTTTGTTGCGTACTTTGATAACTTGCTAGTTGTTTAGCTTGCTTGTTTTCTTTGATTGCCGGGGTAGTCGGGTTGGGGAAGTAGAATCCTGTTTAGGATAAAGGGGTACCAGGACTCACTGAGTAATCTTAGATTACTCATGTCTCAGTTGTTGTGGTTTTGCAGGGAAGCCTAAGTGAGTCTAGAGCCGGAGCAAACTTTAGGGTACCGGATAGGGTTTTCTTGTGTTCCTTGTAAAACCCTATAATTTTACAAATGGTTATGTATATATTTTTCCGACTATCTATATATATATTGCTTTAATAATTTGTTCGTGATGAATTATTTTACTAAAGTAATACGTATACGGTTTTCAGGAAAGCATGGCAAGTTGCAAATGATACTCGGCCTTGTCCGGGCTAACACAACGCACCAGGCCGCGAGGGTTGCAAAGCCTAAGTAACCTCGGTTGCGGGTGGGATTGTGCTAGGGAGGATCGGTCGGGAAGTCTGCAGCTTCCGTCCCTCGGCCGGACCACCTCGGCGCAATTCTGCGAGTGGCGTCCCGTGGCTGTCCGATGGCCTTCGTGGTCCTAGGACGGTTCGGGGGCGTTACAACGGTGGTATCAGAGCGGTGTTTTCGAACCCGCGAGCACTTGTGCATTTCAAAGTTTTATCGAGTAATGTGTCGCAAGAACAAAGAAATTTTATCCGGTGGTTTGCTTGTCTAGTTTAGGTTGAACCTTAGAATGAACTAAGCGTCTGACCTTGTTTCTTGTGGGTTTTAGATGTATTCAGGTGATTCAGGTTGCGGGGATGGTTCAGGAGATGAGGGGCCGAGACATGAGGATTGGGGACATCGTAACGGGTTCTTGTCAACGGAATCAGAAAGCGACCAGTGGCTATATGATTCAAGTAATGAGAGTGAGGACAGTGTATTTGATGCCGACGACACCAATTGGTCTGTCGAGACCGATCCGTCCGAATGTTTGGAAGAAACAGAGGAGTTGGAAGTTAATCAAGATGACCAGACAATAGTGTTGGAGATCGGCGAGCCAAGTCGACTTCAAGTACGGATGGACGCGCAAGGGAGGTTTGAAACTATCCCTGTGGGAGATCATGGAGAGGCGGAGGTGGAGTTAGCCGACAAGCTGCAAAAGTTGTTATTGAATCTTGTGGAGGACCAAGGCGAGGATATCAGTCCTGAAAACTTTATGAGGGAGTACCCGGAGGCGATTGATAAGATTCTTAATTTCTTGACGGACGTGTATGTGCCGGAGGAGGAAGGAGCTGTAAGCGGTACAGGAGTGGTACATGAGACCGGAGGTCCGAGTGGTGAGCAATCCGCGAAAGAGGGAGCAAAAACGGATACCCAAATTTTCTTGGTGTTAGACGATGATGAGGATGCAGTACCGGAAGTCAAGGAGAACGAAGAACTAACTAAGGAGGATCCTGAGTTCGGAGAACCAGCGGCGAGAAGGGATAGAGTTGTGGAAGTGATTGACTTAGTGTCAAGCGATGATGAAGGGATTCCAACTTTTGTGGTGGAGTCAAGAGACGAGCAGGACCCGATACCAAGTGATCGAGAACGGGAAGCCGATGCGGTTGTGGAGCCTAGAGAAAACGCGAGGTCGAGGCCTAGCGCAAGTCGTGCGGTGAGAGAACAAGGAGAACCAAGTCAAGTTGCGAGCGATCAAGAAGAGCAAGACCAAGTAGTACCAGACCCGGTAGTGTCGAACCAGATAGTGCTGAGACGTGATAGCCCTATTCGAGCTGTGCCATTACAAATGGTGTTACCGGAGGAAGAGGAGGAACCAATTGACCGAGATTTGGAGATGCTTGCTAAGAAATATGAGTTAAGAAAGCAGAACCGAGAACGACTAAGGATGGAGATGGGAGAAAGTAGTTCAAGTTTGAAGAGAACAAGAGAATACTATCAAGAGCTGCAGGCGAAAGGGGAGTTGGAGATGCACTCCGTGACGTTTCAACCAAGAGGTAGGCTGAGAATGCGAGCTACTGCCAGGAAGAGAGTAGTCTATCCAAGTCAAGTTCACATGAGGAACACGCCATACTGTGAGTTGTGCGAGGGCGTCGGGCATTGGACGAAGAACTATTGGAGGACGACGTTAAGACGCATATGTGACCCAACGAACCAAGACTGTGAGTGGTGTGGACTGCGAGGGCACTTTGCTTATTGTTGCCCAAATCCTAATCGTATGAGGTACTGGAGGCGATGCGAAGCATGTGGAGAACCAGGGCATCCGAATAATCATTGTTGGAGGACAAGACCACAACACTTTCCGAACCTGGAGGATATGGTATGTACCGTATGTGGTGGAAGGGGACACTATGTCCATGAATGTCCGTACCGGATGGTACGAGAGAGAATAAGCCCAGTCGGTCGATGGGAAGAGAATGAAGTGAATCCGTTAAGGCGAGCTGAACGAGTGGAAGAGAACCCGATGAACCAAGCTGGAACCTCGACGTCTGCTGCCTCTACCTCAACCGAGTCTCCCGCTGAACCGCCACCTGATGAGCCAGCTAGAGTTAGCGTGTGCACGTGCGAAATGTGTACTAGGCTCAGGAACCAGTAGAACCCTTGGGGAGTAAGGGAAGGTTGTTTCTTTTTGGGCGTAAGTGTAAGGGTTGGATAATTTTCTTGTGTGTACCTAGAACTAACCTTGTTGTCTAGTCTAGGATCCGAACCCTTAGAATTATCGGCTAGGTTGGTGTAGAACTTGTGTAGCTTTTTCATCGGTTTGTAAAAAGTACCTTATGTTCTCTAGCCGTGTTGGTGGTGTTTGTTACTATATAACTGCTTGCTAATCCTTGCTTGTTTTATTACTTGCTTTGATTGTGCTTGAGTTTTATAGGTTTGCATAGATAATTATATGACATAATTACCTTGCATGATATAACGCTATCGACGAAAGATTCACATAAGTCACCACAGAACGCGATCAGACAAAAGCGAAGAAGCTCAAGAGAGGACAGGAGAATTCGGTTAAGGACAAACAATCAGTTCTGGTTATTAACTATAAGGTGGAGGAGTGAAAAGACGGGGAATGATAAAGAAAGTGGAGGCAAACTCAAAGAAACCAAAAGAATAGTGCAAATCAATCGACAGCGACAAACGTGCAGAAAGGGTCAAAGTAAACCTGACCAAGAATGTGCAAAAGAAGGAGGACAAAGAGGGTGCAAGAAGATAATGTGAGAAAGGAGAAAATAGTCTACGAATAGACAAAGAGGGTGCGAGAAAATAAGGAACAACAACGGCAAAGCCTAACATGCTAAAGAGGCAAAAACCAGCCGAAGAAAATGGACAAGGGAGACAATCCTAAGGCGTGTGAGGATAAAGAAGTGAGTAAAACGAAGAAGCATGGTGTTGAGGCCAATAAAGGAAAAGATTCAAGTCATATGGAGAAGTATACCAAGGTGAAGTGAGTAAACTATAAACGAAAGGAAGGAAGAAAAGTCAGGAACAAGCGGAAGAAAGGGAAGCATTGACTCGAGGAACTTAATAGTGATGAAGCCATAGTACAACAAGGCAAAAGTCTCAATGTATGGGGAACCTAACGATTAAGAGGAGCCAAGTGAGTGCTGGAAATGCAGAAGCTTTCCAAGAAGCAACAGCCAATGGAGTCCAAGTAAATAAAGCTAAAACGGTGGTAAGCATTGGAGTGAAACATCGGAAAAGAAATGACCAAAGGAAGGAGAATTTAGGCGGAGATATTAACAAGATAGTAACCGCAAGGCGATGACACCTATGCCCAGAAGTATAAGCGTCACCCAAAAGGAGAGGGAGACGTGAGAATTCGGGGACGAATTCTTATAAGGGGGGGAGAATGTAATGACCCTCACCAAGGGCAAAAATCCAAAAATAAAAGATCAAGGGAATGGACCGGAAAGGACTTGAAAAGAAAGAAGATGATAAACAAAGAAGAACGACCAGAAGAAGTCCGAGGGAAAAGTTAGGAGTCGAAAAATGACCAAACCAAGACGGAGTGACCGGGAGTATGACCAAGACCCTAAGGACGACCGGGGAGTCAAGAAAATTGGCCGAAGAATGTCAAGAAGTGTTGCCAAGAGACTTTTACCGAGAAAATTAGTCGAAGGCCCGAGTCATATTGTCAAAACGCCCGAGATGTAATGACCGGACCGACCATGGCGTACTGTCCGTATTGCCCGAGAGATTACCGTGCGTACCGAACGGAACGGCCGGACGACCGAGAAAACTGTCCAAGGAGGTGAAAATTGCTGGAAGCAAATGTCAAAGGTGATAGACAAGGATTTGAGAATTTTGGGAAAATTTATTAACTTCCCAAAATTTCGACCAATAAGAAGCAAGATAAGTGGAGAATTATTTTAATCAGGAAGATTAAAGAAGATAGTGGGAAGATTAAGCTTAATCAAGGTGATTAAGGAAGAAGTGGTGTTAAGGTGGCCAAGTCTCACTAATTTTCACCAAGGAGGCTTAAGGAGAAGAAGAGGACCACATTGAGCCAAGTCACCCATTTCCTTATAAAATTATGTGGTGATTAGCGACATGCACTAATAAAAAGGAGGACATGCACTAATGAGGAGGAGTGTTATGCACTAATAGAGAAGGATTAAGAGGCTAATTGGCGAGTTCTAATTGGATGGAGAGGCACTTGTCGCATAAACAAGCAAAGGGAAGAACACATGTCGATTTGCACTAAGGAAAGAAGGAGAAACTCGAGCCTATAAATAGAGGGAGTGAAGCTCATTACCAAAGTTTCTCATTTTCTCTCATCTCACTAAACACTCAAACACTTAGAGTTTTGTTTTCTCTCAAGTTAAGAGAGAAACAAAGGAGAGATCGCCGAGAGAGAGATAGCCGCATAAAAGGAGGAGTTGCTGCCGAAGTAACCTTAGGCAAAGAAGCGGAGTTGTTATCAAGTGATCATCGAGAAAACACGGAGGTGGTGTCGAGATCAAGGAGCCTCTATCAAAGAACTCTTGGGAGAAAGACGCGGTTGAACTAAGTAAACCGATAACGAGAACGGTTGGAAGAGCGGAGGAGTGTTAAGCGAAGACCGTCTGATCGTGTGGTGCCGTGAGTCTGTGTGATCATCGTCGATACGCGAGAGGTGAGTCTGAGGTAGTGCATGTAGAGTAGATGCATGTAGAGTTGGTTTAAATTGGATGCATGCCGAGTAGAATTCATTTTAGTGAAAGGTGTAGATACACATCTAAATTGAATCACCATGCATGTTGAATTGGTTATATTTTAAGTAAATTGGAACTTAAAATTTGGTTAGAATTGCATGCTAAAATGAGCTAGTTTAACTTGAATATTTTCTTGTTAAAATCCGGTTGCATGCATAATTGATGATTAAATAATTTGCATTGTTTTGCATAATTTTAATCGAGGTTAGAACATGCTTGAAATAACCTTAAGGATTTAAATGAGTAAATCGGTTAGGTTGCATGTTCATTTGGACTTAGGATTTAAATGGGTAAATCTTAATTGGTTGCATGCGTATTAAGGACTTGTTGCATTGTTTTTGCTTAAGTCAATTGTTATCGTTTGCATGCATGTAGAATGATCTTAAGTTGCTTGATTTATTTCTTGCTTCTTGTTGATTAAATTCATGTTGGTTTTTCTTGTGTGGTTGCTTGCATGCGTATACACTAATCCTAAGTTGCTTGATTTACTATCTCGCTTCTTGTGTGATTATTGCATGTTTTATTCTTGCTCGATTTCTTGCGTGTATGCTAGATGAATCGTTGCTTGAATTATTTTGTGCATTTTGTTTTAGCTAGTCTCTTGAATGTGTTTCTTGAGTCGTAGCTAGTGTTGTGTGTCGATAAGTCTGGTTCCAAAAGTATATGTCACGCGTAAGTTCCCACGATCACTTGCGCGGGGACATTGTTACGGCTGGCTAGCTACCAGCGTAACCGCTACATGACGATGTAGCCAAGTTGTGGGCTCATTGCTGGTGACCTTTGTGGTCTCGGCATGAGGGGGATGGTATGGAACAGAACAGATTATCGAAGGGCCCTAGGTGTAAAGAGTCTAGAGTAATCAAGCGTCCCTTGTTTATGGCTAGGCGTCTTTACATGTTGTGTTTGGTGTAGGAGTCTAGGATAGTTCAAGTGTTCCTTGTTTATTCTAGATTGTCCTCGCGTGTTGTAGATGAGTCAAGAGTCTAAAGTGGTCTTTAGTCGTCTTGTGTTGTAAGCTGCGAGTTTAGATCTTTCGAAATATGTCGTAACGATCTAGTTCTCTTGCGTGTTTGATTGTTTGATTGCTTCCGCTATAGCTTTTGTTGCGTACTTTGATAACTTGCTAGTTGTTTAGCTTGCTTGGTTTCTTTGATTGCCGGGGTAGTCGGGTTGGGGAAGTAGAATCCTGTTTAGGATAAAGGGGTACCCGGACTCACTGAGTAATCTTAGATTACTCATGTCTCAGTTGTTGTGGTTTTGCAGGGAAGCCTAAGTGAGTCTAGAGCCGGAGCAAACTTTAGGGTACCGGATAGGGTTTTCTTGTGTTCCTTGTAAAACCCTATAATTTTACAAATGGTTATGTATATATTTTTCCGACTATCTATATATATATTGCTTTAATAATTTGTTCGTGATGAATTATTTTACTAAAGTAATACGTATACGGTTTTCAGGAAAGCATGGCAAGTTGCAAATGATACTCGGCCTTGTCCGGGCTAACACAACGCACCAGGCCGCGAGGGTTGCAAAGCCTAAGTAACCTCGGTTGCGGGTGGGATTGTGCTAGGGAGGATCGGTCGGGAAGTCTGCAGCTTCCGTCCCTCGGCCGGACCACCTCGGCGCAATTCTGCGAGTGGCGTCCCGTGGCTGTCCGATGGCCTTCGTGGTCCTAGGACGGTTCGGGGGCGTTACAGTCTCGGTGTGAGAAAAGACGGGAAAAAGACTAACAAGAAAAATAAAGTTGAAATTAAGAAAAGACTCTATGTACAAGGACTTGGAGTTTACTTCTAGTTCATGGAAGAGTCAAGAGAGTAGGAGGAGTTACTAGTGCATGGTGTTGGAGACTTTTCTGCTCTTCTCTTCCTCCTTTGTCTTCTCTCATAGGTTGAAGCTCTTGGTGGGTCATAAAAACCAATGGCAGTACTAGCTTCACCATGGAATGAGTGCCTCTCCAACTCATCCTCAACCACATTTGCTTGTTCCTCTTTTGAGTCTACAAACACTTCAGGATTTGGGTTTGAGGTACTTGCACTTGCTTCCACATGCTTCAATCTTTTGTGAAGACCTTTAACTCCCTTTACTAGCTTCTTGATGTTCTTCCCTTTCCATATAACCAAGCACTGGAGAAGGTGGATGTGGGTGTGTGCTTCTCTAAGAGACTTGTTTGAAGTGGCTTCTTCAAATGGTTGGAAATCATACCTAGCACTGTCATATACTTGACTGGGAGGAGCTGCTTGTGAAGTGTCCTCAGCTTGAATTTTACCCTTCTTTGAAGCTGTTATTGGAATCACTGACCCATCATCCTTAAGGAGTAGAAGTAGTCATCTTTAATGTGGCAGCATATTCCAAACCTGAGATAAATGGATGTGACATCCTTTTGAGAGAGTAGGAGCCTCTTCTTTTGCATGCTTTTGAAAATGTAACCATAGTAGGCATAGAAACCCTTCTCAGTTTGGCCATCCAAATAAGTAGTCTTCTTGAGGTAGAGTGGATCAAGCCTTGTAATTCCATGGTCAAAATCACCAAGCTCAACTCCTTTTGCTTGCAAAATGGGGGTGACAACTCCACCCATACTTAGAACAGGGGTCTTATATGTTTTTGTCCAAACCCAACCTTGGTAGTGAGGCATTTGGTGAAGGAAGACAGCAGCAAAACATGTATCTTCAGCATTGGACAATGAGGGATACTTAGAACAGGGGTCTTATATGTTGTTGTCCAAACCCAACCTTGGTAGTGAAACATTTGGTGAAGGAAGACAGCAGCAACACATGTATCTTCAGCATTGGACAATGAGGGATTCCTTTCTTTGTAGGTTCTTATGAAAGGTTGCAAACCTGCTAGAAAGACAACCAAGTTCATTTGCTTGAACTGCTCCAGCCTCTCTTCTTGCAAAAAGAGTGTGAGAGAGAACCTTATGAGCATATCTCACTGTAGGATGCATAATGCTCGTGTTCTTCACTTGACCAGCTGTTTAATTTCCCACACCAATACCTTGCCAAAAAGAATCATACTCCTTTTGGTTAGTGTTGTATTCTAGCCTTGTTCATGGTTGAAAACCATAGATAGCTCATAAATCTCCTAAGGTAATCTTGTAGTGCTTCCCTTGAACTTTAAACTCAATATGCCCAAGATCATTAGTCTCCTCCACACCCTCATCTTCATAATAAGTCACTGTCAAAGATGCAAGGAACTCTCTTGTTGGCTCAACATAGGTGGGAAAAGCCATATTACAGAACTGTCCTAACCCCAAAGTTGTGAAGATGGTTTGCATGTCTTCAAGGAGGCCAGCATTGTGAAGGAATTCATGATCTGGGTATCTAGTTAGAGCAAACTTGATCTTCTTAAAGCACTGCATCAGTTGGGAGTAGGTAGGCTTCTTCTTGAGTGGCTTAATCTGCTTTTCCTTGGCAGCTGGAGGTGGTGGACATTCAGACTCTCACTCTCACTCATATCCCTTTCCTCTGAGTCATTATCCTCAATCACAAGCTCCTTACTTTTCTTCTTGCTTGCTGGAGCTTTTTGTTTACCAAGTGAATACTTAGACTGGGTTGCCTTCTTCTTCTTCTTCTCAACAACCATTTCTACGACCTCTTTTGCCTTAGTTTGTTTTTCTCCAGGTCTCAAGTTGGTTCTAGCCATTGTTCCTATCAAAAATACAAAACACTTGAAAAATATTAGTAATGCTCACTAGGAGCCACAACTTGAATCCACAAATAGCAACTGCTAAGTACCTAAGAGATAAATCGACAAAATTAAACCAAGGAACAATGTGAATCAACTTGAGTACAAACTTCACAATCAAACTCAAAATTACTTCTTCTTAAGAATTTAAGAACTCAATAAAACATCAAACATGATCAATTGGTCTCCAAATCTGCTAGTCTTTTCCAGATTTTTTCATTGAACAATAGACAAGGTAAAGAAATAATAAAACTTAAATTTCCCCAAAATTTTGAAATTGAACAACAAGCCCAGAAATTCTAACGAAATTGGAACCAGCTAACATCAATATCAAGCTAAACAACCTAAAATCATTGTTTAAATAACTGGCAAGTCGAATCTAGCACATAATGGGTTCAAACTTACACATGAGAGAAAAAGTAGTGAAGTTTCTTACCTTGTTTGCGACGAGGAGTAATGCAGAACTAGCAGATGGGGTTATAAGTAATTAAAAGAGCTTACAAAGCCGAAACCAACACACCAAAAATCTTTAGAAACGATTGAGAGATGAAGGAGATACAAAGATTTTAGTGTTCTTAGGCTTTAGAAATCGACAAAGAGAGAAAATAGATGAGAGATTTCGAGTTTTAGGGTGTTGAGATAAAGAGTAAACCAGCCAAAATTGATTTGAAAAGTTGAAAAATTAATTCGGTTTACTAAGATTGAACCGAATAAAACCGAATGGGATTAGAGGAACTTACCTGGATGGACCCATTCGGTTGGGAACTGGCCGATGGTCGTAGCCGATTCGGTTTTATTTGGTTCAATCCTCGTGTACCCTATCGAGTAGATCATCGGGCAGGTCTGGGAAGCTAGGTCAAATAGGTTTCCATATATAAACCCCCTCTTTCCCTAGCTCGAAAACGAGCACGCCGCAGACCCTCAAACCAGAGAGCGAGAGCTTCTGTGAGAGAACTGAGCGACTCAACATATTTTTCTTGTTTTTGTACTTTTAATTTTTAGTTTTTCATAGATCTTCTATCCCTACTCTTTTCTACTCTACTCTATCTTTTTAATAATGTCATTTTTGTATATTTCTATGGCTTTATCATTTGTTTCTATGTCCGAGTAGTGTAGCAAAGTTTCTCGGGATGGGATAGATGATTAGGCGTTCTTGATCGGTTAGGATGCTTTAGTTGATTGTTATGATAGATAAATTTCCTTCTAGGTTGATGTTCTTAATGCGGTCAACAGACCGACAGGTTGAGACTAGATCTAGGGCGTTTATAATGCTACAGGCCGAAAGGAGTAGATAAAATGCTTGATTAGGTCAATGCTAGAAGTATACTTAACTTTGAGTGACAAAATCAGATAAGTCTAAGTATATTGACAAAAATGAATTGTTCTTAGTGCCTGCTTGTTCATATTGCTAGTGCGACAGTGTGGTAGTATGTTCAAGGTTGATTGTTACTAGTGCGACAGTGTGGTGACAAGGTTTTAGAGGTTCATTGTCTAGGAAATAATTGCTTGAGGCATGTAAGGCATCCGTATAGGTCTAGAACACTTAGGATTCGATTACTCCCATCCTTAGGAACTTTCGTATTTCATTTTTTGCATTTTCCTTACTTACTCGACCACTTACCCGATCAGGTACACGATAAGCTGCATCGAGTAATACCTCGAGTTGTTCATAGTTCACTTGCATACTCGATCACCCCACTCGATCCTGTACTCGATTGCTTGCATCGAGTGCTTAGGTCGTGTGGTTTACTTGTTTATATTCTTTTACTTTGTTTATATTAGGACTGTTAGAACCAAACCCCCTTATTGCTTGGCTTGACTTGCTTGATTCTGATTGCATCCTATCTGCTAGCAATACACAACCATTTGGATTAAAAACCCTTTCGACTACAACTGCATAGGGAATTGATACCCTTGGTGAAAACTAGTCTATCAATTTGGCGCCGTTGCCATTTGGTTGTTTCTTTTTGCTACGTTTAGGATTTTAGGACTTTCTAGATCAAGTTCGTTTGTTTATATTTGTTTTGGATACTGACTTGTTTGCTTTCGCCTTTGTTTGTTTTGAATATCAGGTACAAACCCGAGCACCCACCCGACCCGTCACTCGATCAACTGGATCGAGTTGATCCTCGAGTACACACTCGGATACTTGCCTGTGCATGCAAACGCGATCCAGAGGTAGCCAGAACCTGAGTCCTTTCATCGACAACATCGATAGACCTCGGCTACTCAGACGACAAAAAGTTCAACCGGAACTAGCAACCATTGAGGAGACGATGAATAATCAGAACGGTCCACCAGCTCCTCAAGCAAGGACCAACATAGGAGCATAAGATGCTCCGACCACTCACACTCAAAGGAATGACATTGTGCCACCAACTGTGCAGAACAACAATTTTGAGATTAAGAGTAATCTCATCCAGATAATACAAAGCAACAAGTTTCATGGACTGCCAATAGAGGACCCATTGGATGATCTAGATGAATTTGATAGGCTCTGTAGCCTAACTAAGATAAATGGAGTGAGCGAAGATGGATTCAAGCTCAGGTTTTTCCCATTCTCTTTGGGAGATAAAGCACACATATGGGAGAAATCGCTCCCTAAGGAGTCCATCACCACTTGGGAAGCGTGCAAGAAGGCATTCCTTGCCAAATTCTTCTCAAACTCCAGAACCGCAAGGCTGCGAAATGAAATTTCCAGCTTTGTACAGAAGAACAACGAAACGTTGAATGAAGCTTGGGAACGTTTCAAGGGGTACACAACTCGATGTCCGCATCACGGATTCAGTAATGCTTCATTGCTGAGCACACTATACCGAGGAGTGGTCCCCAAGATACGGATGTTGCTGGACACCGCAAGCAATGATAACTTCCTCAACAAGGATGTTGATGAAGGTTGGGACCTAGTTGAGACTTGGCTCAATCTGTTGGCAACTACAATGAGGAATATGATCGCTCTGTGCGATCTACAGGAGAGGAAGATGCCAAGTACAAGAGGGACATGAAAGCCCTCAATGACAAGCTCGATCAGCTCCTCAACCAGCATAAGCATGTACATGCTATATCAGAGGAAGAGCAGTTTCAACAACAAGATGGGGAGACTTTGCAGCTAGAGGATGTTAACAACATCAACAACCAAGGGGCTTACAACAGAGGGTACAACAACTTCAAGCCGAATCCGAATCTGTCTTATCGGAACCCGAATGTTGCGAATCCTCAAGATCAGACCTACCCATCGGCAGTTCAAGGGAACCAGACCAAACATAAACCTTTTGTCCAGTACAACCAAGGCTATGCACCTAAAAAACAATACCAAGGGACCTACAACCAACCACCAGGGTTCCCACAACACCAAGGTCAACCGAACCAGTCACAAGAAGCCGAGTTACGTGGTCTTATTCAGCAAATGATTCAGCAACACGGTACAGCTTCTATGGACTCAGGATAAAATGACCTCAATGCCAAGTACGAATCACTCAACACAAAGGTTCGATACCTGGAAGGCCACCACAACAACCATCCCGCACCAAAGATCAATCAACTGCCGGGTAAAGCTGTTTAAAACACCAAGGATTATGCGACTGCTCAAGCCATTTTCCTGGATGATGACTATGAGGACTACCTCACTGGGGACAGTGATGATCAAGATGGGGAGGATGTGGATGATTCAATGAAGAATGAGGCCAAATACTATATATCCGAGTATGAACCTGAGCCTTCACTCGAAGAGACTGATCGAGTTGATGATCGAGCACTGGTTCGAGAATCACAAACTGAATGTAACATCCGTGAACCGGAATTCCGGTTTGGGATGTGCATCGATCGATGAAGTAGCATCGATCGATGCTGGCTCAATTCTGTGCGTTTTGACCTAAGTCAAACGCTGCGTTTTGGGTTAGGGAAAACCCTTAGACGCGAGTTTTGTCCCATTCGTGTTGTTTGGCCGTTTTTGTGAGAGAACGAAAGAGAGAAAGAGTTCTTGAGAGTTTCTGGAGATTCTTGGAGAGTTGGGACGTTCTTGTAGAGATCTGTAGCTGGGATTGCTGTAGGAGCTTCCTGGAAGCGTGTTCTTGCTTGTTTATTGTTCAGATTCGTCTAGGCACAGGTAAGTGCAGGACCATGGCTTATCTAAGCTAGAGATTTCAGTAGTTTGCTTGTTGTATGTTGTTAGACGTATTAGATTGTTTCTATGGACGTTAGGAAGCTTTCTTGTGGCTTGGGATTGAGTTTTGTGGTTGTAGGAACGAAATCCGGTGAGAAGCTTCGGGGAAACCACGGTGCTCGACGTTGCGTCGATCGATGCATAGCTTGCATCGGTCAATGCAAGTGCGAGGACGGTGCGATGAACTTTAGGGTTTTTCGTGTGCGTCGAGCATGCGTCGGTCGATGCAAGTTTCACTTGCATCGATCGATGCAGCTTCTGTATCGATCGATGCTTCTGCATTGGGCATCGGTCGATGCAAGTGTGGCATCGGTCGATGCTACGTCTTGTTTTGTTATTGTCGTGTGTTGATTGTTGTGTGAAGAATTACTGATACTCTATCGCTTGTGTGTATAGCCCAGTAGATGGGAGGATTACCTTACTGAGTGTTTGTAAAATACTCATGCATTGCAATATGTGTTTGTGGTGTAGGTAAAGGCAAAGTGTGATCGTGGAATCAAGGCAATGAAGAGGAGGATGTTCTAGGGACTCGGTTTTATGTTGTCTGGCATTGCTAGGTTGCTAGAGTTGGGTCATTAGAACATTGCTAGGTTGCTGGTTCGGTGATTTCTGTTATCTGGTTATTGGTTATTGTTGATGTTGAATATTGTTATATTTTATTATTGGATTATTATTGGTTATTGGTTGGTTATTTCCGCTGTTGGTTGTGATTGTGGTTAGGTGGCTAGTGGGTATGGGACCACTAGATGTAGTTTATTATTATTATTATTACTATTATTATTTTGTTTAAAAAAGGGTCAGTCATTTCATTTTGGTATCAGAGCCCTTACGGTTCTAGGTTTGGGTTCACTAGGCTTTGTGCTGTAGATGTTTGGGATTGCATGTCCTGATTGATTATGTGAGTTAGTCAATTGTGTGTGGCATGGAGTCCTAGAACATCCTCTTCGAGCCTACTTGTGATTCCACGGTGAGTTTTATTTCTGTGTTAATTAGAAATTGTGTGCTTAGCCTTCTGTTCATGGTAGTGCAGATGGTTAGAGAGGATGCGGTTGCTGGTCGTGGTCGTGGACGCGGACGTGGTCGCAGACGTGGTCGTGGTAGGGGCAGAATCCCAGTGGTTAGTGAGACCGAGGACCAGAGTGTGACAGCTGAGGGTGTTGGCGAGTCGCAGGGAGTTCCGGGGGATTCAGTGAGTGTGGCCGGAGGGGGCGGTGTTGATGCTCCAGTGGTCGGTGATGCTAGGGTCCCGGGTGTGGGAGCCCCATCGGGTGGAGTCCCTGGTGCTGACATTGTGGCTTTGCTAGCACAGGTGTTAGAGCGGTTTCCACCAGTGGTGCCGGCTCGGGCTCAGGTTGTGCCACCAGTTGTGGCGGAGGAGCGGCAGCCAGCGGCTGCGGATGCGGGGGTCCATGCTCGTTATCTCAGCATGTTGACAGAGATGGGTCGGTTGCGTACTGAGCAGTTTTCAGGAGGTGTAGATCCTACTGCTGCGGATGCGTGGAGGACGAGAGTGGAACGTAATTTCCATACTCTGAGATGTCCTAAGGAGTTCTGGGTGGACATAGGGGTCTACTTTTTGAGTGGCGATGCTGAGTTATGGTGGAGATCTGTGGCTGCTAGGAGGGTGCAGCGGGAGATGACTTGGGCTGACATCGTTTTGGAGTTCAACCGCAAGTATTTTCCTAGAGAGGCATTGGATCGTTTGGAGGTGCAGTTCCTTCAGTTGTCTAAGGGGACACGGTCAGTGCGGGAGCTGGATATGGAGTTCAGTCGACTTCTTTGTTATGGGGGTCGGGCTATGGAGTCTGAGGACGCTCAGATCAGGAGGTTTTTGAGGGCTCTACGTGATGATTTGAGAGTTCACTGTAGAGGGAGGTCTTATGATACGCGTGCAGAGCTTGTTGAGACAGCAGCAGAGATTGAGGAGGATATCCGGGCACAGTCAGTGTCAGTTACTCCAGTAGCTCAGTCTGGTAAGGCTCAGCAGCAGGGTGGTTCCAGCAGGGGCGGTAGGCATGCTCAGGGAACCAAGAGGAAGTGGGAGGCTACGCAGAAGCCAAGTGGTGCGGGTTGCTTCGGTTGTGGGAGCAAGGATCACAAGGTTGCTAGTTGTCCCAAGAGGAGTGTTCTGACGGCAGGGCCTCGGGTATGTTATCATTGTAGGGAGGCAGGGCACATTAGGCCTTTCTGTCCCAAGTTGCAGCCGGTAGCAGTGGCAGCGTTGCAGCAGGTGCAGCCTGGAGGTCAGCAGGTGGCACGGATTGAGCAGACGCCACGTGCTTACACGACAGCAGAGATTGGTGGAACCAGTGCCGGGGCGATCACAGGTATAATTTCTGGTACTTAGACTTTGTGAATTTTTTTAGTAGGTTCAGATTTTATGTTTTCCTGTGATAAAGTGTTAGGTTCTCAACACCTGAGGTTTGTGTAGGGACCTTGTTGGTGGGCGGGTTTAAGTCCCAAGTTATGTTTGATTCTGGAGCTTCTCATAGCTTCATTACCCCGGAGTGTGCAGAGTGTGAGGGAATCAGAGGGGATCTCGGGGAGCGTACAGGAGTTGTTAGAGTTGCTGGAGGCAAGTTCCTGAGAGTTATTGGACGAGCTAGAGGGGTTGATATTCAGATCGCAGGAGAGTCGTGGCCAGCGGATTTGCTTATCAGTCCAGCGGAGTTGTATGATGTTATTCTCGGGATGGATTGGTTGCATCGGCATATGGTGCATTTGGATTGCCATCGGAGTAGAGTGGAGTTTGAGCGTCTAGGAGAGAAGTTGGTTTTTCAGGTTATTAGACCGACTTCGGGGAGTCTCGTGATCTCAGCCAATAAGGCTGGGAAGATGATCGAGAAGGGCCGTGAGGCTTATTCGGTTACTATATCTATGCCAGAGTCAGTGGGGAAGTCTACGGTTAGCAGTATTCCGGTAGTAGAGGAGTTTGAGGATGTGTTTCAGTCTTTGCAGGGATTACCACCATCTCGGTCGGACCCTTTCACCATTGAACTGGAACCGGGGACGACAACGTTATGCAAGGCTCCTTACAGAATGGCTCCAGCAGAGATGGCGTCCTAGTGTATCACCGTGGGGAGCGCCGGTGTTGTTTGTGAAGAAGAAGGATGGGAGCTTCAGGTTGTGTATCGATTATCGGGGTTTGAACCGGGTTACTGTGAAGAACAAGTATCCCCTTCCTAGGATCGATGAGTTGTTGGATCAGTTGAGGGGTGCTACTTAGTTCTCTAAGGTGGATCTGGCGTCGGGTTATCATCAGATACCGATAGATGAGGTAGATGTGAGGAAGATTGCTTTCAGGACGAGGTATGGGCATTATGAGTTTGTGGTGATGCCTTTCGGGCTGACTAACGCACCAGCAGCGTTTATGAGATTGATGAACAGTGTGTTTCAGGAGTTTCTGGATGTATCTGTCATCATTTTCATCGACGATATCCTGGTTTATTCTAAGAGTCCTGAGGAGCACGCAGTGCATTTGAGAGCAGTTATGGAGAAGCTGCGGGAGCAGAAGTTGTTTGCTAAGTTGAGCAAGTGCAGTTTTTGGCAGCGTGAGATGGGCTTTCTGGGTCACATTGTTTCTGCAGAGGGGGTTTCTGTAGATCCAGAGAAGATTCAGGCTATCAGAGATTGGCCTAGACCGCAGAATGCCATAGAGATCAGGAGTTTCCTTGGATTGGCAGGTTACTACAGGAGATTTGTGCAGGGTTTTGCAAGCAGAGCACGTCCTATGACTAAATTGACAGGGAAGGATGTTCCTTTTGTCTGGTCAGAAGAGTGTGAGGAAGGCTTTGCAAGCCTGAAGGAGATGTTGACTACTGCGCCAGTGTTGGCTTTGCTTGAGCAGGGAGAACCCTATGTGGTTTACACAGATGCATCTAGAGTTGGTTTGGGGTGTGTTCTGATGCAGCATGGGAAGGTGATTGCTTATGCTTCGCGGCAGTTGCGGGTGCATGAAGGCAACTATCCTACTCATGATTTTGAGATGGGTGCTGTAGTTTTTGCCCTGAAGATTTGGAGATCTTATCTTTATGGTGCAAAGGTACAGGTGTTTACAGATCATAAGAGTCTGAAATATATATTCATGCAGCCTGAGTTGAATTTGAGACAGAGGCGGTGGATGGAGCTTGTGGCAGACTATGATTTGGAGATAGCCTATCATCCTGATAAGGCTAACACGGTTGCAGATGCTCTGAGTCGGAAGAGGGTAGCTTCGGCTCAGGAGCAGGAGATGGAGTCCCTGGTAGGGGAGATCAGTGCGTTGAGCTTGTGTGCTGTTTCACTGGAACCGTTGGGTCTGGAAGCAGTTGACAGAGCAGATCTTTTGAGTAGGGTGCGGTTGGCACAGGAGAAGGATTTGGGGCTGGTGAATGCCTCAAAGGATGTTGATTCAGAGTATCAGGTCTCAGATAATGGTACTATCTTGGTGCACGGTCGGGTTTGTGTGCCCAAGGATGAGGAGTTGAGGCAGGAAATTCTGAGAGAGGCTCATGCGAGCAAGTTGTCTATTCATCCAGGAGCGACTAAGATGTACCGTGACCTTAAGAGGTACTATCATTGGGTCGGGATGAAAAAGGATGTAGCAGGTTGGGTTTCGAGGTGTGATGTGTGTCAGCTAGTGAAGGCTGAGCACCAGGTTCCTGGTGGGTTACTGAAGAGTCTACCCATTCCTAAGTAGAAGTGGGATATGATTACCATGGATTTCGTGGTAGGATTGCCAGTGTCACGACCTTTGATGCGATTTGGGTCATTGTGGACCGGTTGACTAAGTCAGCACATTTTCTGGCCATTAAGAAGACTGATGGAGCAGCGGTCTTAGATAAGAAGTATGTAAGAGAGATTGTCAGATTGCATGGGGTGCCAGCGAGCATTGTGTCTGACAGAGATTCTAAGTTTACTTCGGTGTTCTGGCAGGCTTTTCCGGCAGAGATGGGCACTAAGGTGCATATGAGTACAACATATCATCCCCAGACAGATGAACAGTCTAAGAGGACGATCCAGACGTTAGAGGATTTGCTGAGGATGTGTGTTTTGGATTGGGGTGGCCATTGGGCAGATCACCTGAACCTGGTAGAGTTTGCTTACAACAATAGCTATCAGGCGAGTATTGGTATGACTCCTTATGAGGCTTTGTATGGGAGGCCGTGTCGTACACCGTTATGCTGGACTCAGGTGGGGGAGAGGAGCATGTACGGGCAGATTTTGTTCATGAGACCTCAGAGAAGATTCGGGTTCTAAAGCTGAACATGAAAGGGGCTCAGGATAGGCAGAGGAGTTATGCTGATAGGAGGAGGAGAGATCTTGAGTTTCAGGTAGGAGACAGAGTGTACCTCAAGATGGCCATGTTGCGGGGTCCGAACAGGTCATTGACAGAGACTAAGTTGAGTCCGTGGTATATGGGTCCGTTCCGAGTGATTGAGCGAGTTGGACCAGTGGCATATAGATTGGAGTTACCTGAGGTTATGCGTGCTTTCCACAAGGTATTCCATGTGTCTATGTTGCGGAAGTGTCTCCGTGAGGATGATCAGTTGTTGGCTAAGATTCCTGAAGATCTTCAGCCTAACATGACTTTGGAGGCGAGACCAGTGAGGGTTCTCGAGAGGAGGATAAAGGAACTTCGGAAGAAGAAGATTCCTTCGATGAGAGTCCTTTGGGATTGTGATGGTGTGGAGGAGCAGACTTGGGAGCCTGAGGCAAGGATGAAGGCAAGGTTTAAGAAGTGGTATGAGAAGCAACCACGACTTGAGCTTACCTAGTCTGGTTTCGTCTGTAATCCGTGGCTGGAGCAGGAATGGAGTATTCCAGTCCATCTCTCTTGTTACTCGGTCGCCTGGGGTGGTTGGTTGTGCGACTCAGTAACAAGATGAGGTGGTGCTCGGGATACAAAGTTTTCCGTGAGGCGGGATTTGGGAAAGGTTTCCCGAATTAGAAGTTTCCTAAAGTGGAAAGTTTCCAGAAATGGAAAGTGCTAAATATGGAAAGTTTTACGGGAGTTAGATTTTGTCCATTGTAGCGGTGGGAAGCCTTGGAGGGGGCTTTTGTGGCCTTTGTGCCGACTTTCGAGTCAGTGTGCCCGTGTGTGGCTGTCTTTTTGGACAATGTGTGGTCTTTGTGACGGGCTTTTTAGCTAGAGTGTCTTTGTGACGGTCCTCTTTAGGACATTTGTGTGGCCTTAGTGGCGGTCCTTTTTAGGACATTTGTTTGGCCTTTGTGGCGGGCTGTTTAGCCAGAGTGTCTTTGTGACGGTCTTTCGGGACAGATGGCCTTTGTGGCAGGCTGTTTAGCCAGAGTGCCTTGGTGGCGGTCCTCTTTAGGACATTTGTTTGGCCTTGGTGGCGGTCCTCTTTAGGACATTTGTTTGGCCTTGGTGACGGTCCTCTTTAGGACATTTGTTTGGCCTTGGTGGCGGTCCTCTTTAGGACATTTGTTTGGCCTTGGTGGCGGTCTTCTTTAGGACATTTTGTTGGTCTTTGTGGCGGCCTTTGTGGCGTGTATAAGATCCTTGTGTGGTCATGAGGTATTCCAGTGAGTGGATATGTGGTTGGTAGGACATTGAGATGTTTTACACGAGCCACAGGAGGGAAACCTGGATAGGGATAGGACTCAGACGTGTTCAGAATCGTTTGCTCGCGGCTCTTGGAGGACTTTGGTTCTCCTAGTACTGCCATATTCAGAGACTTTGTGACTTTGGTGTATGGTTGGTATATCGACTTAGGACGACGGTCCGGAGGCGCACTGTAGGGTGACGACCCGAGAGACGAGTTGGATTTTTCCTTATATATTATGGCATGCGGGCTTAGGCCCGATGAGGAGCCAACATTGGCATGCAGACTTAGGTCTGATGAGGAACCGATAAAACTCAAGGTTTAGGCCTATGAGAAAAAGGAAAGTCCAAAAGTCGAGAGCAAATGACGCCTGGAGCGTGAGTCTATCGCCTAGAGGTGACCTTCTGTAGATCGGTCGGAGGAGTGCGGGCCGTGGAGACGGTTGCACGGGAGTCCTTGGCTGATGGTTGATTGGGATTCGAGGACGAATCCAGTTTGGTGGGGGAGAATAGTAACATCCGTGAACCGGAATTCCGGTTTGGGATGTGCATCGATCGATGCAGTAGGAGCATCGATCGATGCTGGCTCAATTCTGTGCGTTTTGACTTAAGTCAAACGCTGCGATTTGGGTTAAGGAAAACCCTTAGATGCGAGTTTTGTCCCATTCGTGTTGTTTGGCCGTTTTTGTGAGAGAACGAAAGAGAGAAAGAGTTCTTGAGAGTTTCTAGAGATTCTTGGAGAGTTGGGGCGTTCTTGTAGAGATCTGTAGCTGGGATTGCTGTAGGAGCTTCCTGGAAGCGTGTTCTTGCTTTTTTATTGTTCAGATTCGTCTTGGCACTGGTAAGTGCAGGACCATGGCTTATCTAAGCTAGAGATTTCAGTAGTTTGCTTGTTGTATGTTGTTAGACGTATTAGATTGTTTCTATGGACATTAGGAAGCTTTCTTGTGGCTTGGGATTGAGGTTTGTGGTTGTAGGAACGAAATCCGGTGAGAAGCTTCAGGGAAACCACGGTGCTCGACATTGCATCGATCGATGCATAGCTTGCATCGGTCGATGCAAGTGCGAGGACGCTGCGATGAACTTTAGGGTTTTTCGTGTGCGTCAAGCATGCGTCGGTCGATGCAGACTGGGTATCGGTCGATGCAAGGCGGATGGACACGGACTACATCGTGCTGGCGAGATTTTTGGCTCATGAGAGGCCTAATGACATGACATTGTTCAAGTTTGTCCATCCAACCACCGGAGTTGCTCAAATGGTTTTACCCAATGTCATATACACCAAGGTTCGGTTAGGACACAACATCGACTTTGCACCTCAGCTGGAAGAGCTGTACAACCCGGAGGATGAGTCCCAAGCTCAGAAGAGAGAGGAGACCGGACAGAGACAAGGAGATAGCTCGGAGAAGTTTAATTTTGAGGAGTATGCATGGTCTCAAAAGCAACCAGTAGGAGTGAGGGAAGCTCACAAGAGAATTGGCTGGCTGAAGAAGATGATCAAGTTCTTGGTGAAAAAGGTGAAGGATCTTGCTGGTTCAGTGAAGGTAATGGGAGGTCAAATCAAGGAGTTGCAAGACATGGCAAGCTGTGCCTCAGCTCCTACCTCAGCACAAGCATCTACTTGGATGGGGAGAAGCAGACCACTAGGAGGAACTCGAGGACTGCCACCTCCGGAATCTCAAAGAGCATCATCGTACGAGCCCCGAGCTGAGGAAGACCTCACCCGACCAGAAGCGTCGAGGAAAAGCCACTCTGACGCTTACCTGACATCCAATCCGATGGGGTACACGATCACTATCCGATGCACCCATCGAGTACCCAATCGGGTGATTATGCTAGACTTTTTCCTCCACCATACCAGATGCCATTCACGATGCCATACACGATGCACCCTGCGAGTGGATACACCGTTGATCATTCTGGGCCTCTTCCGCCATTTCCGTCCTACTACCTGATTCCCTACCTGATGAGCTACGCGATCCCATCCTCGATCAACACCTCGGATGCTGGTCCGAGTAAGTCGTCCATGCACATTACTGAGCTCTCTGACGAGAAAACACCGACACCTGCTGAAGCCGGCGATGACCCTGGCTATACGTTGGCAAGCATGGAGGCTGCTGCAACCTCCTTCTTCACCAACCCATGAGGTACCACATTCATCCAAACTTTGTAAATAACATTGCATTTAGTTTAATTCATTTTGTGTGATTCTTGGATTCTTTTCCAACTTTTATTTACACAGGTACTGTGTAATTTAAGTTTGGGGGAGGGTCCTAGAATGTATTTAACATTGTGTTTTATTTTCTTATTTTTATTATTTCAAATTTTTTTATGCTAGTTTTATTTATTTGAGTCTGCATCTATGTGCATTAAAAAACCCAAAAAAATTTGAAAAATTTCAAAAAAAAAATATATATAAAAAATAGAAGAGTGTTCATGTAGTTGCATTTGCATATAAGGATTGAGTCTAGTTTGTTTCATTTAGGATTTTTGCATATGCATCTTAGGGGACAATGATTAAAACCACCTTGTTTAGAAATCAAACCTTAGGATTGAAGCTATAGCCCTTAGTCACAGTTCATTGTTGCTAGATCAATCTTTTGAAAAAAATGAAAAATCTTTGCTTAGATCCTTTGTGTCGATTGAATGCTTCCTCCACTTGATTGAACATTAGAACATCTCTATATTATTGGATTTAATTTGAACTTTAATCGTCTTGCTTAAGGAACTTGAATACTTGCTCATGGTAACTCTAAAATTTGGGTTAGCACTCTTCATTTTTACCAATCTTTTCGTTTAACCCGATTCATTTGTCCTACCCATGAACCCAAACCTTTCTTTCAAACCTTGTTGTGAATTGTTGAGTGAGGCCTTTTTCATTGTGCTATAGGTTGTGAAACCTGGAGAGTATTGAGAATGACAAAGAACTGCCTCTTGATTTAGCTATGTTAGATTTGAACTAGATATTAGATTTTGTTTTGAGAGATAGGTGGTTAGAATGTTTATTTGGGGTTGGGTTGTGGAATAAAAAGAAGAAGAAAAGGAAAGAAAGTCCCTAAGGTTAGACAACAAGCGATTAACAGTATTCAAACAGAGAAATCAATAGACAAAGAAGGTCCTAAGGATGGATTCATGGGCTGGACTCAAGCTATGGTTATCTAAACGGATCAACAAACCTCAATCAACAATGATCTATCTCTAGACAATAATCTTCTAATACTTTCTAATCCATTCTCATGACAATAGAAATCAAGTTTTGATACTCTTAGACCTAGTTCTCACTAGCTAAGACATACAAAAACAGGCATTAAACAACCAGATCATTACATGTCAAAAATCACATTAAACAACCAATCTCTTGGGCTAAGCATGATAATCTCTAGCATTAGCTTTATCTAACAACTTAAACATTGGTATGATGTTAAGAAGCATAGAGCACATCTAGTCTAGAAGAGATATATAAACAAGCAAGCTTGACCAATCTAAACCACCATAACCCTTATCCAGCCTAATCCATCCTTAAGATCCTAACACACTACTCAAATTGACTAAACATGATGAACAAAATCTTAAATCTAGAAATCAATGAAACTTGCATGATTAGATAGATGAGATGAAGATCTACAATATTGAAGAAGAAATCAAACTCAAATTCTTAATACTTAGAAAGTTATGGAACCAACAAGTATCAAAGATTTATGAGAAAATACAAAATGTGGCTAATGATCTATGCAAAAAGTAAACATCTCCCAAAAGGGTAAAAACTAGGTTTCTTAGATATTTTTCTCTCAAAAGTGGCTTATTTGCGGCCATAGAGTACAACGGGTTTATATAGGAGAGAGGGGAAGCCCTAAAATGGCTAGAAGATAAAATAGTAAGGCGGCTCAGTCAACTCGACCATGTGCTCGATTGAATGCTTGGTCGAGTGACCTCTTCTTCTGCTTCTTCCAGCCGGTCGAGTTCCTCTCGCACACGGTCGAGTGTGGTGGTCGAGTGGACTTCTGGACTTGGTTCTTTATGCTCTAGCTCCTATGTCTTCTTCACTTGATGGCTCCAATCCTCCTCAGCATCCTTCCATGCTTCTTAGGATCCAAAATCATCTGCTTATGCTAAAAACTATGCAAATGCAATGCAATTCTACTCTAATGTATAAACAGTCCTAAAGCTTCTCAATAATTGCCAAACATTCTAGAAAATCATGCAAAAGATGTGAATATAATAAGATAAAACAAGGTGAAATGTATGAACATCAACACCCCCAAACTTAGTCTTTGTTTGCCCTCAAGCAAATAAACAAGACATAAGAAGGTAGGTGAGATTTGAAAGTGGGATCTCAGCTCCTAAAACTTCACAATAAACTAGCTAGAATCAATGTCCAAGTTACTAGTACTATGATGCAAGTTGAATGAGCTGTACTTAAAGATTTTAGACAAGCCTATCACAACCTTAACTGATTCAATCCTTAGACATCCACATGCATTCAAATCAACCATTTCCTTTAACATTTATTAATCAAGAACATGAATCAACCTATGCAATGCTTAAACTCATTTGGCTTGATAATAAAATGTTTAGAGACAATGATGGTCTCTCTTTAGAGTGAGGCTTATCAATATCAAGGTTCTCTCATAAAAAATGGATTGAGCTTTAGAAGAAGGCTAAAGGTAAGAACACTTAGACACATACAATAACAAAACCTTGTCTACCCAAAGGTACCCAAAGTGGTTGATCCTAACATTCTAATCCCAAACTGTCCTAGTTCTACCCTTATCTTCATCTCTTCTCAAATACCCTTTTCTCTTTTGATTTAAGCCTTAGGAGAGGTTTCTTATTGAATTCTCTAGTGGAATGGGGTTTTTTCTTATTTGCTATGGTTCCCTTTTCTTCTTATTCTTTAAGACATAAACGAATTTTGCTAGACTCTTCTTTTCTTTCTTTCTTTTCTTTGATTAGAACCATCTTCAACAATTTCAAGTTTCCCATTCTTTCACTAGACTTTAAATTTAGAAAGAATTACTAAAATGTTATCCAAAAGTTGGTTTATTACTCAAATCTATAAATCTTTTGAAAATTACTAGAATGTTTAGTGCCCTGGGTGTAATTACAATCTACCCCTTGGGTTTAGTTTCTCGAATTTGAGTAAAAATTTTTAAAAAATATACATCAGCAAATTAAAATACACATCAGATATGATTTAACACGTTATTAAACAGTTTTTTTAGATCCACAGTTTATATCAAAGAGAGGGAAAGTGAATAGGTTTAACTGTTCACAAACCGCAAAAAAAAAAAATATTGAAACTCTCGTCGTCTCTTGTTGCCGGCGATACTCTGTCATTGTCCACTCTCTTGCCGTCAATCTCCTGCCGTCAATCTCCTGCCGTCATCTCTCGCCGTCTTTACTCGTTCTCTCTATCTTCGTCGTCGCACTCTCTTTCTTCGTCGTCGCTCTCTCTTCGTCTTTTCGTCTTCTTCGTCTTCGTCTATCCGGTATGTGTCGAATGTTTAGTTTCAAATTTTCCGGCTGAATGTGGGTTTTTTCGATGATTTACGGCTGATCGTCGCCGTTGTTAATGATGGCTGATTTGTTAGATCTATTCGATTCGATGTCTGACTTACTTTTTGTTTTATGTTGCGGCTCAGTTATTTTAGGGTTTACGGCTGATTTGTTTGATTTTTTCGATTTGGTGGCTGATTTACTGTTTGTTTTATTTTGCGGCTGAATTACGACTGAGTTGTGACTGAGATATTTTGTGCTTTAGATCTGAGTTATGTGTTTGTGGCTGAGTTATGTTATGCTTTGTGTATGAGTTTGTTTTATGTTATGGCTGATTTATGTTATGATTTACTTATGAACTATAACAGATGTCGATGGTGATTTTTTCTGAAGAACAAGCAAGGGATTACCCCCCAAGACTATACTCTAAAATAGAGTCTAGAGATATAAACACCAATTTCAGGATGAAAGAATTCCCTCAGATTAGGGAATCAATAAGACTGGATGCGTGGGATGAAACGAAGAAAGTACCAATTGGAATAATCTCTAAGCTAGTTGATAGCCAATTCGTCTGGTCTGGTAAGGTTGTTCATTTCCTACTATGTAACCAGTTAAGGGTACATAAGAAGGAGCTTTGGTTTGTGGTCGGCGTTCAACCTATCAGGTTTGGGTTGAATGAATTTCATTATCTGACGGGGTTAAACATAGACCCAATGCCTACTGAACAGTTTGAACTTGAAGAGGAACACAAAGATTTCTTCAGACTTTTGAAAGTGCCTGGTGGGGCAGGTCCAACGCTACTTGAATTCAGGGAAGCATTAAGAGTGTGCCGGGGATGGGTTAACCTTGATCATCGTAAATGGTTGGGGCTGTTGCTTATTCAACACATTGGACTTTATGGTTTGCATCATAACTCTAGAATTCCATATGAAAGTGCCAAAAGAGTTTTTGATGATGAAGCAATGAAGACGTATCCGTGGGGTCGGTCAGCATTTGAAGCTCTTGTTGATTCCATAAAGATGCTGAACCCTACGGGAAAGTCGTACACCCTCAGTGGGTTTACACCCGTGTTACAGGCTTGGGCGTATGAGTCCATTAAATGCTTTGGAGAACGGTTTGGGAATGCATCAGCTGAAGATAGTGGTATATCGATGCTTCAATGGGGTGGAAACCGTACACGTTCATCGCTGGAAACCGTAATTGCTGAAGAGATCAAAGCGCTTGGTGAGGTAAGGTTTATATCTGGTTGAGTGATTGTTTAGTAATGGATGAGTTATGATTTAGTTATGGCTGAGTTATTGTTTAGTAATGGCTGAGTTATGTTTAGTTTTGGCTGAGTTATTGTTTTAGTAATGGCTGAATTATATTTAGTTTTGGCTGAGTTATGTTTTAGTAATGACTGATTTATGCTTTAGTCTTGTCTGAGTTAAAACTTACTGATGTGTTTCATAATCTCTTATGTTACAGCTGCGTGTGATTAATATGGTTATGAAGGAAAATGGCTGCGAGCTATTTCATTCGTGGCCAGAACAAGAAGACGACCCAGCAGTTGATCGCCTTATCCAAGACATACATGAGGATAAGTTTGTTAAAGGTTTTTGGGATGTTAAGGGGAGTGATAAGAAGAAAAAGAAAAAGAAAGCTGAAGAAGTTGTTGAGTCTGAATCTCCTCCCACAAATAAGCGGAAAGTCCAAAAGATGAAAGTTTCCAACAGTCAGGAAAGTAGTGAAGGAGTTGCACAGGAGAGGAAGAAGAAAGGAAAAAAGGTAAGTGAGGAGGAAGATGTTGGGGAAGATGGGTCGGTTAGAACTATCGAAGATGAGTCGGTTAGTACTATCTACGAATTGATCTCTAAGTTATACACAAGGTTTGCACCGTGGATAGGAACAATGAAAATGTTTCGTCGAATCTGGAGAAGAAGAAGGATGAAAGGATTGAAACCAGGCTTGGATCTTTTGAGACGGACCTCAAACAGATGAAAGAGCTCGTTCTTCCAAAGAGCACGACTGACCAGACTTTAATTATGGGACAGGAACTAAATAACCTGGGACATGGACAGGAACTTCAGACATCAAAAGGTCCACCAAACGTTCCGGTAATGCATGATTTATCTTTGTTTTATGGCTGATTTTTCAGAATGCTTAGGCTGAGTTATTATAATTTTAATTGTCTTCGCTATGATATACAGGAAAAGTACTATTTGACTTATCCAAAGTAGTCTCCAGATGCTAAGAAGTCTCCAGCTGCTAAGAAACCAGCTGATACGAAAACAGGGCCTTCCACGAGGAGAAATGCCAAAGAGTTAGAGGCGGTAGAGAAGGTAATGTCTGATTTATCTTTGTTTTATGGCTGATTTTTTAGAATGTTTTGGCTGAGTTATCATAATGTCTGATTTATCTTTATTTTATGGCTGATTTTTCGGAATGTTTAGGCTGAGTTATTATAATTTTAATATACAGGAAAAGAACTATTTGACTTCTCCAGATGCTAAGAAGTCTCCAGCTACTAAGAGACCAGCTGATACGAAAACACGGCCTTCCACGAGGAGAAATGCCAAAGAGTTAGAGGCGTCAGAAAAGGCCAAAGAGTTAGAGGCGGCAGAGAAGGCCAAAGAAGTAGCTGCGTTAAAGAAGCCCAAAGAAGTAGATGCGGCAAAGCAGGCCAAAGAAGTAGCTGCGGCTGGAGGTAGAGGTGGAGGTAGAGGTGGAGGTAGAGGTAGAGGTAGAGGTAGAGGTAGAGGTAGAGGTACGCCTAAAAATCCTACTGCTGCTGTTGTTGCTGCTGGTGTTAAGCCGTTGAAGTTTGTACTACCTGGAGAAGCTGGTTCAGAAGCTGGTGAAGAAGCTGGTTCAGAAGCTGGTGCAGAAGCTGGTGCAGAAGATATTACAGACGAGTATTTTGCTGAAGCCAACTTACTTGAACCTGAATCTGAGGATGATGAGGAGGAAAAGATTAGGCTTGATAGAATTAAAGCTTTAAGGCTGGAGAGTGTTAAGCTGTCAGCGGATGGGAGTGCATTGAATACACAACAAGATCATCCAAGCTGGATTTTCCCTAATATTGGAGACAACAGACTGACGTGCATGAGGAAGAACTGTTCACCTGGACCTGGAATATATGATCCTCTGGCACCTGTTGATCCGGTCAAGTTGCAGAAACTTTTGGATTACCTAAAGAAAGCCGTGTATGACCCTTTAGACCCTTTTGCTTAAGAAGTTAATAACAGCTTGTTAACATTATATTAACTTGTGTTTATTTGTTTGTTAGGAATATCCCGTTAGGCAAAGGCGGAATGAAAAATGAATTCTATAGGGTGTTAATCACCGAACGAAAGGACTGGCCAGTGCCAGTGAGGTCAAAAGATTATGATAAATATGGGTGGCTTATTGATGAAGTAAGTTTATCTTAATTTCTTAGTTATTGTTAGTATTTTCTGACTTATATTACATTATGGCTGCGTTGTTGTTTACTACTCAGTTTTTCTGTTGTACAACACTTGGCCGCGTTTATGAGAGTCCTTAGGTGTAGGTACAAACGAGATCCCTTCCCAGTCCACAACAAACGCATTGCGTTTATAGACCTGTGGTTCACCAGTGAAATGGTTCACCATCATTATCCGATGTTCAAGTCCGGACCCAAGTTTTTTACAATGACTGGCAATTGTTATGAAGAATTAGTTAAAGGTTTGATTCCATCTGATGAACAAACTAATTTGAAGTGGATAGAAGATGTGGATCACATGTATATTGCTCCACAAACTGGAGGCGATCACTGGGTGGCGCTGCACGTGGATCTCAACAGAAGGCATATTGATTGCTATGATAGCATCGTGGGACAAGTAGCCGGAGAGAGTGAGCTTAGAATGCTTAATGCTTGTAGGGCGTTTACGCGGATGATTCCAGCAATGATGAACGCGAACGTTCCTCATGAAATTCGTACACCTACTTACAAACAGTTTACCTTCAGGAGGAGGACAGTCTCCAAGGTCCTGCAAAACGTACAGATTGGTGACTGTGGCGTGTACGCTTTAAAGTTTATAGAATGTCTAGCGCTTGGTGTGTCTTTCGATGGAATCTGTGATCAAAACATCCATGGTATACGTGTTAAAATGGCAGCAGAAATCTTCGATGAGTCACCTGATTTTATGAATCAGTTCACGTAAAAAACATTATTAACGCGTCAACAAACAATGGAGCTTGACTAATCTCACAGATACCTGTTCAAGATCTCAAACTTCTTCTCTAGCGCGTCAAATTTCTTTTCCAAATACAAGATCATTTCTTCTTGAATCTCGATGCGCTTCTTGGATGCATCCAAGTCCTGCTTCATCTCATTCTTCTCCTCCTGAATAACCCTAAACTCTTCGCGCACTGCATCAGTCCACCACTTCCTGAAACCGCAGCCTTGACCAGGACCCTTACAAATAGTACATAATTCATATTAGACTAAAAAAAAAAGTCAGAAACAGAACACAAAACTCAAAAATAAGAGTACAAAAATCTTTACATCTGTGATGTCATACGGACAACTGAAATAACGTTCTCCTCTCGTGGTAGGATCATTAGAAGTGGCAACGAGAAGCACCGCACCACAATTAAACCCGATTGGAACGCCCTTGTCTCGCCTCCGGATTTCGCTGTACCTCATTTTCATATTTATTTCATTACGATTCAGCTCCTACAGTTCCACAAACACAATATTAAGATAATGCTTTGAGATTTCAGATAGTCCAGAGATCTACCTCAGCTAGTGCTTCAGAAGCAGTTTTCTCATCAGCCCTGGAGTTGCCGCCGTAGATATCTCTATTTGCCATCTTCTTGACTCGATCTCGATTACTGAAGCAATAAATCACAACAAATCCCTTAATTTATACTAAAACAATATATCGAACGACGTCGTTTGACAGTAATATACTTGAAGGCTGAGTTGTGTTCTTTACACGACTGACTTAGGATAGTCAGTTAAATTAACAACTTTGTTATGGCTGACTTATGCAACGGCCGTAATAATGGTGTTACGGCTGAGTTATCCGACGGCCACCCTATTAATTTATTATATACCCGCTCGAGAATGCAAAAAGGGTTGTTGGGGAGACGCAAACAAAAATTATGTTTCTTGTTTTCATCCATACGCTTAATAAAAATATTTTAAACGATTTTTTATTAAAAATAAATTCAAAAATTTGAATTCAAATTTTTCATGTATTTTTATTTATTATTAAAGAAGGAGCCAGTAATTTGACTTATGAGTTATGAGATATTTGTAAAATAAGGTTATTATAACTCAAAATTAAAATTTAGAATGGAAAAATGAATATTACTATTATAATCACCAATAAAAATAATAATTATAGACAAAAAAGTGATTTTTACACATTCTGATCAAAATGTGTCAAACATACCAAAACATGTTGTTTAGGGGTTAGGGTTAGGGTTTTGGGTTTTGGGTTAGATGTGGTAACATTATTTGTTTTTAATATAACAGTTTGGTTTTTGTTGTAAAACACTTGGTGGACTCTATCCAACCGGCCCATTATCAGTCCATCCATACACGGTCCACTCGACCATACTTGGTCGAGTGTTTACGGCCCATTGGTCGAAGCCCATTCGGCCATTCCTTTAGTATGTCGGTTTTAGCTTTGAGACTTGTAACACTATATATATTGTAACCTCAATTCCTATGATCAATAACACAAGAGATTTTACTTCCTAAACTCCCTAAATTACAACACGTTATCAGCACGATAGCCTCTATCCCTAAAACCCTAAAGCAGCCGCCTAAATCTCTTCTTCCCTAAAACCCTAAACCGCCTTTGATCTTCTTCTTCTTCCTCTTCGAGACTTACCCTCTTGTCTCGGAGATCTCTTGTTGATTCACGAGCATCCTTAGCTCGTGATCAAGCTCTATCCCAAAACCTACCGAGGTTCGGTTGTTCGTGGTTTCGGGGGTTAATTCGCGAGAAGCTGTTCGCGGGAAGGAGCTGTTCCCGGTAGCAGTTCGTGGTCGAGAGAGAGAAGGAATTACCGAGGTCTTTAGCTCCCGGTCCATACCAGTCAGAATCCAAATCGGTGAGGTAAATAAAAATCTAAACATCCTTAAAACCCTATAACTCGAATTTGGACTTAAAGCTAAAGAACCCTAAAACATCCAAGTACACAATCTAACAAAGTTTAAATTCCCTAAAATCCTAAAACTTAAAATCGGATTGCTTAGGTTGTTAGATTGTTTGTTAAATTGCACAAATAATATCAAGCTTGAAATTTGGTTGATTGTTGCTTGATTGTTGCATAAGAACCTAGAACTGATTTAGATTCATAAGGATCAAATTAAAACAGACTGTTCTAGGAAATTAAAACTTGGATCATTCATGCATAACAATTAAAATCGGACCATGTTTAGGTTGTTATAAAATCGATTGCATGAATTAAAATTTTAGGATTGTTTAAACTGTTCTTGAGAAATTCAAGAAGAAAAAAAATTCTAGATCCTAAATTCATAAACTCGAAAATTTTAGAGTTGTTCTAGGATAATTTCCAAATTAAAATTATAGTAATTATCCTAAATTAATCCGATTAAATAAAACTTATATTAAGTTTCCATAATTTAAAACTTTAAATCGGAAATTAAACTATTAGTTAGGATAAGTTCCTAATTAAAATAGTAATTATCCAAATTCCTTAAAATCAAAAAAAAAATATTTAGTCCTAAATCAAATAGGAAATTATAAGATAAGGAAATCCTATCTAGGAATAAAGAAATTGTTGCATGCATTTAGCTATTTAGTTTTGTTGTCTTGCATGCATGAATTTAAACCGAAAATCTATAAGAGGCAAGGCATGTTTCGGTCTCAAATACCGCATGACCTAAGGCATGGTTCGGTCTCAAATACCGCATGACCTGAAAATTACTTGTTGCATGGTTCGGTCTCAAATACCGCATGTGTAATGACCCTCACCAAGGGTAAAAATCTCAAAATAAAAGATCAAAGAAATGGACCGGAAAGTACTTGAAAAGAAAGAAGGTGTAAAACCAAGAAGAACGACCAGAAGAAGTCCGAGAAAATATTCGTTAGTCAAATAAAGACCGAGCCAAGACCGGAGGAATCAAGGCACGACTAGGACTCAAAGACCGGGCAGGAATTGGAAGAGTTGGCCGGAAAATGCCAAGAAGTGTTGCCAAGAAACATGTACCGAGAAAATTAGTCGAAGGCCCGAGAGGAATCGTCGGGACACACAGTCAAAACACCCGAGATGTAATGACCGAACCGACCAAGGCGTACTGTCCGTATTGCCTGAGAGATTACCGAGCGTACCGAACGGAACGGCCGGACGACCCAGAAAACTGTCCAAAGGAGATAAGAAGAGCTGGAGGGAAATATCAAGGGTGATAGACAAAGGATTGAGTGTTTTGGGAAAATTTATTATTTTCTCAAAATTACGACCAATAAGAAGCAAGATAAGTGGGGGAATTAATTTAATCAAAAGGATTAAAGAAGATAGTGGAAGATTAAGCTTAATCAAGGTGATTAAGGAAGAAGTGGTGTTAAGGTGGCCAAGTCTCACTAATTTTCACCAAGAAGACTTAAGGAGAAGAAGAGAACCACATTGAGCCAAGTCACACATTTGCCTTATAAAATTATGTGGAGATTAACGACATGCACTAATAAAAGAGAAGACATGCACTAATGAGGAGGAGTTTTATGCACTAATAGAGAAGGATTAGGAAGCTAATTGGCGAGTTTTGATTGGATGGAGAGGCACTTGTCACATTAACAAGAAAAGGAGAAAACACATGTCGATTTGCACTAAGGAGAGGAGGAGAATTCGAGTCTATAAATAGAGGGAGAGAAGCTCATTATCAAAGTTTCTCATTTTCTCTCATCTCACTAAACACTCAAACACTTAGAGTTTTGTTTTCTCTCAAAGTTAAGAGAGAAACAAAGGAGAGATCGCCGAGAGAGAGATAGTCGCATAAAAGAAGGAGTTGCTGCCAAAGTAACCTTAGGCGAAAAAGCGGAGTTGTTATCAAGTGATCACCGAGAAAGCACGGAGTTAGTGCCGAGATCAAACTGTTGAAGAGAAAGGAGCCTCTATCAAAGAAACTCTTGGGAGAGAGACGCGGTTGGACTAAGTAAACCGATAACGAGAACGGTTGAAGGAGCGGAGGAGTGTTAAGCGAAGACCGTCTGATCGTGTGGTGCCGTGAGTCTGTGTAATCATCGTCGATACGCGAGAGGTGAGTCTGCGGTAATGCATGTAGAATAGATGCATGTAGAGTTGGTTTAAATTGAATGCATGCCGATTAGAATTCATCTTAGTGAATGTGTTGATACGCATCTAACTTGAATCACCTTGCATGTTGAGTTGGTTATATTTTAAGTAAATTGGGACTTAAAATTTGGTTAGAATTGCATGCGTGTTAGAACCTAGTTTTGCTTGATAATTTCTTGTTAAAATCGGTTGCATGCATAAGAGAAGATTAAGTATTTTGCATTGTTTTGCATAATTTTAATCGAGGTTAGAACATGCTTAAATAAACCTTAGGGATTTAAATGAGTAAATCGGTTAGGTTGCATGTTAATTTGGACTTAGGATTTAAATGGGTAAATCTTAATTGGTTGCATGCGTATTAGGACTTGTTGCATAATTTTTGCTTAAGTTGCTTATGTTGTGTGCATGCGCGTAGATTAATCATAAGTTGCTTGATTTTATTCTTGCTTCTTGTCTGATTATTGCTTGTTTAATTCTTGCTTGATTTCATGCTTGTATGCTTGAATAATCGTTGCTTGAATTATTCTTGTGAGGTTGTTTTAGCTTAGTCTCTTGAATTCGTTTCTGGAGTCGTAAGTTAGAATAGTGAGTCGATAATTCTGGTTCCAAAAGTTTATGTCACGCGTGAGTTCCCACGATCACTTGCGCGGGGACATTGTCACGGCTGGCTAGCTACCCGCGTGACCGCTACATGACGATGTGGCTTAAATGTGGGCTCGTGTTGGTGACCTTTGTGGTCTCAGCATGGAGAAGGGGATGGAACGGAGCAGATTATCGAAGGGCCCTAGGTGTAAAGAGTCTAGAGTAATCAAGCGTCACTTGTTTATGGCTAGTCGTCTTTGCATGTTGTGTGTTGTTTAAGAGTCTACGATATTTCAAGTATCCTTGTCATGTTCTAGACGTCTTAGTACGGTGAGAGTCTAAGGTGTCCAAGTAGTGCCTTGTCCCTTAGGTCGCTTCTTTCCTATAGTAGCAATTTCTATAGTGTTCGTTTGAAGTATGTCGTAGTGATCTAGTTCTGCGAGTGTGTTTGGATGATTGATTATTTGATTGCTTCCGCTATAGCTTTTGTTGCGTACTTTGATAACTTGCTAGTTGTTTAGCTTGCTTGTTTTCTTTGATTACCGGGGTAGTCGGGTTGGGAAATAGAATCCTGTTTAGGATATTAAAAGGGGTACCCAGGCTCACTGAGTAATCTTAGATTACTCATGATAATATTTTGGTCTTGCAGGGAAGCCTAAGTGAGTCTAGAGCTGGAGCAAACTTTAGGGTGCCGGATAGGGTTTTCCTCGTGTTCCTTGTAAAACCCTATGTATTTTTATAAAATGGTTATGTATAAATTTTTCCGACTATCTATATATATATTGCTTTAATAATTTGTTTGGGATGAATTATTTTACTAAAGTAATATATATACGGTTTTCAGGAAAACATGGCAAGTTGCAAATGATACTCGGCCTTGTCCGGGCTAACACAACGCACCAGGCCGCGAGGGTTGAAAAGCCTAAGTAACCTCGGTTGCGGGTGGGATTGTGCTAGGGAGGATCGGTCGGGAAGTCTGCAGCTTCCGTCCCTCGGCCGGACCACCTCGGCGCAATTCTGCAAGTGGCGTCCCGTGGCTGTCCGATGGCCTTCGTGGTCCTAGGACGGTTCGGGGGCGTTACAACGGTGGTATCAGAGCGGTGTTTTCGAACCCGCGAGCACTTGTGCATTTCAAAAGTTTTATCGAGTAATGAGTCGCAAGAACATGAAATTTTATCCGGTAGTTTGCTTGTCTAGTTTAGGTTTAACCTTAGAATGAACTAAGTGTCTAACTTTGTTTTTGTGGGTATTTTAGATGTCTTCAGGTGATTCAGGTTGCGGGGATGGTTCAGGAGATGAGGGGCCGAGACATGAGGGTTGTGGACATCATAACGGGTTATTGTCAACGGAATCGGAAAACAGTCAAGGGCCAAATGATTCTAACGATTGGGATGAGGACGGGGTGTTCGATGCCGACGACACCAACTGGTCCATCGAGACCAATCCGTCAGAATGTCTGGAAGAAACGGAGGTGTTGGAAGTTAATCAAGATGACCAGACAATAGTGTTGGAGATTGGCGAGCCAAGTCGGCTTCAAGTACGGATGGACGCGCAAGGGAGGTTTGAAACTATCCCTGTGGGAGATCATGGAGAGGCGGAGGTGGAGTTAGCCGATAAGCTGCAAAAGTTATTATTGGATCTTGTGGAGGACCAAGGCGAGGATATCAGTCCTGAAAACTTTATGAGGGAGTACCCGGAGGCGATTGATAAGATTCTGGATTTCTTGACGGACGTGTATGTGCCGGAGGAAGGAGCTGCAAGCGGCACATGAGTGGTACATGAGACCGGAGGTCCGAGTGGAGAGCAACCCGCGGAAGAGGAAGCAGAAACGGATACCCAAATTTTCTTGGTGTTAGACGATGGTGAGGTTGCGGTACCGGGAATCAATGAGGAAGAAGAACTAACTAAGGAGGATTCTAAGATCGGAGAACCAGCGGCGAGAAGGGATAAAGTTGTGGAGGTGATTGATTTAGTGTCAAGTGATGATGAGGGCATTCCAACTTTGGTAGTGGAGACGAGAGATGAGCAAGACTCGGAACCAAGAAACCGCAAACGAGAAGCTGATGCGAGTACGGAATTTATGGAGGACGTGAGGTTGAGACTTAGTGCGAGACGAGTAGTAAGGGAACAAGGAGAACCAAGCCAAGTTTCGAGCAATCAAGAAGATCAAGATCAAGTAGTACCAGACCCGGTAGTGTCGAACCAGATAGTGCTGAGACGTGATAGCCCTATTCGAGCTGTGCCATTACAAATGGTGTTACCGGAGGAAGAGGAGGAACCAATGGACCGAGATTTGGAGATGCTTGCTAAGAGCTATGAGTTAAGAAAGCAGAACCGAGAACGACTAAGGATGGAGATGGGAGAAAGTAGTTCAAGTTTGAAGAGAACAAGAGAATACTACCAAGAGCTGCAGGCGAAAGGGGAGTTGGAGATGCACTCCGTGACGTTTCAACCAAGAGGCAGGCTGAGAATGCGAGCTACTGCCAGGAAGAGAGTAGTCTATCCAAGTCAAGTTCACATGAGGAACACGCCATACTGCGAGCTGTGCGAAGGCGTCGGGCATTGGACGAAGAACTGTTGGAGGACGGCGTTAAGACGCATATGTGACCCAATGAACCAAGATTGTGAGTGGTGTGGACTGCGAGGGCACTTTGCTTATTGTTGCCCAAACCCTAATCGTATGAGGTACTGGAGGCGATGCGAAGCATGTGGAGAACCAGGGCATCCGAATAATCATTGTTGGAGGACAAGACCACAACACTTTCCGGACCTAGAGGATATGGTATGTACCGTATGTGGTGGAAGAGGACACTATGTCCATGAATGTCCGTACCGGATAGTACGAGAGAGAATAAGCCCAGTCGGTCGATGGGAAGAGATGGAAGTGAATCCGTTAAGGCAAGCTGAACGAGTGGAAGAGAACCCGATGAACCAAGCTAGAACCTCGACGTCTGCTGCCTCTACCTCAACCAAGTCTCCCGCTGAACCGCCACCTGATGAGCCAGCTAGAGTTAGCGTGTGCACGTGCGAAATGTGTACTAGGCTCAGGAACCAGTAGAACTCTTGGGGAGTAAGGGAAGGATATTTTCTTTTTGGGCGTAAGTGTAAGGGTTGGATAGTATTCTTTTTGTTTCTAGACCTAACATGTATTGTCTAGTCTAGGATCCGAACCCTTAGAATTATCGGCTAAGTTGGTGTAGAACTTGTGTAGCTTTTTCATCGGTTTGTAAAAAGTACCTTATGTTCTCTAGCCGTATTTCTCGTAGTACTATTTAACTGCTTGCTAATCCTTGCTTGTTTTTATTACTTGCTTTGATTGTGCTTGAGTTTTATAGGTTTGCATAGATAATTATATGACATAATTACCTTGCATAATTTAACGCGGTCGACGAAAGATTCACATAAGTCACCACAGAACGCGATCAGACAAAAGAGAAAAAGCTCAAGAGAGGACAAGAGGATTTGGTTAAGAACGAACAATCAGTTCTAGTTATTAACTATAAGGTGGAGGAGTGAAAAGAAGAGGAATGATAAAGAAGGTGGAGGCAAACTCAAAGAAACCGAAAGAATAGTGAAAATCAATCTACAGCGGCAAACGTACAGAAAGAGTCAAAGTAAACATAACCAAGAAAGTGCAAAAGGAGTAGGACGAAGAGGGTGCAAGAAGATAACAAACAACTACGGCGAAGCCTAACATGCTAAAGAGGCAAAAACCAGCTGAAGAAAATGGACAAGGGAGACAATCCTAAGGCGTGTGAGGATAAAGAAGTGAGTAAAACGAAGAAGCATCGTGTTGAGGCCAATAAAGGAAAAGATTCAAGTCGTATGGAGAAGTATATCAAGGTGGAGTGAGTTAAACTATAAACGAAAGGAAAAAAAGAAGAGTCAGGAACAAGCTGAAGAAAGGGGAGCATTGACTCGAGGAAGTTAATGGTGATCAAGCCATAGTACAACAAGGCAAAAGTCTCAATGTATGGAGAACCTAACGATTAAGAGGAGCCAAGTGAGTGCTGGAGATGCAGAAGCTTTCCAAGAAGCAACAGCCAACGGAGTCCGAGTATATAAAGTTAAAACGGTGGTAAGTACTGGAGTGAAACATCGGAAAAGAAACGGCCAAAGGAAGGAGAATCTAGACGAAGATATTAACAGATAGTAACCGCAAGGCGACGACACCTATGCCCAGAAGTATAAGCGTCACCCAAAAGAGGAGGGAGACGTGAGAATTCGGGGACGAATTCTTATAAGGGGGGGGAGAATGTAATGACCCTCACCAAGGGTAAAAATTTCAAAATAAAAGATCAAAGAAATGGACCGGAAAGTACTTGAAAAGAAAGAAGGTGTAAAACCAAGAAGAACGACCAGAAGAAGTCCGAGAAAATATTCGTTAGTCAAATAAAGACCGAGCCAAGACCGGAGGAATCAAGTGCACGACTAGGACTCAAAGACCGGGCAGGAATTGGAAGAGTTAGCCGGAAAATGCCAAGAAGTGTTGCCAAGAAACATGTACCGAGAAAATTAGTCGAAGGCCCGAGAGGAATCGTCGGGACACACAGTCAAAACACCCGAGATGTAATGACCGAACCGACCAAGGCGTACTGTCCGTATTGCCTGAGAGATTACCGAGCGTACCGAACGGAACGGCCGGACGACCCAGAAAACTGTCCAAAGGAGATAAGAAGAGCTGGAGGGAAATATCAAGGGTGATAGACAAAGGATTGAGTGTTTTGGGAAAATTTATTATTTTCTCAAAATTACGACCAATAAGAAGCAAGATAAGTGGGGGAATTAATTTAATCAAGAGGATTAAAGAAGATAGTGGAAGATTAAGCTGAATCAAGGTGATTAAGGAAGAAGTGGTGTTAAGGTGGCCAAGTCTCACTAATTTTCACCAAGAAGACTTAAGGAGAAGAAGAGAACCACATTGAGCCAAGTCACACATTTGCCTTATAAAATTATATGGAGATTAACGACATGTACTAATAAAAGAGAAGACATGCACTAATGAGGAGGAGTTTTATGCACTAATAGAGAAGGATTAGGAAGCTAATTGGCGAGTTTTGATTGGATGGAGAGGCACTTGTCGCATAAACAAGAAAAGGAGAAAACACATGTCGATTTGCACTAAGGAGAGGAGGAGAATTCGAGTCTATAAATAGAGGGAGAGAAGCTCATTATCAAAGTTTCTCATTTTCTCTCATCTCACTAAACACTCAAACACTTAGAGTTTTGTTTTCTCTCAAAGTTAAGAGAGAAACAAAGGAGAGATCGCCGAGAGAGAGATAGTCGCATAAAAGAAGGAGTTGCTGCCAAAGTAACCTTAGGCAAAAAAGCGGAGTTGTTATCAAGTGATCACCGAGAAAGCACGGAGTTAGTGCCGAGATCAAACTGTTGAAGAGAAAGGAGCCTCTATCAAAGAAACTCTTGGGAGAGAGACGCGGTTGGACTAAGTAAACCGATAACGAGAACGGTTGAAGGAGCGGAGGAGTGTTAAGCGAAGACCGTCTGATCGTGTGGTGCCGTGAGTCTGTGTAATCATCGTCAATACGCGAGAGGTGAGTCTGCGGTAATGCATGTAGAATAGATGCATGTAGAGTTGGTTTAAATTGAATGCATGCCGATTAGAATTCATCTTAGTGAATGTGTTGATACGCATCTAACTTGAATCACCTTGCATGTTGAATTGGTTATATTTTAAGTAAATTGGGACTTAAAATTTGGTTAGAATTGCATGCGTGTTAGAACCTAGTTTTGCTTGATAATTTCTTGTTAAAATCGGTTGCATGCATAAGAGAAGATTAAGTATTTTGCATTGTTTTGCATAATTTTAATCGAGGTTAGAACATGCTTAAATAAACCTTAGGGATTTAAATGAGTAAATCGGTTAGGTTGCATGTTAATTTGGACTTAGGATTTAAATGGGTAAATCTTAATTGGTTGCATGCGTATTAGGACTTGTTGCATAATTTTTGCTTAAGTTGCTTATGTTGTGTGCATGCGCGTAGATTAATCATAAGTTGCTTGATTTTATTCTTGCTTCTTGTCTGATTATTGCTTGTTTAATTCTTGCTTGATTTCATGCTTGTATGCTTGAATAATCGTTGCTTGAATTATTCTTGTGAGGTTGTTTTAGCTTAGTCTCTTGAATTCGTTTCTGGAGTCGTAAGTTAGAATAGTGAGTCGATAATTCTGGTTCCAAAAGTTTATGTCACGCGTGAGTTCCCACGATCACTTGCGCGGGGACATTGTCACGGCTGGCTAGCTACCCGCGTGACCGCTACATGACGATGTGGCTTAAATTTGGGCTCGTGTTGGTGACCTTTGTGGTCTCAGCATGGAGAAGGGGATGGAACGGAACAGATTATCGAAGGGCCCTAGGTGTAAAGAGTCTAGAGTAATCAAGCGTCACTTGTTTATGGCTAGTCGTCTTTGCATGTTGTGTGTTGTTTAAGAGTCTACGATATTTCAAGTATCCTTGTCATGTTCTAGACGTCTTAGTACGGTGAGAGTCTAAGGTGTCCAAGTAGTGCCTTGTCCCTTAGGTCGCTTCTTTCCTATAGTAGCAATTTCTATAGTGTTCGTTTGAAGTATGTCGTAGTGATCTAGTTCTGCGAGTGTGTTTGGATGATTGATTGTTTGATTGCTTCCGCTATAGCTTTTGTTGCGTACTTTGATAACTTGCTAGTTGTTTAGCTTGCTTGTTTTCTTTGATTACCGGGGTAGTCGGGTTGGGAAATAGAATCCTGTTTAGGATATTAAAAGGGGTACCCAGGCTCACTGAGTAATCTTAGATTACTCATGATAATATTTTGGTCTTGCAGGGAAGCCTAAGTGAGTCTAGAGCTGGAGCAAACTTTAGGGTGCCGGATAGGGTTTTCCTCGTGTTCCTTGTAAAACCCTATGTATTTTTATAAAATGGTTATGTATAAATTTTTCCGACTATCTATATATATATTGCTTTAATAATTTGTTTGTGATGAATTATTTTACTAAAGTAATATATATACGGTTTTCAGGAAAACATGGCAAGTTGCAAATGATACTCGGCCTTGTCCGGGCTAACACAACGCACCAGGCCGCGTGGGTTGAAAAGCCTAAGTAACCTTGGTTGCGGGTGGGATTATGCTAAGGAGGATCGGTCGGGAAGTCTGCAGCTTCCATCCCTCAGTTGGACCACCTCGGCGCAATTCTGCAAGTGGCGTCCCGTGGCTGTCCGATGGCCTTCGTGGTCCTAGGACGGTTCGGGGGCGTTACAGCATGCTAACCATCGGATTGTCTATATTTATGCAGATGGCTAATCTCAAGAGCCTAGACTACCCTATCCTGCAAGCTTCCGGAAAGAACTACTTGCAATGGGCTAATGACACCGAAATCTACTTGTCATCAAATGGCCTGAAAGGGTGCATCGACGAGGATGTTGAGTCTACGGACAGAAACAAGAGTAAGTGTCTGCAGCACATACATCATCACATTGCTGAGAGTATCAAAAGTCAGTACCTCTTCCTAAGAGACCCTCTCGCCCTTTGGACACAGCTTAAACGCCGTTATGGGCACCAAAAGACGGTGCTCCTTCCAAAGGCCGAGTTTGATTGGAAAAGCCTAAGGATCCAGGATTACAAATCCGTGGAAGAGTATAACTCTGAGCTCTTTAGGATTGTCTCACTCCTTAGGCTGTGCGGGAGAGAGGTGACTGAGCAGGAGCTGATTGAGAAGACATTGTCTACCTTCAGCCCTAATAACAGAGTACTCCAGCAACAATATCGGCACCAAAAGCTTGCTGACTATGGGGAACTCATTGAGTGTTTACTGCTAGCTGAGCAGAACGATGAGTTGCTGATGATTAACAGTGCTATGCGACCTCCTGGTACAGCCCCATTACCAGAAGCAAATAAGGTCGACTTGGGAAAGAAAACTGTAGTTGAATCAAATGAGCCTAAGGAGCCTAATGAGATCAACTACGTCCACAGAGATAGACACTATGACCATGGTGGCCGTGGTGGCAGAGGACGTAGTGGTCGTGGAGGCAAGGCTGGTCGAGGAGATCGCGGACGTGGTGGTAAGGGCCGTGGGTCCTTTAAACCAAACTCCAAGACCAAATCAACTTGCCACCGATGTGGTATGTCAAACCACTGGGCTAAGAACTGCAGAACCCCCAGAAACCTCATTGATGCATATCAAGAATCCCTTAAGAAAAATCCAGAAGCAAACTATGTACACATCGATGATGAAGGAGACTTCGATCATGAGAATGATGATTTGCTAGGATATGAGACTTCCGACTGCCTCAAAGATACTGAATGAATTTCAAATTTATTTTGGTTTATTTTCTATGCTTTTATGATTTAAATTTCCTTTTAATGTAATGGATAATTGCTTTCATTTAAATTCAATGGATTTTATTTTATAAGTTATTAAAATCCGAAATTCTTGTCCTATTTTATAGACATGGCCGAGGACATGAGTGAATTAGTAGTGGATAGTGGCTCTAGCCACACCATACTTAAAGATAAAAGATATTTCATAAATCTTAAAATGAAAAGTGCAAATGTTAATACAATTGCGGGTATAGCAAACCTAATAGAAGGCTACGGCCAAGCACACATACTGTTACCTAACGGATCCCATATTGAGTTATGTGATGCTTTATATTCACCCAGCTCTAAGAGAAGCTTATTGAGCTTTAAAGACATAAGGTCTAATGGTTATCATATTGAAACCAAGGGTGAAGGATCTAAAGAGTTCCTCTACATTACAGAAAATGTGAAAGGACAAAAAAAGATCCTAGAGACTTTACCTGCCCTAGCCTCTGGTCTATACCATGCGAAAATTAACATGATAGAAGCCAACATGGCTAAGCACAAAATGTATAAAGAGAGTTTCACTCTATGGCATGACCGGCTTGGCCATCCGGGAACAAACATGATGCGTAAATTAATAAAGAGTTCAAAAGGGCACAACCTTAAAGAAAGAAAAGTTCTCCCTAAGAATCTCACATGTGTGGCATGTGCACAAGGGAAACTTATTGTAAGACCATCACCAGTAAAAGTCACAAAAGAGACTTTGCATTTTCTGGAAAGGATACAAGGTGACATATGTGGGCCAATTCACCCACCAAGTGGGACATTTCGATATTTCATGGTGATGATAGATGCATCAACCAGATGGTCCCACGTATGCTTGTTATCCACGAGAAACTTAGCATTTGCTAAGCTCTTAGCTCAAATCATTCGATTAAGAGCACATTTTCCGGACTTTCCACTTAAGACTATACGTCTAGATAATGCTGGTGAATTTACATCCCAAGCGTTTAATGATTACTGTATGTCCATGGGGGTGAGTGTGGAACATCCTGTGGCACATGTACATACACAAAACGGATTAGCTGAATCCTTCATTAAACGAGTACAATTGATAGCTCGACCATTGTTAATGAGATCGAAGCTTCCTGTGTGGGCTTGGGGACACGCAGTCTTACATGCAGCAGAACTCATACGCATCAGGCCATCTAGTGAACACAAATATTCCCCATCCCAACTCCTATCGGGTCAAGAGCCAGACTTATCCCATCTTAAGACATTTGGTTGTGCCGTTTATATACCAATTGCTCCACCACAGAGAACAAAGATGGGACCACAGAGGAGAATGGGAATATATGTGGGGTATGAGTCTCCCACCATAATAAGGTATCTCGAGCCACTGACAGGAGACCTGTTCAAGGCCAGATACGCGGACTGTCAATTTATTGAGTCCGAATTCCCTATGCTAGGTGGAGAGACCACCAAGCTGAGCAAAGAATTGACATGGAATCAAACATCCTTAGAATGGCAAGATCCTCGAACTATAGCATGTGATGCAGAAGTTCAGAAGATTATACATCTTCAGCAGCTAGCTAATCAATTGCCAGATTCCTTTGCTGACCCAAAAAGAGTAACAAAATCGTACATACCAGCTTGCAATGCACCTGTACGTATTGATGTTCACAAGGAACACAATAATCAAGTTGCTACAGAGTCTACGCCATGTTTGAAACGGGGTAGACCTCTAGGTTCCAAAGATAAGAATCCTCGGAAAACAAAAAGTGCAAAACAGACCGAGGCTATGGGAATTACAGAAAAGCCAGACGTTGTCACAGAAATTCCTAAGGCAACAAATGAGACTCAGGACGCTGAACCTCAAGAGCCTGAAGGAATTGACAACAATGAGATCTCGATAAATTATATTATGTCTGGAACACAATGGAACCGAAAAGATGTCGACATTGATGATATATTTGCATACAAGGTAGCACTTGAAATAAATGAGGATCATGAGCCCACATCTATACTAGAGTGTACACAAAGCAAAGATTGGCTTAAATGGAAAGAAGCCATTGATGTGGAGCTAAACTCTTTAAAGAAGAGAAGTGTGTTTGGTCCGACCTTAAGGATAACACCAGAAATTAAACCAGTAGGACACAAATGGGTCTTTGTAAGAAAGAGAAATGAGAGAAACGAGATTGTCAGATACAAGGCAAGGCTCGTAGCACAAGGATTCTCTCAAAGACCTGGCATAGATTATGAGGAGACATACTCCCCTGTGATGGATGCAACGACTTTTAGATATCTAATAAGTCTGGCCATAAGAGAAAGTTTAGAGTTGCGGTTAATGGATGTTGTAACTGCATATCTATACGGTCCACTGGATAGTAAAATTTACATGAGATTACCAGAGGGTATAGAACTCAAAGATGAGAAGGGTTCTAGAGACCAATACTGCATAAGGCTAGACAAATCGCTTTATGGACTGAGACAGAGTGGTCGAATGTGGTATAACCGGCTAAGTGAATATTTGGCCAAAGAAGGTTATAGGAATGACCCGATCAGTCCCTGTATATTCATAAAGAAATTCGCGAATAAGGGATTTGTGATAATAGCAGTATATGTGGATGATTTAAACATCCTTGGAACCTCTGGGGAAATCGCCCAAACTGTAGAATATCTCAAGAAAGAGTTTGAGATGAAAGACCTAGGCAAGACAAAATTCTGTTTGGGGTTGCAGCTTGAGTACATAAACAATGGAATCCTTGTGCATCAAAAGGCATACACAGAAAAGGTACTCAAGAGATTTAATATGGAGCAAGCTCACTCATTGACTAGCCCAATGGTTGTGAGAAGGATAAAGATCCATTTGCTCCTAAGAAGGACAATGAAGCAATTCTTGGTCCTGAAGTGCCTTACCTCAGTGCTATAGGAGCATTAATGTTCTTGGCTAGCCACACTAGACCTGACATATGCTTCGCAGTAAACCTTCTGGCAAGATACAGTTCTTGTCCGACTAAAAGGCACTGGAATGGTATAAAACATGTTCTGCGTTACCTACAAGGAACGACAGACTTTGGTTTATTTTACACTAACCATAACAAAGAAGGTTTAGTTGGTTTTGCTGATGCAGGTTATCTGTCTGATCCACACACTGGTAAGTCACAAACAGGTTATGTGTTTATGCACGGTGGTACAGCAATCTCCTGGCGTTCTATGAAGCAGACCCTAGTAGCCACATCCTCAAATCACGCGGAGATCCTAGCTATGCATGAAGCCAGCCGTGAGTGTAACGCCCCCGAACCGCACTATGACCACCCAGGCCATCAGACGGTACCGGAACGCTACGATGGGAACGTTCGACAAAGGTCCGGCTGGGTACGAGAACAAATCAAGCCCTTCGGCCAGTCCCTCGGCGAGGTTCCCGACCACACGACACGTCCTTCATGCTTTGCAACCCTACAGACACGCCGTGTGTTGAGCCGACTCGGACTAAGTCTATATCAGTACGACTCGCTCAAGTTAAAAGAAAATTCGATTCATAAACAAACTTAAAAGAGTTTCTTACAATTGATTATACATAAAAGGTTCACTAGGCGTAGTGCCAAAGTTTGGTTCGCAAATAAACATACTTCAAGTTTTACAATAGACACCAAAAAGAAATCTACTCCGGAGTCCTATCGTTCACCACGCCCGCTAGTTCTCTCTAGGGTTACCTGCAGAACAACAATATTATCATAAGTAATCTAAGATTACTTAGTGAGCTCAGGGTTCCTGCAGAGAAATAATTCCCACACCCCAATTTCCCCGTCAACAATCACATGCACGCAAAAACAACAACATGCGAACATAAATAAGCAACATGCAAGCAGAGATAAACAACATGCAAGCATAAGCAATCATCAATCAAGCAAGCTGAACAACTCAACAATCAACAGAGATGACATGCGGAAGCTAACAAGTCATTCTACACATAATCGCATCTACATGCAAACATAAACCACAACATGCAACAACATAACTTGAAAAAAAACAACAGTTTTAACAAGTTTTAAAATTTAATTGGGCCCGGTATGCATCCCTCTTCCCCAACCCCTCGTGATTTCTCCAAGTCGCGACCACAAAGGCAAGCGACTGGATATCAGCCAAAGTTACACCGTCGTGTAAAATAGCCTCGGCCAGGGTAGCGAGCCCAGTAACCTCCGAGCTTTTCGTGACCAACCCTGCACACACACGAACATGGGTTGCATGTCGCGGCTGCATGTGGCACGGAATGGGAAGGATAGCCATACCCAATCTTACAACGCTTAGCCGGAATTTCTCGCGGACTAAAACGATGTAAGATCTCTCCGAAAATTATTCTTGAGTTTTTATAAGGTTCTCAACCCATCACTTCTCAAGTAACTCTCCAAAACTCGCCTTTGTTACTAGATCATTTCGATCTAGCGACTAGCGCAACCTCACCACGCATGCATTTAAACAAGAAAGCATAAAAGAACTTCAAGTAAATGCATCTATATGCAACATGCAAAATCGCGCACTAAATGGGTATCAAAGATACACCATCTAAGCCGATAAAGTATGTGCCTGAACTCACAGTAAACCGTCGACGAACGATCTCCTTTGATGAAGCTCTTCTCGCGGCAACTCGGATCCCTTCCTTGGTTAGAATCGACTTCCTTATCGATCTAACGTTGATGGTCTTGGTCGATAGTCTTCTCTTGCAAACGCTCTCTCCTTCTCTTCTTTCTCTCCCAATTTTCTCTCAACTTACCCCTTCTTTCTTTTGGCAAAAATGAAGGGAATGGGAGCTTATTTATAGAAGAAGTGGTCGGCGGAGACAACCAATCGGAAACGCATGCACCCTCCCTATTAGAGGGACTTCAACACTTGGGAGCTTCTTATCTCAACACCTTGATTTCCACTTAAATTTTGGGAATTCTTTAATCTCCCACTAATCTCCACTAATCCCTTTTTGGATTATTTAATTTCCCCACTAACTCCTCTTGATTAAAATATTCATCCATCTCACTTCCTTTAAAATAAATAATTTTTGATGGTGAGAAGCCCTTTTTCCCGCTTTTGGTCGACCATCGTCGATCCTCGGCAACTATCGGCAACTATCGGCATCCATCGGCAACTTCCTTCGGTGCTATCGGCAGCTTCCTCGAATACTCGACAATTCCCTCGAGCCTCGACAATTCTCTCGAGCCTCGATAATTCTCTCGAGCCTCGATAATTCTCTCGAGCCTTGACATTTCTCTCGAGCCTTGACATTTCTCTCGAGCCTCGACAATTCTCTCGAGCACTCGGTAATTTCGCCGAGTCTCGACATTTTACTCGGCACCTTCGGCACTTTCGGCAGTCTCGGTCGATGCGTCTCGGACGATGGTACGTACCGGACAGTTCGGCCATTTCTTGGTCCGTCGAACTTTTCTCGGACTTCCCTTCACTAAACTTTTAGCTCTTCATGATGGCTTCCTTTCCCAGTCTTTTGAGCTTGAAACGACGTCAAAATTTTACCCCTTAGTGAGGGTCATTACATTCTCCCCCCCTTAATAGAATTCGTCCCGAATTCCTTGGGGTTCTGATGGTCCTGCCTCATCTTCTTCAGCAAACAACTAGGGATACTTGGCACGGATCCTGTCCTCATCTTCCATTGTGGTGACCTTACGGTTCTGCTTTCCCCAGAATACTTGGATTTGAGGAATACTCCTGTTCTTCAACTTCCGAGTTCTCCTTTGCCCTATCCCAAACGGTCCTTCGGGGTATGTTAGATTTGGCTCCAACTCCTCTATAGGATCGGGCACAATCATCCTAGGATCTGGCACATGCTTCCGTAGTTGTGAAACGTGGAAGACTTTATGTAATCGCATAACCTCAGGCATTGTTAAGCGATAGGCTACCTCGCCAACTCTTTTCTCAATCCGGTATGGTCCAATAAACCTTACCGCAAGTTTTCCCACTTTGCCAAAACGATCCTTCCCTTTTTGTGGTGCAACCTTCAAATACACCATGTCACCAACTTCAAATTCCACTTCCCGCCTTTTGCGGTCTGCGTACTTCTTCTGGCGATCCTGGGCCTTCCTCATACTTTCACGGATAAACTTGATCTTCTCCGTTGTCTCATCAATCAACTTGTGATTGAAACTTGTCCGTTCCCCAACTTCCGTCCAACACAAAGGCGTTCTACACGGCCTTCCATACATAGCTTCAAACGGCGACATGCCAATACTCGAGTGATAACTGTTGTTATATGCGAACTCCACCAATGGCAAATTCTTCTCCCAATCTGATGACCACTCTAGGGCACATAGCCGAATCATGTCCTCTATGGTGCGAATAGTCCTCTCCGTTTGTCCGTCAGTCTCTGGGTGAAACGAGGTACTCATATGGACATCTGTTCCCAATGCCCTCTGCAAATCTTGCCAAAACAGTGATGCAAACTTGGGATCACGATCAGAAACAATATTTGCTGGCACTCCATGTAGCTTCAAAATCTCGTCAATATATCTTTCTGCCAGGACGGGCGCTTGGTCCGTACTCTTTACTGAAACCAAATGGGCCACCTTGGTCAAACGATCGACCACTACCCATACTGCGTCATTGGTTCACCCTTTTCTTATTGGTAGGCCGGTGATAAAATCCATTGAGATAGAGTCCCATTTCCAAGTTGGTATGGGCAAGTTGCGAAGCAATCCTGCTGGCACTTGATGCTCTACCTTGATTCGTTGACATGAGTCACATTGGCTTACCCACTTCGCTACTGCTCTCTTCAGTCCAGGCCAATGATAGTATCTTCGCACATCTTTATACATCTTGGTGCTCCCCGGATGTATACTCAATGCTGAGCTATGGACGGCTCCCAATACCTCCTCTCGCAATCCGTTCCGATTTGGTACGGTCACTCTCCCATTGAGAAGTAAAGTGTCATCATCAGCTAGATTATATCCACTAGCGTTTGGTCCTTCTGAACTCTTCAACTCCTCGATGATCTTTTTCAGGTTCTCATCTTTAGGTTGTTCCTCACGAATCCGTTGTAGTAGGCTCGCTTGAGTTACTGCTTGTAAACCCAACGGCTCACTCGATTCCCCTTCCAAAGCTAAAAGCCTTACCTTCTTCAACTCTTCAGCTAAAGACTCCACGTCTTTTTCAACATCAATTTGAGCTCTCCTTCGGCTTAGCGCATCTGCTACTACATTAGCTTTGCCTGGGTGATACTGAATCTTCAGATCATAGTCAGCCACGAACTCCATCCATCTCCTCTGGCGTAAATTGAGGTCGGGCTGTGTGAACAAGTACTTAAGACTTTGGTGGTCCTTAAATACCTGAACAGCTTCTCCATACAAATAGGACCTCCATATCCTCAATGCAAACACCACGGCTGCCATTTCCAGATCATGTGTGGGGTAGTTCTCTTCGTGCTTCCTTAACTGTCTAGATGCATAGGCAATCACCCTATCTCCTTGCATCAACACACATCCCATTCCAACTCTTGACGCATCTGTGAATACAGAATATGGTTGGTTTGGCTCAGGTAGGGCTAACACTGGTGCGGTTGTCAGCGCTCCCTTTAGCTTCCTGAAAGCTTCGACTACCTCCTCGCTCCATATAAACGGTACTCCCTTCCCGGTAAGTCGTGTTAAAGGCTTCGCGATGGACGAAAACCCCTTTACGAACTTCCAATAATAGCCCGCAAGGCCTAAGAAACTCCTAACTTCCGAAGCGGTTGTTGGCTTTGGCCAATCTTGTATTGCGGCTATCTTCTCTGGGTCTGCAGACACACCTTGCTCCGGTACTCGGTGTCCTAGAAATCCAATCTCCCTTTGCCAAAATTTACACTTGCTGAACTTAGCGAACAGCTTCATCTCCCTTAACCTCTCCAATACTTTCTTTAAGTGCTCCGCGTGCTCTTCCGCATTTTTGGAGTATATCAGGATGTCATCAATAAAGATGATCACAAACCGGTCCAGATAGTCGTGGAATACTTCATTCATTAATCGCATGAATGCCGCTGGTGCATTGGTAAGTCCAAACGGCATCACCACGAACTCATACTGACCATATCTCGTTTGAAACGCCGTCTTCATCACATCTTGCTCCGCAATCGAGATTTGATGATAGCCGGAGGCTAAATCAATCTTTGAAAACCAACTCGCTCCTCTCAGCTGGTCCAACAGCTCATCAATCCTTGGCATTGGATATTTGTCCTTGATGGTTATGTTATTGATTCCTCGATAATCAATACATAAACGCATGCTTCCATCCTTCTTCTTGACGAACAGCACTGGGGCACCCCATGGCGACGAACTTGGTCGTATAAAACCCTTCTCCAACAAGTCCTCTAACTGAGTCTTGAGTTCAGCCAACTCGGCTGGTGCCATGCGATACGGTGCCTTAGCAATTGGGGTAGCTCCGGGCTCCAAATTTATGGTAAAAGGATGGCTCCTTGGTGGAGGCAATCCTTCCAATGGCCTAAACACGTTCTCAAAGTCCTTGACTATGGCAATGTCCTCAACTTTCATGCCTTCCTTGTCATCTCCTCCCATGGAGGTCAGAGTGACTAAATACACTTCATCCTCCTCACTCGATCTTCCAATTCTTGCTGCCGATGCGAAGTATGCCGTTTTACTCGGGCTGATCCCATTGAAAACTAGAGGGGTCCTCCCTCCATTTTCAAATATAACTCTGCTCCTACTACAGTCTATATGGGCTTGGTGTTCCGATAACCAATCCATCCCCAATATAGCATCGAACCTATCCAATGGCATCACCAACAGGTTTACCGGGAGATTCGTATCTTGCAAGACTATCGACACTTCCTTGACCCATCTCCTTGTCTTCAACGGCGGTTGATTACCCGCAGTGTAGACGTTGATATTTACTTCTTCCTCCTCACACAAGTCTCCAAACTTGTCAACCACTTCGGGAGTCACAAAACTATTGGACGCTCCTGAATCGAACAGTACATGTGTGGGGTTACCACCAACAAGTAATGTTCCTAAATGCAAAGCAAATATAACTAAATGCAATGCTAAAACTAACCACGCAAACACACAAGCAATCACTAACAATCAAAAGAGAGTTAGAACCCGATCAAACCTGTTATGGGGCCCTTCGCGGCCTGTGGAGGTTTGGGTGGCTCTATTCCTAAAGCAAAAACATTTGCTGGGGTTGCTTGCTTCTTCGCTGGGGGTTCCTTTTCCTGGTTCGCTGCTTGGGCACGGTTCACAGTTTGGGCATTCGGTTTGGCCGGCTTTGACGGACATGAGTTCGCATAATGCCCCAACTCGCCACAGTAGAAACATGTGACAGTTGACAAATTGATACCCTTCGTTTCCTCGACAGTCGGACAAGCTCGAGCGAAATGCCCCAGTTGCCCACACACATAGCATCCCCTTGGATCCATGTTGCTCACCTTACCACCACCTTGGCTGACGTACATCTTGACTTTACCGCGGCCTGCGCCCCAGTTTCGTCCAGCCACTTGGTTCACCTTCCGAGTGTTCACAATCTTAGTCTGCTGAACAAGTTCCTTCTTTTTCTCCCGAACAGCTACCTCCTTCTCTGCCTCGATGGCCTCCTCAACACTCACAGCTCTCTCCTCTACTTCCGCGACACTGCGGTAAGTCACAGCGTGCAACCTTCCTCTAATATCTATCCGGAGTCCATTAAAGAATCTCCGGGCCATTGCTAACTCATCATCATTTCCTTGATATAGGTACCTCCGAAGTCTTGTGAAAATTCTCCCGTACGCTCGAACGGTCATCTCCCCTTGTTCCAGTTGTAGAAACTGGCTCTCCAGTCGGTCACGCGACTCTGGTGGGAAGTATTTTAATACGAATTCCCTTTTAAAAATTCCCCACGTTATGGTCTGAAACCGATAATGTGAAACCACGGTGTCCCAGCAAGCACGAGCATCTTCCTCCAAGAAATTAACTTCTACTGGCCTTCTAAACTCCTCCGGGCACCTTGTCATCTCAAAGTTACTCTCCAAGTCTTTTATCCATGCGTCGGCTAACACCACATTCGGGTCTCCTTTGAACTTACGGAATCCTAGATTCCGCAACAACATTACTCGTTTTAGAAACTTGTCGGAAGGGTCTTCCGCTGCTCGACTGGCTTGATCATGCTGCTGTTGTTGGATCATATGGTTCAAGAGGTCTTGGACCATCTTAAGCGTCTGCTGGGTCTCCGGCACATTCTGCTCACTTGGTCCTTCTCCATGCGCTCGATCTACATTTGGCATGTTCTGAGTTGGATAAGCGGCATACGGTCCAAACGGTGAAAACCCTGGCGGGTACATACCCTCCGACGTACTGAAACGATTAGAGCTTAACGGCGTGTATCCTGGCGTCGCGTCAGGTACATTCCAATCCGGCATAAACATGTCCGGCCCATACACGTCTGGGAATGACTCTTCTCTTTGCGCATCATCAAACTGCGAATCCCATTCCTCCGGACCAAACTGCTGACTTGAACCCCTCCCTGTGCCCTGCGAACGATACGTCGACCTCGATCTTTCAGATCCTTGACGTGACATCTGCACCCACGATCAACAAAGGGTTTACTTAATCCCATCTAACCCTAAGTGATGAACGATCCGGATTATCCTAAGTGTCTATTGCGACCATTTGACTCGATAAATCATTTGAAAACACGAGTCCTATATAGCATCATAACCATGCTCTGATACCACCGTTGTAACGCCCCCGAACCGCACTATGACCACCCAGGCCATCAGACGGTACCGGAACGCTACGATGGGAACATTCGACAAAGGTCCGACTGGGTACGAGAACAAATCAAGCCCTTCGGCCAGTCCCTCGGCGAGGTTCCCGACCACACGACACGTCCTTCAGGCTTTGCAACCCTACAGACACGCCGTGTGTTGAGCCGACTCGGACTAAGTCTATATCAGTACGACTCGCTCAAGTTAAAAGAAAATCCGATTCATAAACAAACTTAAAAGAGTTTCTTACAACCGATTATACATAAAAGGTTCACTAGGCGTAGTGCCAAAGTTTGGTTCGCAAATAAACATACTTCAAGTTTTACAATAGACACCAAAAAGAAATCTACTCCGGAGTCCTATCGTTCACCATGCCCGCTAGTTCTCTCTAGGGTTACCTGCAGAACAACAATATTATCATAAGTAATCTAAGATTATTTAGTGAGCTCAGGGTTCCTGCAGAGAAATAATTCCCACACCCCAATTTCCCCGTCAACAATCACATGCACGCAAAAACAACAACATGCGAACATAAATAAGCAACATGCAAGCAGAGATAAACAACATGCAAGCATAAGCAATCATCAATCAAGCAAGCTGAACAACTCAACAATCAACAGAGATGACATGCGGAAGCTAACAAGTCATTCTACACATAATCGCATCTACATGCAAACATAAACCACAACATGCAACAACATAACTTGAAATAAAACAACAGTTTTAACAAGTTTTAAAAAAATTTATTTGGGCCCGGTATGCATCCCTCTTCCCCAACCCCTCGTGATTTCTCCAAGTCGCGACCACAAAGGCAAGCGACTGGATATCAGCCAAAGTTACACCGTCGTGTAAAATAGCCTCGGCCAGGGTAGCAAGCCCAGTAACCTCCGAGCTCTTCGTGACCAACCCTGCACACACACGAACATGGGTTGCATGTCGCGGCTGCATGTGGCACGGAATGGGAAGGATAGCCATACCCAATCTTACAACGCTTAGCCGGAATTTCTCGCGGACTAAAACGATGTAAGATCTCTCCGAAAATTATTCTTGAGTTTTTATAAGGTTCTCAACCCATCACTTCTCAAGTAACTCTCCAAAACTCGCCTTTCTTACTAGATCATTTCGATTTAGCGACTAGCGCAACCTCACTACGCATGCATTTAAACAAGAAAACATAAAAGAACTTCAAGTAAATGCATCTATATGCAACATGCAAAATCGCGCACTAAATAGGTATCAAAGATACACCATCTAAGCCGATAAAGTATGTGCCTGAACTCACAGTAAACCGTCGACGAACGATCTCCTTTGATGAAGCTCTTCTCGCGGCAACTCGGATCCCTTCCTTGGTTAGAATCGACTTCCTTATCGATCTAACGTTGATGGTCTTGGTCGAAAGTCTTCTCTTGCAAACGCTCTCTCCTTCTCTTCTTTCTCTCCCAATTTTCTCTCAACTTACCCCTTCTTTCTTTTGGCAAAAATGAAGGGAATGGGAGCTTATTTATAGAAGAAGTGGGCGGCGGAGACAACCAATCAGAAACGCATGCACACTCCCTATTAGAGGGACTTCAACACTTGGGAGCTTCTTATCTCAACACCTTGATTTCCACTTAAATTTTGGGAATTCTTTAATCTCCCACTAATCTCCACTAATCCCTTTTTGGATTATTTAATTTCCCCACTAACTCCTCTTGATTAAAATATTCATCCATCTCACTTCCTTTAAAATAAATAATTTTTGATGGTGAGAAGCCCTTTTTCCCGCTTTTGGTCGACCATCGTCGATCCTCGGCAACTATCGGCAACTATCGGCAACTATCGGCATCCATCGGCAACTTCCTTCGGTGCTATCGGCAGCTTCCTCGAATACTCGACAATTCCCTCGAGCCTCGACAATTCTCTTGAGCCTCGATAATTCTCTCGAGCCTCGATAATTCTCTCGAGCCTTGACATTTCTCTCGAGCCTTGACATTTCTCTCGAGCCTCGACAATTCTCTCGAGCACTCGGTAATTTCCCCGAGTCTCGACATTTTACTCGGCACCTTCGGCACTTTCGGCAGTCTCGGTCGATGCGTCTCGGACGATGGTACGTACCGGACAGTTCGGCCATTTCTTGGTCCGTCGAACTTTTCTCGGACTTCCCTTCACTAAACTTTTAGCTCTTCATGATGGCTTCCTTTCCCAGTCTTTTGAGCTTGAAACGACGTCAAAATTTTACCCCTTGGTGAGGGTCATTACACTGAGTGTGTTTGGTTGCGGTCAATGACCCAGCACATTCGGACAGTCATCTATGAACGAAGACAAATCAGCAACAGTCATCTATGAAGACAATGCAGCCTGCATCGCACAACTCAAAGACGGTTACATAAAGGGAGATCGGACAAAGCACATCCTGCCGAAGTTCTTCTACACACATGAACTACAAAAGGCCGGAGAAGTTCAAGTGGTGCAAGTTCAGTCATGTAACAACTCAGCCGATCTCTTCACCAAGGCATTACCGACTACGACGTTCAAGAAGCTCACGCACCAGATTGGAATGCGGAGGCTTAAGGACTTAGAGTGATGCTTGGAACAGGGGGAGCAATGTGTGCTGTACTCTTTTTCCTTCACTAAGGTTTTGTCCCAATGGGTTTTCCTGGTAAGGTTTTAATGAGGCAGCATCCCCTAAGCACATTGCATCGATCCCTTCCTCGCATAGGCACGGTTGTATCGTCCAAGGGGGAGTGTTGTAAAACACTTGGTGGACTCTATCCAACCGGCCCATTATCAGTCCATCTATACACGGTCCACTCGACCATACTTGGTCGAGTGTTTACGGCCCATTGGTCGAAGCCCATTCGGCCATTCCTTTAGTATGTCGGTTTTAGCTTTGAGACTTTTAACACTATATGTATTGTAACCTCGATTCCTATGATCAATAACACAAGAGATTTTACTTCCTAAACTCCCTAAATTACAACAGTTTTGGATATAATGTGTTTGGATTAAGGTGGTAATATGGATATACTAATATGAGTACCATTTTGAAATTATTTTTTTTTTAAACTTTCTAAAATTTTGAAATTAATTTTTGGTTATTTCCGGTTATGGGTCGGTTAGATGAATATCTAACAATATTTAACCCAAAATATATTGTAATTAGGTATGTTAGCATAATATAACCGAAATAAGCCAAATATAAGAAAACTAGGCAAACATACCAATACAAAAATTCCAAATTGGGAAAAATTATTTTTTCGGTTCGGTTCGGTTTAGTTGGTTATTTAATTATTCTAATTTGAGGGTTGGCTGAGATACCGTTTATGACTGCTGAGTTATCTTTCCAGCATCGACAGTTACGATGAGAGGGAAAGTGAACGATTTTTAAACCGCGGAAAAAAAAACTCCCTGTCCTTATCGTCGGCGAAATCTAACCCTAATTCCGCCGGCGATAATCTGTCTTTTTCTACTCTCCCGCCGTCATTTCTCGCCGTCCTCGCTCGATATCCTCATTCGCTCTTTCTTCTCTTCGTCGTCGCTGGTCTTGTTTGATTCCGTCTAAGCCGTCTCGTCTTCGAGTTCCGGTATGTGTCTTCCTATTTATTTTTGAGTTACGGGTGATATTTGCCGTCTTGGATGGCTGATTTTGGAGTGAGTTATCTTATGCTTTACGACTGAGTTATGTATTATGGCGGAGTTATTATATGCCTTGTGTTTGCCATATGTTATGGCTGATTTATTTGATGCTTTACTATCAGATGGCTAAGGATATTTCTGAAGAACAAGCAAGGGATTACCCACCAAGACTTTGGCCAGAAATGAAGTCTATTCTACATACTAAACAAATTAACACCAATTTCACGATGTTAGAATTACCTCAGATTAGGGAATCAATAGGACTGGATGCGTGGAAAAAAACAAAGGATGTACCAATTGGAATAATCTCTAAGCTAGTTGATAGTCAATTCGTCTGGTCTGGTAAGGTTGTTCATTTCCTACTATGTAACCAGTTAAGGGTACATAAGAAGGAGCTTTGGTTTGTTGTCGGCGGTCAACCTATCAGGTTTGGGTTGAATGAGTTTCATTATCTGACGGGGTTAAACATAGACCCAATGCCTACTGAACGGCTTGAACTTGAAGAGGAACACAAAGATTTCTTCAGACTTTTGGAAGTGCCTAGTGGGGCAGGTCCAACGCTACTTGAACTCAGGGAAGCATTAAAAGTGTGTCGGGGATGGGTTAACCTTGATCATCGTAAATGGTTGGGGCTGTTGCTTCTTCAACACATTGGACTTTATGGTTTGCATAATAACTCTAGAATTCCATATGAAAGTGCCAAAAGAGTTTTTGATGATGAAGCAATGAAGACGTATCCGTGGGGTCGGTCAGCATTTGAAGCTCTTGTTGATTCCATAAAGATGTTGAACCCTACGGGAAAGTCGTACACCCTCAGTGGGTTTACACCCGTGTTACAGGCTTGGGCGTATGAGTCCATCAAATGCTTTGGAGAACGGTTTGGGAATGCATCGGCTAATGATGGTGGCATACCGATGCTTCAATGGGGTGGAAACCGTACACGTTCTACGGTGGTATCGGTAATTGCTGAAGAGATCAAAGCGCCTGGTGAGGTAAGGTTTATTATCTGGTTGAGTGATTGTTTAGTAATGGATGAGTTATGATTTAGTTATGGCTGAGTTATTGTTTAGTAACGGCTGAGTTATGATTTAGTAATGGCTGATTTATGCTTTAGTGTTGGCTGAGTTATTATTCACTGATGGGTCTCATATTCTCTTATGTTACAGCTGCGTGTGACTAAAATGGTTATGAAGGATGATGTACGGGAGCTATTTCATATGTGGCCAGATCAAAAAGACGACAACCCAGCAGTTGATCGCCTTATCCAAGACATACATGAGGATAAGTTTGTTAAAGGTTTTTGGGATGTTGATTCTGACTCTCTTCCCGCAAAGAAGCAGAAAGTCAAGAAGGTGGTAGTTTCCAACAGTCAGGGTGGTGGATCTGGTGAAGGAGCTGAACAGAAGGTGGCAAAGAAGCAGAAAGTCAAGAAGGTGGTAGTTTCCAACAGTCAGGGTGGTGGACCGGTTGGAACTCTCATTGAGTTGGTGTCTAATTTAACCTCAAGGTTTGACACCTTGGAAAATAACATTGGAGATAGAATAGAAGAGAGGATGAATGAAAGGTTTGAAATCAGGTTTCGTTCTGTTGAGAGTGATCTCAAGCAGATGAAAGAGCACGTGCTTTCCTTGGGTGTTGGGCAAACTGGCCAAAACAATGTTGAAGACCTTGGGGATGAACTGTTGTCACAAAATACTTGTAAAAATTTCAAAATAAAGAACCTTATGGATGAACTGCTGTCACCAAAAAGTCCACCAGTACCAGCAGTTCCAGGAAAAATGCACCAAAACTACTCTGTCTATAGTCCTCCGGTAATGTCTGAATTATGTTAATCTTATGGCTGAGTTTCCAGATTGTTTAGGTTGAGTTATCATTATCTTTAATTGTCTTCGCTATGTTATACAGGTAGTTGGTAGTGGTTTGGCTGGGGTCAGTAGGAATCTGAATAAAGAGTTTGATAAAGATCATCCTCTTAATTTCATTGAGAAGTCTCCAGCTGCTACGAAACAAATTCAACGGACTAACACGAGGAAAAATGCCAATGATGGAAAGAAGGACGAAGAATTAGATGCAAAGAAGGCCAAAGTTGAGGCGGCCGCTGCGAAGAAGACCAAAGACTTGGCGGCAAAGAAAGCCAAAGATGAGGCGGCGGCTGCAAAGAAGGCCAAAGATGAGGCGGCGGCTGCGAAGAAGGTCAAAGAGTTGGCGGAAAAGAAGGCAAAATATGAGGCGGCGGCTGCAAAGAAGGTCAAAGAGTTGGCGGAAAAGAAGGATGGAAATAATCCGCCAAAGAGAAGATGTAGAAAGACTACTAAGCCTAACCAAGTCACTCAATTGGAATATGAAGAACCTGACAGCAGTATATGTGATATGACAGCCAAGATTATGGCTGAAGTCAACTCACTTGAACCTGAATCTGAGGATGATGAGGAGGAAAAGATTAGGCTTGATAGAATCAAAGCTTTAAGGCTGGAGAATGTTAAGCTGTCCCCAGATGGAAGTTCATTGAATAAACTACAAGCTACACAAGCGAAAATTTTTCCTTATATTGGGGACAACGGACTGACGTGCATGAGGAAGAACTGTTCACCTGGACCTGGAATATATGATCCTCTAGCACCTGTTGATCCGGTCAAGTTGCAGAAACTTTTGGAGTACCTAAAGACAGCCGAGTATGACCCTTTAGACCCTTGTTAATCACATCTTGTTAAAATTATATTAACCTGTTCTTATTTTTTTCTTAGGGGTACACCATTAGGCAAGTCAACACTAAATATTGAATTGTATAGGACTCTCATCACCGAAAGAAAGAACTGGCTGTCTGGTACATTTGGGTGGCTGTCTGATAAAGTAAGTTTAACTTGATGTCTGAGTTATTATGTTTATGGCTGATATATTATACATAATGGCTGAGTTATTATGTTTACGGCTGAGATATTATACATAATGGCTGAGTGATTATGTTTACGGCTGAGATATAATACATAGTGGCTGAGGTATTATGTTTACGGCTGTGTTATAATACATAATGACAGTAGGTGGCAGTGGTATGATTTGTTATTGTTTACAACTGACTTATATTACATTATGGCTGAGTTGTTGTTTCCTAATCAGTTTTCTGTTTTACAGCACACGGCCGCGTTTATGAGACTCCTCAGTATTAGGTACAAACGAGATCCCTTCCCATTCCACAACAAACGCATTGCGTTTATATACCCGTGGTCCACCAGAACGATGATTCGTGATTATCCGATGTTCGATATGAAACCCAAGTTTTTTAAAATGACTGGCAATAATTATGAACGTTTAGTTAAAGGTTTGTTACCACCAGATGAACCGACTAATTTGAAGTGGATTGAAGATGTGGATCACCTGTATATTGCTCCACGAACTGGAGGCAATCACTGGGTGGCGCTGCACGTGGATCTCAACAGAAGGCATATTGATTGCTATGATAGCATCGTGGGACAAGTAAACGTAGACAGTGATCTTAGAATGCTGAATGATTGTAGGGCGTTTAAGCGGATGATTCCAGAAATGATGAACGAGAACGTTCCTCATGAAATTCGTACACCTACTGCCAGTCAGTTCGGTTTCAGGAGGAAAAGTGCCTCCAAGGTCCCTGAAAACGTACAGGTTGGTGACTGTTGCGTGTACACTTTAAAGTTTATTCAATGTTTAGCGCTTGGTGTGTCGTTCGATGGAATCAATGATCAAAATATCCAGGCTATACGGGTTAAAATGGCAGCAGAAATCTACAATAAGGCACCTGATTTTTTGGATTCAGATTAAATAATGCATTATGTCCTTCGTTTCGTTTATTTTGGAATTGTACTTGGATTATTAAAACTTTGATTTGTCTATTTTCAAAATTATGGCTGGTTTACGGTTACGTTACGGCTGATTTACATACTTCACACGGCTGACTTATGAAATATTTGTAAATTAGAATTATTATAACAGAAAATTAAAATATAGAATGACAAAATGAATATTACAATCATAATAAGCAATAAAAAGTAATAATTATAGACAAAGATTGTTTTTTACACATTCTAATCAAAATGTGTAAAACATTCAAAACATGACATTTAGGGGTTAGGGTTAGGGTTAGGGTTGGGGTTTAAGGTGTAGGGTTCATATTTCCATCATTATGGGTTTTAATATAACAGTTTGGTTTTGGTTATATTGTGTTTAGTTTAAGGTGGTAATTTGGATATGCTAATATGATAACCATTTTTCAAATTTTTAAAATTTTTGAAATTACTTTTCGGTTATTTCCGGTTATGTGTCGGTTAGACAAATATATAACCATAAATAACCCAAATGTTATCCAAATTAGGTCGATTAACTTAATATAACCGATAGCAAGCCGAATTTAACCGTAATTGACCGAAAATAATGGAAAAGATAGTTTCCGGTTTGGTTCGGTATGGTCGGTTATTTAGGCATTCTAATTTGGGGGTTAGCTGAGTTATGGTAAAGTTATGGCTGAGTTATCGTTTAGGGTATTATATACCTTCTCGAGAATACAAAAAGTGTTGTTGGAGAGACACAAACAATAATTATGTTTATTGTTAAGAACCACACGCGTAATAAATAAGGATTTTAGCGATTTTTTATTTAAAAAGAATTCAAAATTTGAATTTGAATTTGAATTTTTTTTTTAATAAAAGTATTTCTCAAACATTTGACTGCTATGGCTGAGTTGTTGACATAAACGGTTGACTTATGAAATATTTTTAAATTAGAATTATTATAACTCAAAATTAAAATATAGAATGACAAAATGAATATTACAATCATAATAAGCAATAAAAAGTAATAATTATAGACAAAGATTGTTTTTTACACATTCTAATCAAAATGTGTAAAAACATTCAAAACATGACATTTAGGGGTTAGGGTTAGGGTTAGGGTTAGGGTTTGAGGTGTAGGGTTCATATTTCCATCATTATGGGTTTTGATATAACAGTTTGGTTTTGGTTATATTGTGTTTGGTTTAAGGTGGTAATTTGGATATGCTAATATGATAACCATTTTTCAAATTTTTTAAATTTTTGAAATTACTTTTCGGTTATTTCCGGTTATGTGTCGGTTAGACGAATATATAACCATAAATAACCCAAATGTTATCCAAATTAGGTCGATTAACTTAATATAACCGATAGCAAGCCGAATATAACCGTAATTGACCGAAAATAATGGAAAAAATAGTTTCTGGGTTGGTTCGGTTTGGTCGGTTATTTAGTCATTCTAATTTGGGGGTTAGCTGAGTTATGGTTAAGTTATGGCTGAGTTATCGTTTAGGGTCTTCTCAATAATATGAAGATATGAAAACGTATTTTTATTTCTTTCTTGGGTCTTTTGTTCTGTCAGTTTCCTAATAAGTATTAAAACGTCTCTCGATATTACAAAAAGTGTTGTTAGGGAAGTGCGAAAAATCACTAATTTTGTGCCTGCTCAAATCCACACGCATAATAAATTCATAAAGTGAGCTTTTTATCACAAGATATTATTGCAAATAATTTAATAATTATTATTCGAATTTAGAATTTTATTTTTCTTAAAGTATTAAGAAAAGTCTCTCAATATTATTAAAACGTTTCACGCATTTTTATTTTTTGTAAAAGTATTTGTCCGACAATTTGAAATTATTATTCAAAATGTTACGTTAAAGTGATGGTTGAGTTATGCTATATTGTGGTTGACTATTGAACTTTATGATTGAGTTATCATTCTATGATGGCTGAGATATCGTAATAACGACTGATTTATATTAATATGAAAGTATAACATAAACAAAATCAAAAAAAAAAAAACACAAAATCATAGTTCGTAGTTCATAGTTCATTAGTTCATGTAGAAGACGACACAAAAGTACAATGAAAATCACTTTTTGAAACCGATGTCATCTGGGCTAAATTCTTCAAACATATCGACCAAATCATTCCAAACTATTCTAGTCAGCATCTCGGGTTTATTGCCACCACTCGCCCATATCCTCTTGAGAGCACGTATCTGGGATCTGAATAACGTTCTAGCCACCAAATTAAACTGCGTCCAAACCGTTAAAGTATGCTTCGGATCCCACGTGTATTTACCCTACAATTAAAGGAAAGAAACAATAAGAGTATAGAATAATATCAATATGGTTTGTTTTATTGATCTTACCGCGAGGAGGAGAAACCACCGTCTCTTAAAGTGGAAGGGAATCAATCGGTACGTCGGCCACGCATGGTGCCAGTTGTGTTGAAGTATTCCTCCAATCGCGATAGAGAGAACGTAATAGTGGTTTTGTCAATCGCGATAGAGAGAACGTAACAGTTCTGTTGAACCACGTAACAGTGGTTTTGTCAACCAAGGAACCCACACCAGGTTTTAGAACCGGAATATTCTCTCGACCAGTGGCGCAAATGATCGCTTTGACTTCTCTAAAAAACTGTCCATCGATGAGAGGAACAACTTCCATGTCGATAGGAAGATGTAACAGATAGACAGATCTGTGATTTAAGAGAAGATAAAGAGAAACAATAGAAACGAAGAAGAGATGAAAGAGAGTCAGACATATGAATGAGGAAATTATAAAGGAAAAACAATAGGAAAAACGAAAGGTCGCGTCTATTATTGGGTTAACTTCTGGTTTCCCGCCAAAATATCGCTTGACGGCTGAGTTATATTATTTACGGGAAAACGAAAGGTCATGTTACGACTGAGTTATAGTGAGTTATGGATGAGTTATCAAAAGAGTAATGGCTGATATATTCACTGAGTTGTAATAATCTGGTCCAACCAAATAATATAATATTATTCCATCTCTGTATATATACAAGTATTCCCGTTACATTAGTCTATTACCTCTCAACTACAAACTAGAATAAAAATATTTTTAACAACACTATGTCCGCTCGAGCACCCAAGATGCCGGATCTCCCCGACGATGTTTTCATAAAAATCGTTTCCCTTGTTGCAGAAGATGCTGCAGAAGATCGATGGTCCTCACTTGGTTCTATTTTAAGGGATGGTCATAGGGGAAAAATGTAGTATACAGTGATGAAGTTCTAAAGACAGCTTCTATATATTGGCTTTGTACTGATCCCTTATCAGAAATCAACACATCCAATGCCCCTGATGGTGGCCTCCAAAATGAAGGGCGGCACATGCCTTTCTTCGTCAGATGCTTTCAGAACGGCAACCCCATTGCCATTTAATTCGAAGGGCTAAGGGTTGTGGCTGAGGATAGAGATATCCAGTGTGGGATTGATATTCTCAGTCGTATTGTACCGGCCGATGCTTATGCCACCTTAGCATGTGAGGTACTAAGTATTTGTCAAGGGAATGAGGATATGGCCGTCCATTACCTCCAGCTGTTTGATGCAAATCATTCTCCTCTGATGTCTTCAGGTGGCATGTTAACCGGTAATGATTTTATGCTTGAGTTATCTCGTTATAAGACGGCCCGAAAAAACTCATACACAGCCTCCCTTCGCTTTCCTGACAGCCCGCCACTTCCTTCACCCGCTTGTGATGTGTTATTTAGATAACGGTCTCCATAATCTCAACGGTCTCCTTCCTCTCCAATGTGGAGACAGTTATCAAATAATGTGCAAAAACTGTTACCTTTGGTGGTTGTCCCTCAAAGTCTCTGAGATCCTTTAGGGTTTCCAGCAGTGAATTCCAGTTTTAGCTTATGAACTCGTGATTCTAAATTCGGTTTATTTTAAAATAATTATTTTCCAATTCTTAGGTGGGTATCTTTTTCATGTATTAAAGGTCCCTACACTATTTTCCACATTTTAGTATCTCCTCTCATTTATCGGCTGAGTTATAGTAAAGTTGTGGCTGAAGTATCACAACAAACAATCTGAAAGCAAACGACTGATTTATACGAATTTATAGCTGAGTTATGGTATTTAATGGAAAACCAAAGGTCTCGTCGACTCATATAACGGCTGAGTTATATTGATTTATAAATCCGTAATGGCTGAGATATCGTAATATCGGCTAAATTATAAATCCAAAATATCGCTTTACGGCTGAGTTATAATATTCACGATATAACGAAAGGTTATGTGATGGCTGAGTTATGATATTGAATGATGGCTTGGATGGCTGAGTTATGATATTGAGTGATGGCTGAGTTATCACTAGAAACAATATGAAAGAAACAATCTGATATATATATAACTTTACGGCTGAGTTATAATATTTACGGGAAAACGAAAGGTCTCGTCAATTCATGTGACAGCTGAGGTATAGTGATTTATAAATCCGTAATGGCTGAGATATCGTAATACCGGGTAAATTATAAATCCGTAATGTATGATTTTTATAGACTTATAGTGATTTTTACACGTTCTATTATTTGGATAACTTATGGTTTCCCGCCTATTATTAGGTTAACTTATGGTTTCCCGGCAGTGGAATCAATGGGGGTTGCGTTCCAAGTTTTAGTATAAGTAGGGAAAGGGTTGGAAATGTTCAGAGCATTCCAAACTAGAACGAAACTAGCAAAGATGCCAGTGACTACCCAATCTGCATGGTTGAAACGGGCCCGAGAACTAACAGCCGCTGGAACTAGCGGTTTCGATCCGAAAGCATCGCATAATTCCCCCCCTCAAGAGTCTCCGTCTCTCGTTACTTTAATCCTTTGTAAAAGGAACTCCGGATGTACCGAGCTCGCCGCAAGAGACTTGGCGCTTATACTAAAGCATTTCGTCTTAAATACGAGCAAGTCTTTCGGCTCTGCCGATTGGAAGGGACTATCCGAGTCTTGGATGAGCTCATCGCCGAAGATTTTTTTCTGGCGAAGTGGCGCATTACTCGTCTACTTGCTGAGCATGCCTCTTGCGTAGAACAGGTGGTGCCCAACTTACCCGAAGGTGATTACGAACCTTTGGGAGATTCTGACTTCCCGCACAATACGGAAGTCTGGGCCTACCGAGCTTGCCTGGAGAGGCTGAGGCGGTACGTCAACCACTTGGAGTCAACGGACCATTTCTACCGCGAAAGCCATGACATAGAAGGTCCATTTGTCTTCTTGGAGGAGATGGTGTCCAAGGGCTCCGAAGTACCGATGGAAAGGCTTGAATCCTTAAGGCGGGATTGTCAAATCTGGCGATCTGAACTGAGCAAGCTGGTGGTGGAAGAACCGTTGGAGTCCGTTCTATCCGGTCCGCTCCCATCCTGAGACTTCAGGACCGTCCAGAATGCTAGAGACGATAGCCTTCCCATGGGAACTAGTTCGCTAATATGATGCTTGTCGCATTTTTATTTTATTTTATTTTATTTTTTTTTGGCGCATTGCATAACTGAATGTAACCACTTGCAGAACTGAATGTAATCATGTCGCATTTTTAATGCTCTGTGTATGTGAGACTTGACGGCTGAGTTATAATATTTACGGGATAACGAAAGGCCATGTGACGGCTGATTTATATTGATTTATGGCTGAGTTATCACAAGTAATAATTTGAAAGTAAATGAGTAATATATATGACTTGACGCTGAGTTATAATATTTACGGGAAAATGAAAGGTCGTGTGACGGCTGAGTAATGGCTGAGTTATCACAAGTAACAGTTTGAAAGTAAATGAGTAATATATATGACTTGACGCTGAGTTATAATATTTATGGGAAAACGAAAGGTCATGTGACGTCTGAATAATGGCTGAGTTATCACAAGAAACAATTTGAAAGTAAATGAGTGATATATATGACTTGACGGCTGAGTTATAATATTTACGGGAAAACGAAAGGTCATGTGACGGCTGAGTTATAGCGCCCTATAACGTTATGGCTGAGTTATAGTCACCAGAGGCTTGTAAAACCGTAATTGATTGAAGGCGTAATACGCGAAGCGTCGCTTTAGATCGGTTATAATTACGCGTTGAAGGGGTAAGAATTATGTATTTATGAAGCCGAAGGGGTACTTTTGTAAACCAAAGCGACGCTTCGCATATTATAAATACTTTTTGCTCTCCACTTACACATCAAACCTTTGTCTCACGAAAACTCCTAAATCATCTCTCAGATCCGAAAAATCTGTTTACCTTATTCCTTCAATCCGTCAGAAATGGCCCATCGTCCTCCTTCAAACTATATAAGGACTGATTTGAAATATCTGAACATGAATATTTCACCAAACGTCACCGCAGGTAAACACATACATCTTCAGTTTAGAGTTGTTTTACTATTAAGGATAAAAGAGATTGAGTGTTTGCCTTTTTATTAGTAACTGTTGATGACGACATTTTCCATTGGGAGGCCACTCTAATCGGACCGGCGAACACCCCATATGAAGGGGGAGTGTTTAAAATGAGGCTTAATTTTCCACCTGGTTACCCAAGAAGTCCCCCCAAGGTATCTATTTTTTATTATACTCCTTTTTGTTTTAGCAAGCATGTTTATTAGGACTCCTCTTTTTGCAGCAACTAAATAGTTTTTTATATAAAATTTCTTGATAATGCAGGTTGTTTTCATCACAAGAATTTGCCACCCAAATGTATCAGATAGTGGAGGCATTTACCTAAAAGTTTTGAGGGCCGACCGTTGGATTCCCACTGCCTTGCCGATTGTTACGCTTTTCAAGGGATTAGTGGAGAAGTTGATTGAACCAGAGGTCAATGAGAGGAACATACCATTGAATATCTTGCCAACCTCTACAAATCTGATAAGAGAAGGTTTGAAGCCATGGCTAGAGAGATGACGATTCAATACGCTGGGAGAGGAAACTGAAATAGTTCATATCTATTTTTAAGAACTCTTGAATAAATTATATTGTTTTTGTTCTTTTTAATAAAATATTTCAGTCTCTGCTCTTGTAAACTCTATTTTAAAAAATATTTTATTCAGAGTTTACTGTTTAAATATTAGAAACAACTTGTAAAGCTTTTAGAAAAGCAAATCAAATTGATATATATCATTATAAACAATTTGTAAAACCTTTTAAAACTTTCTAAAAACCAGATATACTCTTGTAAATGACTGATATATATAACTTGACGGCTGAGTTATAATATTTACGGGAAAACAAAAGGTCATGTTACGGCTGAGTTATAGTAAGTTATGGCTGAGGTATCACAAGAAACAATTTGAAAGTAAATGAGTGATATAAATGACTTGACGGCTGAGTTAAAATATTTACGGGAAAACGAAAAGTCATGTGACGGCTGAGTTATAGTGAGTTATGGATGAGTTATAGTAAATATATGGCTTAGTTAGTAAAAGAGATTGATAAAACACCTCTAACAACAACATTAGTTTGCTTGGAATTCATAACCATTAACAACAACATTATGGAAACATAATCCCATCATACACTATCTCATCCTGCTATCTTAAATAGACCAAACATGATTATATAACCAAAAACTATCACAACTATCATAACCTTCATCCTTGCTTTCCATTCTGATTTTGCATTTTCAACCCTCTCAAATAGCTCTTTCCCAAGCTCCATTTGTAGTTTTACAGTTTGAAGAGAGAAAGACTCTACCTCATCCAACAATGCCTCATCGACCCACTTGAAGACGTGGTCATCATTCATAAGCTATCAAGGTGATAGAGACAACAATTGGAACAAGAACAGATTCAACATAAACCAACAAGAACAGATTCAACATAACCAAGAACAGACTCTACCTTCTTCGCAGCTGCATACCCACAACGGAAGTATCGTCGACAAGGATTTGACTCCAATTTCGAATTTTTGGCCACGATTGCTTCTCCACACCAACATCTCTTAGGTACGCCAACAACTGTACCTCGTCCTCTCTCTCGGACATTTGATGCACAACTCGAATCTCCAGATACATTGCTCATGATTTACAATAATTTGATTTTTTTAGGGTTTAAGCATTCGACATTTGGGGATTTTTGCTTTGAAGAAAAAGAACATCACTCGGGTCAACAATTGAATATTAATATTATTAGGTTAACTTATGGTTTCCCGCCAACAATTTGAATATTAACATTATTAGGTTAACTTATGGTTTCCCGCCAAAATATCGCTTTACAGCTGAGTTATAACCATTACTGGAAAACAAAAGGTCACGTAACGGCGGAGTTATAGTGACTTATGGCTGAGTTATTGTCACAAGAAACAATTTGAAAGTAAATGAATGATATATATGATTTGGCGGATGAGTTATCATATTTACAGAAATTCGAAATGTCTCATCGATTCATGTTACGGCTGAGTTAGAGTGAGTATGGCTAAGTTATCAAAAGAAACAATATGAAAGTAAATGGCTGATATATATGACTTTACGGCTGAGTTATAATATTTACGGTTAAACGAAAAGTCAAGTTGATTCATGTGACGGCAGATTTATAAATATTTAGTGGCTGATTTATCATAATACCGGCTGAATTATATTCATATGAAACATTACAAAAAGAAATAAAAATAAAACAAGTTCAGAGTTCATAAAGAAGAAGACACGACATTACAATGGAATTCACTTCTAAAAACCGATTTAGAGGAGGAGGAACCATGAGCTTTTAGTTAATCCCAATCAACAGGAGGAGGAACCACACACAGGTCGGCATCGGCCTCCGCAATCTCTCGCATCTCCTCTAACTTCTTGTGCTCTGTCGCTAAGTCGAAAAGTTCTCCAGCCAAGTTTGATTCAGTTGGTTTAGTTGAGCGTCGATTAGTTCCACTTAATGCACGAGGACGGTCTTCTCTTCCTTCTTCTTCATATGCTCATCCATCATACGCAGAATTTCTGTGTAGCGACGCTTTGACTCCGCCTCGACCGCGACCCTTGTCTGAGAAAAGGCTTCGGTCACACCCAATAGTGATTCCACTTCCCACTTGTAATCTGGGACTCTTGCTGGCGATAATGCTTCGTCAGCCTTGCGTTTTTGACGTCTACTGGAACCCTCTCCGTCCATAGCTAGGCTATCAAAATAAAAACAGCCGTCACCAACTGATAGGTGCAATGATCGGAATATATGCAATAGATTTAGAGGGGATCGAGAGGAGACTTACATATGCAATGATCGAAGGATATATTGATATTGGTTGTAGAGGAGATTTGTAGGTGCAATATATTGTGAGCGGAGAAGAAGGAAACGATACAATGAGTAAGAAACCGAAACGATACAATGAATGAAGAAAATTTAAAGGAAAACCAATAGGTTAACTTTTGGAAAAACGAAAGGTCACGTCGATTATTAGGTTAACTTATGGTTTCCCGCCAAAATATTGCTTTACAGCTGAGTTATAGTTACCAAAAAACAGGTCGCGTCTATTATTAGGTTAACTTACGGTTTCCCGCCAAAATATCGCTTAACGGCTGAGTTATAGTTTTACGGATTCATGTGATGGCTGAGTTATAGATATCAAAAGAAAGATCACATCTATTATTAGGTTAACTTACGGTTTCCCACCAAAACTTTGCTTAACGGCTGAGTTATAGTTTTACGGGAAAACAAAAGGTCTCGTATATTCATGTAATGGCTGAGTTATAGTAAGTGATGGCTGAAATATATATATGACTTGACGGCTGAGTTATCACTAGGATTATTAGTCTATTACATGAATAACTTATGGTTTCCCGCCAAAATACGATACAATGAATTAAGAGAATATAAAGGAAAAACAATAGGAAAACGAAAGGTCACGTCGATTATTAGGTTAACTTCTGGTTTCCCGCTAAAATATTGCTTTACGGCTGAGTTATAGTTTTACGGATTCATGTGATGGCTGAGTTATAGATATCAAAAGAAAGGTCGCGTCTATTATTAGGTTAACTTACAGTTTCCCACCAAAACTTTGCTTAACGGCTGAGTTATAGTTTTACGGGAAAACGAAAGGTCTCGTATATTCATGTAATGGCTAGTTATAGTAAGTGACTGAAATATATATATGACTTGACGGCTGAGTTATCACTAGGATTATTAGTCTATTACATGAATATGCTTAACACTAAAATCATTAATCTATTTATTACCTCTCAACTACAAATAGAACCAAGTGTCTGAGTTATAATATTCCCGTTTTTAGTCTATTACCTCTCAACTACAAACTAGAATAAAATTATGTTTTACAACACTATATCCGCGCTAGCACTCAAGATGCCGGATCTCCCCGACGACGTTTTCATCAAAATCGTTTCCCTTGTTGCAGAAAATGCTGCAAAATATGGTGGATGGACCGCACTTGGTTCTATTTTAAGGGCTGGTCGTAGGGGGAACAATGCAGTATACAGTGATGAAGTTCTAAAGACAGTTGTTATATATTGCCTTTGTACTGATCCCTCATCAGAAATCAACACATCCAATACTCCTGATGGTAGCCTACAAAATGAAGGGCGGCACAGGCCTTTCTTCGTCAGATGCTTTGACGCCGGCAACCCCATTGCCATTTACTTTAAAGGGATAAGGGTTGTGGCTGAGGATAGAGATATCCAGCGTGGGATTGTACCAGCCGATGGTTATGCCACCTTAGCATGTGGGGTACTAAGTATTTGTCAAGGGAATGAGGATATGGCCGTCCATTACCTCCAGCTGTTTGATGCAAATCATTATCCTCTGAAGTCTGCGGATGCCATTGTAACCGGTAATTATTTTCTGGATGATTTATCTCATTATAAGACGGCCCGGAAAAAAACTCATACTCAGCCTCGCATCGCTATCCTGACAGCCCGTCACTCCCTAAACTCGTTTGTGCTGTGATGTATTGTTTGTATTATGGTTTCCATTCTCTTCGCTATGGAGACTATGAAATCATGTGCGAAAACTGTTACCTTCTGTGGTTGTCCCTCAAAGTCTCGGAGATCCTTTAGGGTTTCCAGCAGTGATTTTTAGTTTTACCTTATCAATTCGTGACTCTAATTTCTGTTTATTTTAAATTAATTATTCGTGACTCTAGTTTTACCTTTTTTCTTCGCCTAATTCTATGTATCCACTTTTCATGCTTCCACATTTTTGTATCTACTCTCTCTTTGAGATTGACTTATAGTTTTACGAGAACACGAAAGGTCACGTCGATTCATGTGACGGCTGAGTTATAGTGAATAACGAATGAGTTATCAAAATGAATAATCTATTTGGCTGAGTTATCAAAAGAAAGGTCGCGTCTATTATTAGGTTAACTTGACAAAATATTGCTTAAAGGCTGAGTTATAGCTTTACGGGAAAACGAAAGATATAGTCGATTCATGTCATGGTTGAGTTATAGTGAGTTATGACTGAGTTATCGAAAAAGACAATATGAAAACAAACGACTGATCTATATGGCTGAGTTATCAAAAGAAATGTTTTTGTAATTATTAGGTTAACTTGCCAAAATATTGCTTAACGGCTGAGTTATAGCTTTACGGGAAAACGAAAGACGAGTTTCATTAAATGTGTTGCATGGTCTTTTATAGTTATTCTCGGGACACAGCGGAATTTTCGCTGCAGTCTGATTGGTGGACTCAGCGGCGGTTACATCCCATGACTCTATATAAATAGGGATGAACGTTGGGGGAATAAATCATTCTAACTTCCACCAGCGTAAGAAATAGAGGGATGCCAGCAACAACTCGATCCGCATTGCTGAGATAGGCCCGGGAAAGGATAGCCGCCGCATCCGGCAATCGGGAGCCGGAAAATCCCATCCCACAGGAGGTAGGAGAGACGTCCCGATCTCGTGAGGTCGCTCCGAAGTCAAATATTGTTTACCCCGGTGTGTCTCCCCTTCAGCTAGAACTCCGAGAGTACCGAGCTCGGCGAAAGAGGATGGGCGCGTATATTCGGGCGCTTCGGCTGAAACTTGACCAGCTCCATCGTTTTTACCGTTTAGAAGGAACCATTCTAGTCCAGGAAGACCTTATCGTCGAAGGTTACTTCTTGGCACACTGGCGAATGGTCCGTCTACTTGATGAGCACAAGGCGTGCAAAGAACTGGTCGATCAGATGGATGTACCCGATCTTCCGAAAGGCGATCGCAAACCCCTGAGGGAAACCGCCTTCCTGTTCGTGACGGATGTCTGGGCCTATCAAGCATGCTTGACTAGGTTAATCCGATACGTCAATTTCCTGGAGTCGTCGGGTGAAGCCTTCCGCGAGCGCCATCTTCTTGAAGGCCCATGTGCCTTTATAGAGGACATGATGTCTAGAGGCTACGGATTGCCAATCGAAAGGCTAGAGGCCTTACAACGGGTACGAGATTTCTGTCGAATTGCGGTGAACGAACTTGCAGTGGAGGAACCATTGGAGACTGACATATCTGGCCCAGCTCCCGTTCTGCGATTGCAGGACCATCCAGAACGCTAGAGGGTTGGTGGCGAAACTTTTTGATCGGGCTCCCCTGACCAGAGATCTGTCGTTTAGGCGTTGTTATTATATATATATTTTGTTGTTGTTGTTTGGATGAAGTGTAATGGAAACTAATCAAAACGATTTTAGCGATTTTAGCAAAGTGAATGTCATGGCTGAGTTATAAAAGTTACGGCTGAGTTAAAGCTTTTACGGGAAAACGAAATATATAGTCGATTCATGTCATGACTGAGTTGTCAAAGAAACAATATGAAAACAAACGACTAATTTATACGACTGATTATATGACTGAGTTATATTTTATGACGGCTGAGTTATCGTGATACGAGACGAAATGTCTCGTCGATTCATGTGATGGCTGAGTTATAGTGAGTTATAGCTGAGTTATAGTGAGTTATAGCTGATTTATGGCTGAGTTATAATACTTGACAGATGAGTAATAACACAAAATAAACTATAAAGCACAAGTTTTTGCATTGTGCCCAACTTGTTTACATCGCGAACATGCGTGTTGCTTCCTAGGGCGTTTCTTTTCAGTGGCAACTTCCAAAGATGATTTAATCCTACGCTTCTTTGGTCTTCCTGGCTGGTTCACAACAATCGGAGGCAAGCACTTCTGATTATCCACAACTTCAGGAGTAGGGAATGATTCATCTGGAGGCATGATTGAACCAGCCCATCCGTTAACCAAATCGACACTCCTAAATTTCGGATCGCACATGGAGATACGACACACATGCATATGCTCTACATCTGCGATTGCATGGATGCATGGTATTTTCTCGTGGTCGAAACGACGGCATGTGCAACTTTTTATTTCTAAATTTACAACATGCAAAGATGATCCATATTTCACTTGCACACGTACAGTATCAATCGTTCGTACCTCCATAAGTTTTGCTGCGGTGACACGGTCCTATTATGAAAACAATTACGTTTTAGACACGGTCCTATTAAGAAAAAACGGTTTAGGCTGAGAGTTATGAAAACAATCACAGCTGATTTATTGAAACAACAATGGCTGAGTTATAAAAACTATAATGGTAATGATTGAGATAAGGAGACAATAACGGCTGAGATATTATAACTGTTATGACTGAGTTATCAACATTGACGACTGACTTATGTAAACTTACATGTAACAGTTTCTCAACACCTCAAGTGAGCGTTGTTAGCTGCGATTTTGCATCCTCTCTCCGTTCAGAAAACCATCTGGTCATCATATCCCGTATCGATTCTAGAATTCGAACTATGGGAAGACTTCTAGCATTTGACAGTGCATTGTTCATTGATTCTGCAATATTCGTTGTCATTAAATTATATCTTTCACCCGGGAAATGAACACGCGCCCACATTCGGACACCAGCTCGTTGGAGATATCCATGTAGTTCGAGATGACGTGCTTCAATCTCATTGAAAGCCTCATTAAAATCAGTTAGCCTAAAACACTTTGCCGTTTTTTTCACCAGAGGGAACAAATGTTTTCCTTTGAACTTCACCAAGATGTTCTTATACAAATGGTAAGTGCAAATTCCACGCGAAGCCAACGGATACACTTGACCAATCGCTTTCCCTATTGACTTATGTCTGTCGGAGATTATCGCAAGATATCCCTTTTTAACTTGTATATGTAAGAAGGCAACTCGCTAAAACTTTCCTCAGGAGTTCCCTGATCGATTTGCCTTGCATTCAGCAGCGTTCGATATGCCTTCCAATAACCCAACTGTCGACATCAACAAATTAATAAATCAGCCATAATATATAAATAACTCAGCCGATACATTCGAACAAGTCAGCCTTAAATAATCAATAAATGAGCCGTAGAATGTAAATAACTCAGCCTATACATACCTATAACTCAGCCATTATTATCAATAAGTCAGTCGAAACATAGTAATTACCTTTAGACTAAATTGCTTATTGAAAATGACTCCGACACTTTTAGGTTTAACATCCGGACCAAGATTACCAAGATAGTCCCTGTAAAGACATGCAAGTACATCAGCTGTTGATTGGCGGCATCTAGTAGAATGTTCCGTCACAGAACATGTGTGTTCCGAATCGTATACACGAACATGAAAATCCGGGTCATCCCCTTGTATAGATGCACGAACTCTCCAAAGACATCCTTTAACTCAACACCTAAAAACCACTTGTTTCGGATTTGAGACTGGTACATTAAAATCAAATCCATCCCTAACCGAAATAAGTTTCACGTGATTCCTGAATTGCTTTTTGCTACTGTATCGTTGTCCTACAACAATTTTTAGCGTTGACACCTCCAACCTAATAGCCTCCGGATTCATCTTCGATCCGGCAAAGTTATCATCTCTATGAGCTTTCTTCTGAGGAGGTGGAGTAGGTGGGTCTTCCACTGTACTCTGAGGCTCGCCCAATACAGAAAACTTCTCGTCATCAGACAACTCACCATCGGAGTCGTCGAAAACATCAAATCGGGTTGAAAATTCATCGTCTTCTTCTTCGTCAGATGCTACTTCGACAGCTTCTTCTTCGTTTTCTTTGTCAACGATCTTACCATAATCAAAACAAGTGCCTTCAAATCCCCCACCGCACACTTCGTATGTAGATGCTGTTTTTGAGTCTCTGCTTCGCCAAATCATACTTCCTCTAGCTCCACTAGTTTCTGTAGACTCTTTCGCCGAAAAATCTACACAGAGACGTAGCTGATCGGTTTTCCATAGCCCCAAAAAACATTGCAATTGTCGATCATTGGAGACAAAAACTGGTGGAGTATCATGTGCCATATGTTTCATTGCCTTGTTCGAGAACATGTAGCTCAGCTTTTGCTCATGTCTAAACAAGTCCAATCCGTAGTCTTCAAGAACATGCTTAACAAGCTTGTCGTGTGTTGTGCCTCCATCTATCTGCACAACTATACACCCTCTATCGTCGGAGTTAAATACATATCTCTGTGTCTTTATCCACTTACCGGACACAACTAGTATCGGCACTGGATCCATGAAAGATAATGAAGAACAAAGTGGAGAAGAAGTATAAGAACAAGGTGTGAAGAAGAAAGTGAAGAAGAAGTATAAGAAAAAGGTGAATAAGTAGGTAAATAGTTAACCAGTTGAAGAACCAGAGTCGAACGACGTTTCGTATTTCCGGAGAAAAAAGATGATGACATGGAATGCTGACATGGATGCTGCGTCCGACGTGGCAAGTCAGCCATCAAACATTACCATAACTCAGCCTAACTAAAACTCAGCCACAACATGAAAAACATTACAGTTATTAAAAAGCAAAAAAAATTGCTGCCAAACTCAGCCGCTTCATGAACTGAAAATATGTAACTCAGCCGTATCGTTTGATAAGTCAGCCGTAACTGAAAAACATTCTAGTAATTAATCTTTTGCTAATAAGTCAGCCGTTTGACGGCTGACTTGTCGATAAGTCAGCCTTTGACGGCTGAGTTATAGTTTTTTTACCATAACTCAGCCGTAACAACATCTCATAAGTCAGCCGTTTTTCATAACTCAGCCAGTCAGAAAATGGTAACTCAGCCGTGTCGTTGTGATAACTCAGTCAAAAGTTTGACAACTCAACCGTGTCGTAGCGATAACTCAGCCAAAAGTTTGACAACTCAACCATCAGGTGAAAACTCAGCCGTAACTACAGCTGAGTTATGCGCATAACTCAGCCAAATTTGATAAGTCAGCCGTAACGCTTGGCTGACTTATGAGCATAACTCAGCCACATTTTCATAAGTCAGCCGTCCGCTCTTACTTAAATGTTTTTCCGATAACTCAGCCGCAACATACCTATAACTCAGCCGCAACATACTCTATAACGCGTTACGGCTGAGTTATGGTTACACGTCAGCGATTTCTGACGTGGCGTCTGACGTGGCAGTGGCATTTTTGTAATTACGTTTTTTCCGGTAACATAAAACAGGGGCATGCTGGGTATTTTGAAAATACCCTAAACATTCTAGTAATAAAAAAGTTTTTTGTAGATTCTGGTAATATTACCTAAAATGAGTAACATTTGAGTAATTCACCCTTAAATTTACTTAAACACATTCCCCTCCTAAAGACTCTAACCTTTTCTTTATCTTTTTCTTCTCTGTTCTTTTCTTTTATCAAAACAACCAAGTCCCAAACCCAACAATTAAACCACCTAGTCCTATCTAGTTTGAAAATTGAAAACTAGAACTACACAAGGGTTTACTCTTGTCAGCTCAAACCTAACAATTTCTACAAAGCTCAATCCCAAAAAAGCCTTACACACACAAGAATAAACATGGCTTGAAAGAAGGGTTGGTTATGGGTAGGGGAAACTGATCTTAATGATTAAATCAGCTACTTGGATCAACAAGAGTGGTAAAAAGGAGAAAGATGATCCGAATATGTATATAGTATCCATGATTTTAAAGCAATGCACAAATTGATAATTAAAAATCAATATTAGGTTCTTATAAGTAGTAAATGGCATCAAATACACAACATGCTTCAACTTAGACCAGAATGCAATATAGGTGTCACACCCCACTCCCAAAATACACCAAAAGAAAGTACAAACTTGCGTAGCTATTCACATTTCTCTCCTGACCTGAAGAGGGGAAGAGAGAAGGGGGTGAGTAAAACGAGTTTACTCAGTGAGGAGATCAACTCTGCCCACTGGTCATACAGTAAACACGTTCCAAACATAAACACGACCATTAATTAGTATAGAATTAGAATGTCTAATCATCAAACAATCATCACACCGACGATATGCAACATGTAACTCATTTATACTTTTCTTTATCTCATTATCATGCAATCATACAACTTAACTATCACACTCAGAGCAAGGCCCTTGTGGCACAACTAATCCCACACTCAGAGCAAGGCCCTCATGGCACAACTACTCCCACACTCAGAGCAAGGCCCTCATGGCACAACTACTCCCACACTAACATTTTCGTTCTCGTTCTTATGCATATGCTTATGCCATTCGTAAACTTGTCCTAACATATATCCTTAAACATTAAAATCACACATTCAAGATACTAACAACCTAATTTTATCATATAAGCACAAGCCACCCAAAGACTATTCAAAAGCCTATACTTAGCAACTATCGAAGAATATATAAGGAAATATGCTACTACATAACCGCAAATACCACCCTCACCTGACTTTGAGCTGGAAAGAATTGGAAGGAAAGGCTGAAGGAGTTAGAAACAATCTGAAACTTGCAGCAGAAGAAAAAAAGTTCAACAAAGATTAGGGTTTCTGGTTTTTGACAGAAGCAGCTGATTCTTGTCTGACAAGCAACCAATGTAGAAGCTAGGGTATACCTTTCTCGGTGATAAGAATGGCTAGGTGGCTTCCCTAACACCCCTTATATCTGAAACAATCGTCAAACTGCCTTAAAGTTCACAGATATCGCCGGAATTCTTTCACCAAAACGTCAGGTTGAAACTGCAAACTGGGTTTGGCACTTAGTTAATTTTTGGGTTCAGAAAACAGTGATTTTTCTCTAACTTTGATCTTGATTTCCGGATCGACCTTACCTCGGATCGAAGTACCGTTTGTTTCTACTTCTTTATTGCAGAAAGATTTATCCAACGATACCCAACTCACAATCTGGGTCCTTCAGTTTTGACCGGAAACTGATCACCAATATCCCTACTTGACACTGATCTTTACTTCCTCTTTTTCCCTCAAAACACAGTAAACTGAACTATAAACCACTTATCCTCTCAAAACAGTAGAGAATAATATGAGAAGGTAATATAACAAGGCTAGGTTTCCTTACCCAACAAAATTGAGACGAACGGTGATGAGTGGCAGAAACGGAAATGGACGGTGGCTCCGGTGGTGGTGACAAACAACCTCTCGATAATGGTGACTTGAGTTTCAGATTTTCAGAAGCTAGAGAGAGAGCAAAGTTTGGACGTATGCTCTTAAGCGGCTGTGCCGAGGAAGACAATATATACACTACATATACACAATTACACGCTTAGGTATTTTTTTATTAGAGAAGTTGGGCTTTTCATGGGCTGGCTCGGGTCTCACAATAGGAATTCAAGACTTGGTTCAATCTTATGTTTCTAGCTACTCAACTAGCATCAAAGTACTATTTAACTTGGGCATTGGTCCTAGTTTGGTGAATTTAAACAAGCTAACAAGGCAAACTTCATCATAGATCCCTAATGCAAAAATATGAAACAGTTCTATATGAAACATGCTAAACAAGATCCTAATATGCAATGCAAACTACATGAACACTCTTTTTTTATAAAGATTTTTACAAAAAATTTCAAATTTGTTTGTTTTTTCTATGCCTTAGATGAAATGCAAATATAAACATGATTATGCTAAATTTCGAGAAAAGAAAACAAAAAACAACATCAAATACTATCTCAAACCCTCCCCTAAACTTAAATTACACAGTCCACTGTGTAAGAGAAATTTGAAAGAGGATTCAAGACTTAAAACAAAATAAAGCAAGATATGCAATGGTATTTACAATGGAAAGGTGATGTTGGTACCTTATGGGTTGTGGAAGAAGTTGTCTACAGCATCACTCATGCTGTCATAGGTGTAGTTGGGGTCTTGATGCTGGCTTGGAGATGGAGAAATAGGGAGCTTGACTATGGCCATCGACTGGCACTCGGTCGAGTGGGCCTCCGATCCTTATTTCCCTTCTCCTAATCAAATCCTCCCATTGACTTATGGAAACACCAAAGCAAAAATCAAAATACCAAAACTAGAATAATATAGACAAAGATAACTTAGGGACTTCCTCCCTAGTGAGTTTTTTTAAAGTCTCTAAGTTTGACTCTCCTTATCTTTTCAAGCCTTAGGGGCAGCCTTAAGAAACATTGTAAACTTCTCTTGTTTCTCCTTTTCTCTCTAGTACTTTTAACTCTCTGGCCATTAACTGTGAACTCACTACCATCCTTGTTGAGAAGTGTGACAGCTTCAAATGGTAAAACCTCTTTTATTTCAAAAGGACCTCCCCATCTACTTTTCAACTTCCCAGGAAATAGCTTGAGCTTTGAATTGAAAAGCAAAGCTTGATCTCCAGCCTTTATGTCCTTAATGAGAATCTTTTTATAATGGAAGGCTTTTGTCCTTTCCTTATAGATTTTGGAGCTCTCATAAGCTTCCAATCTGATCTCCTGAAACTCATGCAAATCAAGGCTTCTCTTAGCTTGTGCTGTCTCTAGATCCAAGTTCAAAAGTTTGATTGCCCATAAAGCTTTATACTCAACCTCAACTAGGAGACGGCAAGACTTTTCATAGACAAGTTGGAATGGGGTTCTTCCTATTGGTGTCTTGAAAGCTGTTCTATAAGCCCAAAGTGTTTCATCAAGTTTACTAGACCAATCTTTTCTTGTTGCTCCTACTATTCTTGATAAAATAGCCTTGATTTGCTTATTTGACACTTCAACTTGCCCACTTGTTTGAGGATGATATGCTGTAGACACCTTTTGTTTAACTCCATACTTCCTTAGCATTCCTTCAAAGATCTTGTTGATGAAGTGTGTCCCTCCATCACTAATCACAACTCTTTGAATTCCATATCTTGGGAAGATTATGGTCTTGAAAAGCTTTACAACCACCTTATGATCATTAGTAGTGCTTGCAATGGCCTCTACCCACTTGGAGACATAGTCTACTACTACCAATATGTATACATTTCCATTTGAAGGAGGATTAAAAGGTCCCATGAAATCAATTCCCCACACATCAAATACCTCAACCTCTAGAATTGGATTTTGGGGCATTTCATTCCTTCTTGTGATATATCCCATTCTTTGGCAGGCATCACACTTAGTAATGAACTTGTGAGTATCTTTGAACAATGTAGGCCACCATAAACCAGCTTGTAGAAATTTTTGGGTAGTTTTGAAGGTTGCAAAATGACCTCCATAAGCAGAACCATGACAATGTCCCAACACTTCTTCAACTTCATTCTCTGCTATACACCTCCTAAACAGTCCATCTGATCCCTTTTTGTATAAGTAAGGTTCATCCCAATAGTAACCATTGATGTCAGACTATACCCATTTGATCTTGCTCGAGCAGTAGATCGAGTTTCTTCGATTTGCATCAGTTTCTCCTCAAGCATTGAATCATCGATTGGAATTTCCTCCTCTATCCTCATCCTGGACAAATGATCAGCCACTCCATTCTCTATACTCTTCTTATCAACTATTTTCATGTCAAACTCTCGGAGAAACAAAATCCATCTTAACAACCTTGGTTTGGTATCCTTTTTTGAGTAGATGTGCCTCAAAGCAGCATGATCAATATACACAATTACCTTGGATCCTATTAAGTAGCTCCTGAATTTTTCAAAGGCAAATACCACTGCAAGAAGCTCCTTCTATGTTGTTGAATATCTCCCTTGAGTCTCATCTAAGGTTCTACTAGCATAGTGAATAACATGCAGCTTCTTAGCTTTTTTTCTGACCCAGAACTGCTCCTACTGCAAAGTCTGATGCATCACACATAATCTCAAATGAGAGATCCCAGTTTGGGGCTTGGACTATTGGAGCTGATATCAAGGCAGCTTTGATCTCCTTAAAAGCCTTCAAGCAATCTTCATCAAAGTTGAATTCAGTCTCTTTACAAAGCAACCTTGTCAATGCCAGCTATCTTTGAAAAGTCTTTGATGAATCTTCTGGAGAACCCAACATGACTTATTATGTCCTAGACTGTCTTTGGTGGTTGAAGCTGGACCATGACTTTAATCGTTGCTTTATCAACCTCAATACCCTTCTCTGAAATCTTGTGGCCAAGAACTATTCCTTCTTCAACCGTGAAGTAACACTTCTCCCAGTTCAAAACCAGATTTGTCTCTTCACATCTCTTTAAAACCCTGCATAGATTTGCAAGACAAGAAGAAAAAGAATCTCCATAGACAGAGAAGTCATCCATAAAAACTTCAACAACATCCTCAATAAAATCAGAGAAGATATACATCATGCATCTTTGAAAAGTTGTTGGAGCATTACATAATCCAAATGGCATCCTCCTATAGGAAAAGGTACCATATGGACATGTGAATGTTGTCTTCTCTTGATCATTAGGATGAATAGGAATTTGGAAAAATCCAGAGTATCCATCCAAGAAACAGTAATGGGTATGATTGACTAGTCTTTCCAACATTTGATCAATAAATGGAAGAAGAAAATGGTCTTTTCTAGTTGCAGAATTAAACTTCCTATAATCAATGCACATTCTATGTCCTGTTATAGTTCTAGTAGGAAGTAATTCATCATGATCATTCTTTATTACAGTAATTGCTCCTTTCTTAAGGACACAATGTACTGGTGAGACCCAAGTACTATCAGAGATAGAATAGATCACACCAACACCAAGCAACTTAATAATCTCCTTCTTTCACTACTTATTTTCGGTTGGGGTTAAGCCTTCTTTGAGGTTCAATGCTTGAGTAGGATTCATTTTCAAGGTGGATTCTATGCATGCAGAGGCTAGGTGAAATTCCTTTAATATCATCCAAAGAATAAGTAATAGCCTTCCTATACTTCCTTAACTCAATAACTAGCAAATCAAGTTCTTCTCTACTCAATTTAGCATTCACTATTAAAGGATAAGTAGAGTTCATACCTAGAAAAGCGTACCTTACCCCAGATGGGAGAGGTTTTAGTTCTATCTTTGGTGCTTTTAGCTCAAACCAGTCATCTGTGAGAGTTTCGGCAGGGTGCTCGGTCGAGTGGTGTTGGTGCTCGGTCGATTGCATGCTCGAGTAGGTGGTCGAGCTCTCTGTATTTGCTATCTGAACAGACCAGACTTCCTCTCTTTATGCTGGTAGCCCCTCAAACGCTTCTGGATTGTTAAAATTTCTGTGGGAGTCCAGTATCTCTTCATAAGCTTTGGTTTCTTTGTAGATGAACCCTTCTTCTCCACTTTTGGTCAAAACAGTCCTAAGGTGATCTTGTTCTGCTAGCTCTTCCATCAATTCTCCTGCTAATTTGTCCATTTCTTCCACCCAAAAGACTTGTCCTCCAATTGTTGGTTTCTTCATAGCCTCTACAATGTCAAATGTCATTATGAGGTCCTCTCCCAAGTTGAGATCAATCTTCCTCTTTCTCACATCAATTATTGCTCCTGCTGTGGATAAGAAAGGTCTTCCCAAGATCAAAGGATCTTTTGGTTCTTCATCCATTTCCAAGACTACAAAGTCTGTTGGGACTTCCACTGTTCCAACTCTAACTGGCAAGTTTGGATCTTGTTTGCATCAACTGACTCGATCACTGACTCGAACTGACACTCGGTGAAGCACTGGCTCGAGTTGAAGACTGAACCGACTGGGACGAGAAGACTTGACTGAATCTGGGTTGTTGGCTCGATCAGGTACTCGATCGTGCAGACGGTCGAGTGCTGGGTCGAGTTAGTACCTGAGACTCAAAACAACCAAGCAGATGAAGATTCATAATCCGTAGTGATCAAAGGAACAATAGAACTTAATCTTAGACTTGTGTAAATCCTAAATGTCACAAGCAAACACTCAAATGGCAACGTCGCCAAATTGAAACTAGATCTTTTGTGTGGTGTGATGATGATGAATGAAGATAGTGATGATGAATGAACAGGTGGATGCAAGGTGTTTCAATTACCCTTATGTTGTTGTAGCATAAAGGATGTCAAACCATAATGATTTTGATGCAAGCAATCAGGATGTGAACATCTATCTAAGTCAAGCCAAATATGATGATGATTTAATACTAGTAACCTAATGACGATAATGAAATGCAGAATGTAAAACTATCTAGATGAAAGACAAAATGCAAAGTGAACAATGTACACAAAGTAGTAATGATACTAACAAGAACAAGAACTACACTAATGCAAGGCAATGAAAGTAACAAGATCAAACATAAATGAAATGAATGCAACATGCATGAAACAAGAATTAAACAAGAATTGAAACAGAAAGTTTCAGGACATAAACAAGAACATTGGATGGTGCTCGAGCAAGCACTCGATCGAGTACTAGGTCGAGTGGGTCGAATACGTAGAACAGAGCCAGAAACAACAATCAAAACATAGCAAAACACAAGTAAATCAAACAACAAGCGATTAACAGTATTCAAACAGAGAAATCAATAGACAAAGAAGGTCCTAACGATGGATTCATGGGCTGGACTCAAGCTATGGTTATCTAAACTGATCAACAAACATCAATCAACAATGAGCTATCTCTAGACAATGATCTTCTAATACTTGCTAATCCATTCTCATGACAATAGCAATCAAGTTTAGATACTCTTAGACCTAGTTCTCACTAGCTAAGACATACAAAAACAGGCATTAAACAACTAGATCATTACATGTCAAAAATCACTTTAAACAACCAATCTCTTGGGCTAAGCATGATAATCTCTAGCATTAGCTTTATATAACAACTTAAACAATTGTATGATGTTAAGAAGCTTAAGATCTATCCTTACCTTCTCAGTATAAGAACATCATAGAGCACATCTAATCTAGAAGAGATATATAAACAAGCAAGCTTGACCAATCTAAACAACCATAAGCCTTATCCAACCTAATCCATCCTTAAGATCCTAACACACTACTTAAATTGACTAAACATGATGAACAAAATCATAAACCTAGAAATCATTGAAACTTGCATGATTAGATAGATGAGATGAAGATCTACAATATTGAAGAAGAAATCAAACTCGAATTCTTAATACTTAGAAAGTTATGGAACCAACAAGTATCAAAGATTTATGAGAAAATACAAAAGGTGGCTAATGATATAAGCAAAAAGTAAACATTTCCCAAAAGGGTAAAATCTAGGTTTCTTAGATATTTTTCTCTCAAAAGTGGCTTATTTGTGGCCATAGAGTACAAGGGGTTTGTATAGGAGAGAGGGGAAGCCCTAAAATGGCTCGAATACAAAATAGGAAGGCGGCTTGGTCAAATCGACCATGTGCTCGGTTGAGTGCTTGCTTGAGTGACCTCTTCTTCTGCTTCTTCCAGCCGGTCGAGTCCCTCTCCGAACACAGTCAAGTGTCTGGTCGAGTGTGGTGGTCGAGTGCACTTCCAGACTTGGTTCTTTCTGCTCTAGCTCCTTTGTCTTCTTCACTAGATGGCTCAAATCCTCCTCAGCATCCTTCCATACTCCTTAGGATCCAAAATCACCTGCTTATGCTAAAACTATGCAAATACAATTCAATTCTGCTCTAATTCATAAACATTCCTAAAGCTACTCAATAATGGCCAAACATGATTGAACATCATGCAAAAGATGTGAATATACTAAGGTAAAACAAGGTGAAATATATGAACATCAATCTGTTTAAGAACAAATCCACACAAGTCTCCAAACTTTCCAATGCTCAATACTCAAAAACACAAAACTTCAAACAAGCATACTAAAAGAAATGTAGAAGATATTTACATAAGGATACCATGGGAATTCCTCCCAAGTGTGCTTGTTTTACGTCTCTAAGCTTAACGTTACCACGCCGCTTAGCCGTCTTGAGGTTCTGAGAGAGAAACAGTTTTTCCCTCCTCAATGAAATCATTGTCCAAGTAGTGTTTCAACTCAGACCATTAACCACAAACTCTTTTCCAGCCTTGTTCAGCAACACCAAGGCTCCATAAGTGTTGGTACCACGATCGGTCACCTCGGATTATGGGCCAGGGCCCATAATGAACAAGTAATATGGGCCGAGGCCGTAAACAGGACCGGTCCATTAAGCCCGACCATGAGAAGCGAAGTGAAGGGAAATGGCAAAGCAAACCACTTCGGAGCTCAGGGAAGCGGTCAAAGATTCCTTTAATTAATTGTATTAAATAAGAGTGCGAGAATTACACAGTAAATATATATGGCATTAATTGTAATCTAGCAGTATAAGTATGAGAAGCGGGGAGATTGTAATGGGGATCTAAAAACTTTCTATCTGACAATAATACTCATTTTTACCTCGCATAAGTTACTGCTTTTCCTGATTCAGTTCGGAACTAGAATGGTGGTAAACACCCCCCACTCAGAAAACACTCCGAGAAGAGAGAGTCATTCTCAGTACTCACAATAAGGTCGAGCTTCCTTGATCTTAAACGGTCCTGACCAGCGGGACTTGAGCTTTCCCGGTAATAGCTTCAAGCGGGAATTGAAAAGCAACACCAAATCTCCTTCCTTGAAAACCCTTGGAAGAATTCTTTTGTCATGGAATGCTTTTGTCCTCTCCTTGTAGATCTTTGAACTCTCATAAGCTTCAAGAAGGATTTCCTCTAACTCATTCAATTGCATCAAGCGTTTCTCAGTAGCACTCTTAATATCAAAGTTAAGAAGCTTGACTGCCCACATTGCCTTATACTCTAATTCAACTGGCAAATGACAAGACTTTCCATTGGGAAGGTTGAATGGAGTGGTTCCAATTGGTGTCTTGTAGGCAGTGATGTATGCCCATAAAGCATCATCGAGTTTCTTTGCCCAATCTTTCCTTGTGATACCAACTGTTTTCTCAAGAATTAACTTGATTTCCCTATTTGAAATCTCAACCTGAACACTAGATTGGGGATGGTAAGGTGTAGCAACCTTATGTTTCACTCCATGCTTCTTGAAAAGACTCTCAAAGATCTTGTTGATAAAGTATTTTCCTCCATCACTAATGAACACTCTTGGAATACCAAACCTTGGAAATATGATTGTCTTGAACAACTTCAACACTACCTTTGCATCATTGGTAGGACTAGCTATGTCTTCCACCCATTTAGAGACATAATCAACAGCCACAAGCATGTAGTTATTACCATATGAAGAAGGAAATGGTCCCATAAAGTCTATACCCCATACATCAATCACTTCAACCTCTAAAAGAGGAGTTTGTGGCATTTCATTCCTCCTGCTGATGTTTCCTTTTCTTTGACATGAATCACACTTGGAGATAATCTCTTGAGTGTCCTTGAACATAGTTTGCCACCACAAACCAGCTTGAAGAATCTTTGCGACTGTCTTGATTGTAGCAAAATGACCTCCATAGGCTGCTTCATGACAAAGTTCTACTAAACCTTCTATCTCTTTTTTGGCAACACAATTTCTATAAATCTTGTCCTTACAAAGAGTGTAGAGTTAAGGTGAATGCCAATAGTAGTTGTTGATGTCCTTGAAGAACTTTTTTTCTAGCATAACCAACGAGATTTGGTGGCTCTAGACCACAAGCAAGATAGTTAACATAATCAGCGTACCAAGGACCATTCCCTTCCAACCTCATGACTTCTCCAAGGTTTTTCCAAGTCTGATGGCTCTTGTCAAGGTGTTGAATTGCCATTATCTGCTCTTCAGGAAGTGCATCATTGATTGGAATCTCATTGTCAATCTTTAATCTTGATAGATGATCAGCTACTCCATTCTCAGTACCCTTCTTGTCTTTAATCTCCAAATTAAACTCTTCAAGTAGCAATATTCATCTCAACGGCCTTGGTTTAGAATCCTTCTTTGCTAAAAGATGTCTCAATGCTTCATGATCAGTATGAACAACTACCTTTGAACCCACCAAGTATGACCTGAACTTTTCAAATGCAAAAACAATAGCAAGGAGCTCCTTCTCTGTTGTACCATACTTGACTTGAGCTTCATCCAAAGTCCTACTTGCATAGTATATAACATGAAGCTTCTTATCTTTTCTTTGACCAAGCACTGCCCCAACTGTATAGTCACTAGCATCACACATGATTTCAATGGCAAATTCCAATCTAGAGCTTGAACTATTGGAGCACTAACCAATTCTTCCTTTATCTTCTTGAAAGCTTGAAGACACTCCTCATCAAACTCAAATTCAACATCTTTACACAGCAATCTTGTAAGAGGTCTAGCAATCTTTGAGAAGTCTTTAATGAACCTTCTATAGAACCCAGCATGACCCAAAAAGCTTCTTATTCCCTTGACTGAAGTTGGTGGTGCTAAATTGGTCATCACATCAATTTTATCTCTATCAACTTCAATACCTTTCTCTGAAATCTTATGCCCCAACACAATTCCTTCTTTCACCATGAAGTGACACTTCTCCCAATTTAAGACCAAATTTGTTTCCTCACACCTCTTTAAAACTCTTCACAAATTAGAAAGACAACCAGAAAAGAATCTCCATAGACGGAGAAGTCATCCATGAAAACCTCCACAACATCCTCAATTAGATCAGAGAAATTTGACATCATGCATCTTTGGAAAGTAGCTGGAGTATTACATAATCCAAATGGCATCCTTCTATAAGCAAAAGTGCCATAGGGACATGTGAAATTAGTATTTTCCTGATCATTGGGATGTATGGAGATTTGAAAGAAACCAGAATAACCATCAAGAAAGCAATAATAATTGTGACTAGCAAACCTCTCTAACATCTAATCAATAAATGGTAAAGAAAAGTGATCTTTCTATATGCAGCATTAAGTCTCCTATAATCGATACACATGCGATGTCCAATTATAGTTCTAGTAGGAATTAACTCATCGTGATCATTCTTGACAACAGTAACTCCTCCTTTCTTTGGCACCACATGTATAGGTGAAACCCATGTACTATCCGATATAGGATATATGATACCAGCATCAAGGAGTTTAAGAATCTCTTTCCTCACCACATCTCTTAGGTTAGGGTTTAACCTTCTTTGTGGTTCAATGGAAGTCATTGATTCACCATCTAAATGAATTCTATGCATGCAAAGAGTTTCAGAAATTCCTTTAATATCATCAAGTGAATAACCAATAGCTCTCCTATACTTTTTTAATTCACCTAGAAGAGTAACATTTTCTTGTTCACTAAGTTCTTCATTGATAATGACATGATAAGTAGAGTTTGTACCAAGAAAAGCATACCTTAGCCCCTTAGGGAGTGGTTTAAGTTCAATCTTGGGTGATTTAAGCTCACTCCAATCTTCATTTGAGTTTACTTCAACTGAACACACCACTTGCTCAGTTAACTCAAGGAAGCCTCTATCATCATTAATAGGCTTGTGAGAGTCAAGAATCTTTTCATACCCTTCACTATCTTCCTTTAGTAAACCAAACTCTCCTTGTTTAATTGTCAAAGTGCTTTGGAGCTCATCTCCTATGGCCAATTCCTCCAAAAGCTCATCAGCTAAAGCTTACATCTTCTCAATGTAGAAAACTTGACCATCAATCGTAGGCTTCCTCAGCACTTGGTTGATGTCAAAACTCAAAGCTTCATTTCCCAAATTCAATTGAATCTTCCCACTCTTCACATCAATCATTGTTCCTGCAGTTCTTAAAAATGGGCGCCCCAAAATGAGTGGACCATTTGGTTCTTCATCCATTTCAAGCACAGCAAAGTCGGTTGGTATTTCAAAATGGCCAATCATCACTAGTAAGTCGTCAAGCACTCCTACTGGTGTTCTAACTGACCTATCTACAAGAACAAGGGTGATCATACATTTCTTGTAGTGTGTGAAACCTAGTCTTTTGGCAACTAAGAGAGGCATCAAGCTCACACTAGACCCAAGATCACACAAACAATGGCTAAAAGATAGAGGTCCCAATGTGAAAGAGAGAGTGAATCTACCAGGATCTTCAAGCTTCTTTGCTACTACCTTTTGAATAATAGCACTACACTCATGAGTTAAGATGACCTTTCCTTGTAGAGCTTTCTTCTTCTCCATAACTGCATCCTTGAGGAACTTGTTGTATGATGGGTTCAACAAGAATGCATCAATGATAGGCATTGTAATAGCAACATTCTTCATTTGTGCATCAAACATAGCTCTATACTTGTCCACTTGTTGCTTCTTAAACCTACCAGGAAATGGCAATCTTGGTTCATAGGGTGGATGCACAAATAGAGTTTCTTTAGTAACACCTTTACTTTTCTTGAAAACTTCATCAATGGTCTTATCTTTCTTTGGTTCCTCAACCACTTTACTCTTCCCTTTGTCAACCCCAACTTCTTCAGCTTCTTTGTCTTTACCTAAGTCTTTCGCTATCAACTCATCCTCATCCTCAATCTCAACCACTACCTCCCCTCATTTACGCTTAATTCCCTTATTGAGCTCATTAGTAGGTAGTTGCTTACCACTTCTCAGCATTATGGCATTGATGAACTCCTTTGGGTTTGCATCAAGTTTCCCTGGTAATGAACCCATTTGTCTTGTTGAAGAGGAAGATACCTCCCCTCATTTACGCTTAATTCCCCTATTGAGCTCATTAGTAGGTAGTTGCTTACCACTTCTCAGCATTATGGCATTGATGAACTCCTTTGGGTTTGGTTCAAGTTTCCCTGGTAATGAACCCATTTGTCTTGTTGAAGAGGAAGAAGCTTATCCCTGGACCTCTGTTTGCAACCTCTCAATCTTAGCATTTAACTCACCATAGACATTTTCAACCTTGTTGTGCATCTTTCATTTGTGTGGCAAGTTCAATGGCACCTCTTCCTTGTCCCTCTAGGAGTTGCCTAAGTAGAGAATTTGTGTCATCTACTTGACCTTGAGGATGTGGTGCATTCATTTATTGCTGAGGTTGGGAATAGGTTTGAGGCTTGTCTTTGTAGTTCCCTTGAGGTATAGGCTGATAGTTGGGTTGGGAAGGAAAACCAAGAGGTTTTTGTGGTGGATAAGTCTGATCTTTTGGGTTCTCCACATTGGTGCTGTGGTAAGAGAGGTTACGGTGGTTGCGGTAATTAGGATTGAACTTGTTATACCCTTGGCTACCTACATAGTTGACTTCCTCCTGACCCTTAACACAAGCTTTCATACCTTCTTGATAAAGTTAACATTCATTGATAAAGTGAACTTGCTTTTGATTTGCCATAACCATCTTATCCATCTTGTCATTCAAAGCTTTATCTCCTTGCGGTGCTGCTCATTCATATCAGTATAGTCCCTTGGTGTTCTATCATAATACTCTTCATAGTTCCCATCACTTTGAGCAAGATTCTCAACCAACAACATTCCTTGTTCTCCATTTTGACCCAAGAAGTTTTCATTGCTTGTTGTATCAAAAAGCATTCTATACTTAGGCAAGACTCCTCTATAGAGTGTACTCAACTGTGACTCCTTGGAGAAACCATGATGTGGACATTGAGAGATATACCCCTTGAATCTTTCCCATGCTTCACAAAAACTCTCATTCCCCTTTTGAGCAAAACTTTATATTTCATTCCTTAGTCTTGTTGTTCTTGTAGTAGAGAGGAATTTGGATAAGAAAGTCTTCTTACATTGATCCCAGGAGGTAATAGTGTTGTGAGGCAGATTTGTTTCCCAAATGTGAGCCTTGTCACCAAGAGAGAACGGGAAGAGGCGTAGCTTGAAGGCATCTTCAGAGATACCATTGATCTTAATAGTCCCACAAAACCTATCAAATTGATCCAGGTGATCAAGTGGGTCTTCTATTGCCAAACCATGAAATTTTGATCCATGCACCATGTTGATAAGATTGGCTTTGATCTCAAAGTGATTGTTCTAAACTGGTGGAGCTCTAATACCATTGCGGTGTCCATTGACATTTGGTGCATCATAAGCTCCAATGAGAGGGGGTTGTCTTGGTACATGGTTTGGAAATCTATCATCATTGGGCTGGTAATTTCCATTATGACCAGCAACAGGAGGAGTGTTGTTGTCCATAGCTTGTCTTGCTAACCGGCGATTCTCTCGCTCAAAACGGTAGATGTCGTCAACACGCTCAATCAAGTCTGCTTGGCCTTGACTTCTCAAATTCACACACCTTGCAAAAGAGAATTCAAAACACCAAAACAAGCAAACTACGTAACAATGTAAAGTAAATGAACTACGTAACAACGTAACATATATATATATATATATATATATATATATATATTTTTTTTTATTTGTGGGAGTAATGTATGAAATTATTGGATAGAAGTGATTTTTGAGTTAAATGACCTTTAATGTCTTTAAAGTGAGTTAAATAATAATAAACTTTTATATGTGTATTGACTTTTTAAAAAGGAATATAGTATTACCAAATTTATGACCAAGTGTTTCCTTCCAAATTTGAAGTGATATAGTATTTTAGTTTTCTTATATGATTTTATGAACTTCAATGTAAAAGTTTTTCAAAGTAATAAGTACACTCACTGAATGAATTATAAAATTTGGAGAAATGTTTATTTCGTTTAATCATCTGCTCTTTTAAATAAATTAAATAAGTATGTTGTTATTCCTACAAATAGAACAACATATATTATAGTTTAACCATGGAGTTAAGCAATGAAAATGGAACTTGTGATTGCAAGACAAAATGCTTATATGTTACACATTGATCGTTTAAAAATGAATAGGAACATCTAATTTTCAAATAAAGTTGATTGTTTTGTTAAAACCAACATATGTGAATTTAAATTTAACTATGCAAACTAAAAAAATAAATATGAACAGATTAGAAAGGCAAGAAATATAAAAGAAATATTTTTTTATATAAATAAAATAAAAATTGAAAACAATGTTAAATATATATAATACTTTCTACATTAAAATATAGAATCAAACTCTTACAAGTTACAACACATATGAGATATAACAACATTTGATATTGGTAGGAGAGGAGGAGAGAATGTTTACTATAAGATAGTAATCCAAATTAAATAATGGAGATGAATCTTTAAAAAATAGAACAATGTAATATATATATATATATATATATAATACTTTCTAAATTAAAATATAGAATCAAACTCTTACAACACATATGAGATATAACAACATTTGATATTGCTGGGAGAGGAAGAGAGAATGATTACTTATAAGATAATAATCCAGATTAGATAAAGGAGATAAATCTATTAAAATAAGAAAAATGTAAAATATATATCATGTAGTCTCTAAAATTAAAATTTAGCATTAACAATTTACAATGATATTTCATTTTTTTTTTTTACAACCCATACAACAAAGATAACAAATCAAAAATAACAAAAAGAAAACGAAAAATGATTTGAGGTATTGTAGAAGAGAATGAGAGAATGTGAAAATGAGATAGTAAAAGAATGTCAATATGAGAGAATGATAGATTGAGAGAATGCTTATTTATATAATAAGAAATGATGGAAGTTACATTTAGAACTATGGAGTTACAATAGTAATTTATTGTGTTTGAATAGAATTGAGTGGTAGAATATGATTAATGCATAATTTATTTTATTTTCAGTTATAATTTTATTTTAATGTGTGAGTTAAATGTATTGTGTTTATTGGATCTTAAATATTGTTTAAAGCAATTAGAAAGTGAAACATGGTATTTTGGTGGTGGATAGTGAATGTGTGTGCAATGTGTATGATATGAAATGATGATGGGTGTTTCAATTCCCCTTATGCAGTTGCAGTATAAGAGGTGTCAATCCAGTCTGAGTGCTTGTGAACAATCAAGATATGCATATGAATCTAAGTTAAGCCAAATATGAAAGGATGTTTGTCACTAACAATCCTATGATGATAATGATGAAAAGCAGAAAGTAAACTACAAGAACTAGGAACTAAATGCAAATAAGACAGTATGATTATGATCTAGAAACAGAAACAGAAACTGTAAATACTAGAATGGAACTAATGCAAGGCAAGTAATGAACTAAACTCTAAGTGAATGCAATGAAAATGCAACAGGAATGAAACAGGAATGAAACAAGACAAACACAAAACATAAACAAGAAATCTGGGGAACAGCTCGATCAGCACTCGACCGAGTGTAGGTCGAGTGGGTGGTCGAGTGGGGTAAAAACGTGAAAACAGAGCAAGACAAGAAAAACAGAGCAATGCTAAATCAGATCAAACAACAAGCAAACGATGATATTTAAACTAAGAATTCAATGGACAAAGAAGGTTCCTGAGGATGGATTCATGGGATAAACTAATCATTGTGGTGATCTAACTTAATCAACAAATCTCAAGCAAAGCTATGAGCTGACCTCTAGACATACTAATCTAAGACAAGTCTCTCCCACTCTCATGGTCAAGAGACAATCAAACCTATGCAATCCTAGACTTGCTCTCACAATGAAAAGAATCTACACAAGCAGGCATTAAGCAATACATCTCAAACCAAACAAGACCCCTAATCTCTTAGCAAGCCTAATGGTAAGCTCTAGATCTAGCCTTATCTATGCTTTCTAAACATTGGTGTGATGCTAAAAAGCTTAAGATCAGATCCTACCCTCTCAGATATAGAATCAGCATTAAGAACATCTAGCCTAGAAGAGATCTACAACAATCAAGCTTGATCAAATCAGATACACCACAAGATCAATCTATCCTAACCCATCCTCAAGATCCTAAGGTAACTACTCAAAGCAAGACATGATCAAACAAATCATAAACCCAGAAATTATTGAAACTTGCATGATTAGATAGATAAGATAAAGATCTACAACTTTAAAGAAGAAATCAAACTCAGATTCTCAATACTTAGAAAGTTATTGAACCAACAAGTATGAGAAGATTTCTCTTTTTTAAGAACAAGATCCAAAAATATAAGAAAAGGCAAAAGGAATAATATTCCTAAAAAGGTAAAAACTAGGTTTCTGAAAAGCTGACTAAAAATCTAGGAAAAGAGAGAGAGAGTGTTGGTGGCTGCAGTACAAGTCTTTATATAGTGGGGAAGGTGGAAGCCCTAAAATTGGGAAAAGTCAAAGTGGTCCACGGATCGGTCAACTCGACCAGTGCTCGGTCGAGTGACCGATCGAGCTGGCTTCCCTGGCTTAACTCCACTCGGTCGAGTCCATCTCCCACTCGGTCGAGTGCTTGGTCGAGCTGGACTCCGGGTCTTGGTTCTTCAGCCTTAACTCCCTTGTTTCCTCCTTATGACTGCTTCACATCTCTTCTACTTTGCTTCAATGCTCCTTAAGCTCCAAAATCACCTGTTTATGCATGAAAAGATGCAAATGCAATGCAACTACACTCTAATGCAAGATTGGTCCTAAAGCTACACAATAAGAGTGAAAATGGATAGAAAAAGATGCAAAAGATGTGAATAAACTAAGGGAAAACATGGTAAAATATATGAACATCAACACCCCCAAACTTAGTCTTTGCTTGCCCTCAAGCAAACAAACAAGACATAAGAAGGTAAGTGAGGTTTAAAAATGGGATCTCAGCTCCTAAAGCTTGCAAATAGACCATCTAGAATCAATGTCCAAGTTACTAGTACTATGATGCAAGTTGAATGAGCTGGAAATAAAGACTTTAGACAAACATTTCACAACCTTTATTGACTTGAACCTTAGATATCCACATGCATTCAAATTAACCATTTCCTTTAACATTCATTAATCAAGAACATGAATCAATTATATGCAATGCTTAAACTCATTTGGCTTGGCAATAAAGGGTTTTGAGACAATGATGGTCTCTTTTAAGAGTGGGGTTTGTCAAATTCAAGGTTCTCTCATAAAAATGGATTGAGCTTTAGAAGAATGCTAAAGGTAAGAACACCTAGACACATACAAGAATAAAACCTTGTCTACCCAAAGGCACCCAAAGTGTTTATCCTAACATTCTAAACCCAAATGATCCTAGTGCTACCCTTTAACTTCTTCTTTTCTCTTTAACCCTTTTCTCTTTTGGTTTTCAAGTCTTAGGAGAGGTTTCTTATTTGATCTTTCTAGTGGGATGGGGGATTCTTTCTTATTGCTATGGTTCTCTTTTCTTCTTATTCTTAAGACACTTAAGCTTTTTGCTAAACTGCTCTTTGCTTTCTTTTCTTTTTCTTTAACTAGAACCATCTTAGATAACATTTTCTTACTTCCCATCCTTTCACTAGACTTTTAGCTTTAACTTAAACACATTCCTCTCCTAAAGACTCTACCCTTTTTCTTTCTCTTTTCTTTCTTTTCTTTTTATAACAGCCAAGTCCCAAACCCAACAAGTGAACAACCTAGTCCTATCTAGTTTGAAAAATGCAAACTAGATCTACACAAGGTCTTATTCCTGTCAGTTCAAACCTAACACTTTCTACCAAGCTCAATCCCAAAAAGGCCTCACACACACAAGAATAAACATGGCTTGAAAGAAAGGTTTGGTTAAGGGGTAGGGGAAACTGATCTAAAAGTGAAATCAGCTACTTGGATCAACAAGAGTGGTAAAAAGGAAAAAGATGATCCAAATATGTATATGGTATCCATGAGTTTAAAGCAATGCACACATTGATAATTACAAGTCAATATTAGGTTCTTATAAATAGGAAATGGAATCAAATCACAACATGCTTCAACTTAGATCAGCAACAATGCAAGAATTCAATGCTTGGTTCAATCTTATGCTTCCTACTACTCAACTAGCATCAAAGTACTAATAACTTGGGCATTGATCCTAGTCTAGTGAATTAAGCAAGCTAACAAGGAAATTCTCATCATAGATCCCTAATGCAAATATTATACAATTCTACATGAAACATGCTAAACAATATCCTAATATGCAATGCAAACTACATGAACACTCTTTTTTTATAAAGATTTTTCAAAATTTTTCAAATTTTTATGGTTTTTCTATGCCTTAGATGCTAATGTAAATGCTAACATGATGATGATAAAAATTTGAAATAAGAAAACAAAACACAACATCAAATGCTATCTAGAACCCTCCCCCAAACTTAAATCACACAGTCCCTGTGTGTAAAAGTTGTGAGAAGATTCTAGACTAAAAACAAAACACAACACAAAACACAATATGAAATGCTATGGTATAAACAAGGAAAGGTGATGATGGTACCTTAGGGATTGTGGAAGAAGTTGACCACATCCATTTGCATGCTATCATAGGAGTAGTTGGGGTCTTCCTGATGGCTTGGAGAAGGGCTTTGGGGCAGCTCGACTATGCCAATCGAGTGGGACTCGGTCGAGTGCTGGTTCGAGTGGGGGGGTCGAGCTGGGTTGCGAGCCTCCGCTAGCTGTCCCTTCCTGTTCTATTCAGACTCCCTAGCTTGCCTATCCATGAAAAAACTAAAGCAAAAATCAAAATACTAAGATTCCAAGTCAATATTTACAAAGATACCTTAGGGACTTCCTCCCTAGTGAGCTTGTTTAAAGTCACTAAGCTTGACTTCTATGGTACTTCAGGCTTGAGGGGCATCTTTGAGAAGCAGTGAGCACTCCTCATGTGTCTCCTTCTGTCCTAAATATTTCTTAATCCTCTGACCATTTACTGTGAACTCACTGCCATCCTTGTTGAGAAGTGTGACAGCTCCATATGGCAAAATCTCTTTTATTTCAAAAGGGCCTCCCCATCTACTCTTTAGCTTCCCAGGGAACAACTTGAGTCTTGAATTGTAAAGCAGAGCTTGATCTCCAGGCTTAAGGTCCTTGATGATAATCTTCTTATCATGGAAGGCCTTAGTCCTTTCCTTGTAAATTTTGGAGTTTTCATAAGCTTCCAATCTGATTTCCTCAAGTTCATGCAGATCAAGGCTTCTCTTAGCTTGTGCTGTCTCAAGGTCCAAGTTCAGGAGTTTGATTGCCCATAGAGCCTTGTATTCAACTTCAACTGGAAGGTGACAAGACTTTCCATACACAAGCTGGAATGGGGTTCTTCCTATAGGAGTTTTAAAAGCTGTTCTATAAGCCCAAAGTGTCTCATCAAGTTTATTGGACCAATCCTTCCTTGTTGCTCCTACTATTCTTGATAGAATGGCCTTGATCTGTTTGTTTGACACTTCAACTTGCCCACTTGTCTGAGGGTGATAGGCTGTAGACACCTTGTGCTTAATTCCATACTTCCTTAGCATTCCTTCAAAGATCTTATTGATGAAATGGGATCCTCCATCACTGATCACAACTCTTGGGATTCCATACCTTGGAAAGATTATGTTCTTGAAAAGTTTGAGAACTACCTTGTGATCATTAGTGGGACTAGCAATGGCCTCCACCCATTTGGAGACATAGTCTACTGCTACTAGGATGTAGGCATTCCCATTTGAAGGTGGATTAAAGGGTCCCATGAAATCAATTCCCCACACATCAAATATCTCAACTTCAAGAATTGGATTCTGGGGCATCTCATTCCTTCTTGTGATGTTCCCCATCCTTTGGCAGGCATCACATTTTGTGATAAACTTGTGAGTATCTTTGAACAATGTAGGCCACCATAGACCAGCTTGTAAAACCTTTTGGGCAGTCTTGAAAGTTGCAAAATGACCTCCATAAGCTGAACCATGGCAATGTCCTAGCACTCCTTCAACTTCATTCTCTGCTATGCATCTCCTAAACAATCCATCTGATCCCTTTTTGTATAGGTAAGGTTCATCCCAATAGTATCCATTGATGTCCTTGAGAAGTTTCTTCTTCCTATAGGGGTCCATGTCTGATGGGATCTCTTCACATACCTTGTAGTTGACTATATCAGCATACCAGGGTAGATCCTCACTCTCAAGTGCCATCCACTCCTCCATTTCGTCCTGCTCGACCGGGTCGCCAAACTCACTCGGTCGAGTGAGTGCTCGAGTGGCTGGTCGAGCTGGCTGCCGGTTGTTCCAAGTTGCATCAGTTTCTCCTCAGGCATTGAGTCATCAATTGGAATATCCTCCTCTATCCTCATCCTTGACAAATGATCAGCTACTCCATTCTCTATCCCTTTCTTATCAACTATTTCCATGTCAAATTCTTGGAGAAGCAAAATCCACCTCAATAACCTTGGTTTGGTATCTTTCTTTGAGTAGATGTGCCTCAAGGCAGCATGATCAGTGTACACAATCACCTTGGACCCTACTAAGTAACTTCTGAACTTTTCAAAGGCAAATACCACTGCTAAGAGTTCTTTCTCTGTTGTTGAGTACCTTCCTTGAGTCTCATCCAAGGTTCTACTTGCATAATGAATCACATGCAGCCTCTTATCTTTTTTCTGACCTAAGACTGCTCCTACTGCAAAGTCTGATGCATCACACATAATCTCAAATGGAAGATCCCAGTTTGGAGCTTGGACTATTGGAGCTGAAATCAAGGCAGCTTTGATCTCCTTGAAAGCTTTCAAACACTCTTCATCAAAGTTGAACTCAGTCTCCTTACATAGCAACCTTGTCAATGGCCTAGCTATCTTTGAGAAGTCCTTGATGAATCTCCTATAGAACCCAGCATGCCCAAGAAAGCTTCTTATGTCCTTGACTGATTTTGGTGGTTGGAGTTGAACCATGACCTCAATCTTTGCCTTATCAACCTCAATCCCTTTTTCTGAAATCTTATGGCCAAGAACTATCCCTTCTTCAACCATGAAGTGACACTTTTCCCAGTTCAAAACAAGATTTGTCTCCTCACATCTCTTTAGAACCCTGCATAGATTAGCAAGACAAGAAGGAAAGGAGTCTCCATAGACAGAGAAATCATCCATAAAAACCTCCACAACATCCTCAATGAGATCAGAAAAGATAGACATCATGCATCTTTGAAAAGTTGCTGGAGCATTACATAATCCAAATGGCATCCTTCTATAAGCAAAAGTACCATATGGACATGTGAATGTTGTCTTTTCTTGGTCATTGGGATGAATAGGAATTTGGAAAAATCCAGAATATCCATCAAAAAGCAGTAGTGAGTGTGATTAGCTAATCTTTCTAACATTTGATCAATGAAAGGAAGAGGGAAATGATCTTTCCTAGTGGCTGAATTAAGCTTTCTATAGTCAATGCACATTCTATGTCCTGTTATGGTTCTTGTAGGAATTAACTCATCTTGATCATTCTTTACCACAGTAATACCTCCTTTTTAGGGACACAATGGACTGGTGAAACCCAAGTACTATCAGAAATAGGATAGATTACACCAGCATCTAGCAACTTAAGGATCTCCTTTTGACTACTTCCTTTAGGTTGGGGTTTAACCTTCTTTGGGGTTCAATACTAGAATAGGATTCATTTTCAAGGTGAATTCTATGCATGCAGAGGCTAGGTGAAAGTCCTTGAATATCATCTAAAGTATAACCAATAGCTTTCCTATACTTCCTCAATTCAACAACTAGCAAGTTAAGTTCATCTTCACTCAATTTAGCATTAACTATAACTGGATAAGTGGAATTCTTACCAAGGAAAACGTACCTTAGCCCAGATGGAAGAGGTTTTAGCTCTACTTTTGGTGCTTTCAGCTCAGACCAGTCATCCCTAGAGGATTCAGCAGTGCACTCGGTCGAGTGGGTCATGCACTCGGTCGAGTGCCTGGTCGAGCCAGGGGTCGAGCTATCCGTATTTACTACTTGAACTGACCAAACTTCCTCCCTTAGTGCCGGTAATCCCTCAAAAATCTCTGGATGGTCTGATTCTTTACATGAGTCCAATATCTCTTCATAGACCTTGGTTTCTTTATGGATGAACCCTTCCTCTCCACTTTTGGTCAAGGCAGTCCTCAGATGATCTTCTTCTGCTAGTTCTTCCATTAGTTCTTCTGATAGCTTATCCAGCTCCTCAATCCAAAAGGCTTGTCCTTCAATTGTTGGTTTCTTCATAGTTTCAAGAATGTCAAATGTCATTTTTAGATCATCCCCTAAGTTGAGATCAATCTTCCCTTCTCTCACATCTATTATTGCTCCAGCTGTTGCAAGGAAAGGTCTTCCCAAAATCAAGGGATCTTTTGGCTCCTCATCCATTTCCAAGACTACAAAGTCTGTTGGGACTTCTACTGCTCCAATTCTAACAGGTAGATCTTCCAAAACACCATGTGGTAGTCTTATTGATCTATCAGCTAAGATCAAAGATATATTGCATGGTTTATACCTTGTAAATCCAAGTCTCTTTGCAACTGTCAAAGGCATGAGGCTCACTGAGGCTCCCAAATCACAAAGGCATCTGTTAAAAGTCAAAGGTCCTATTGAGCAAGGTATAGTGAAGGAGCCTGGATCTCTCAACTTTTGAGGGTTCACTTGCTTTTGGATTATGGCACTACACTCATGGCTAAGATGCACCATCCCCTGAACTTCTTTGATTCTTTCCATCACAGCATCTTTCAAGAACTTCTGGTAAGGAGGAATCATCACAAAAGCATCAATCAAGGGCATCCTAAGCTCAATCTCTCTAACTTGTTTGTCAAACAATGCTTTATACTTGTCAACCATTTGCTTCTTAAACCTTCCTGGGAAGGGCAAAGGAGGCTTGTAAGGAGGGGGAATGGACCTAGCTTCCTTTTCCTTGGAGGTGGCTGGCTTAGATGTTTCCTGAGCAGCTGCTCGATCTGGCACTCGAGTATGCACTCGGTCGAGTGCCTGGTCGAGTGGCTCGTCGAGTTCAACACTGTTTTTGACCTGAGTCTCTTCTTCTTGAAATTCCTCCCCCTCTTGCTCCACACTGTCCTCAGTGTTTTGTAAAGCTCCCTTTTTATCTTGTAAAACTCTTCCACTGCGCAAATTAATGGCATGGGCACTTTCTATAGATTACACAATAGCTTTTCCCTTGTTGTTCTCTTGCTTAGAGGCAGAAGTTTGTTGACCCTCCAGTGTTGTAATCCTTGAAGTAAGTGTGTCAAACTTTCCATTTAGGTCACTGTAAAGATCTGTTATCCTCCTGTTCAACTCAGCAAATCTATTGGCTTCCTCAATCTTCCCTTGTGTTTGTCCAATCAACAGCTGCTGTATCATAGCTCTAAGGTCTTGTTCCTGGCCTTGGTTAGTCTGAAACCCTGGTGGGGGACACAATTGGGGCTGGAACACTTGTTGCCGTTGTTTGGGAATATAGCTGTGGAACCCTTGAGGCTGTTGAGGTTGTTGAGGAGGGTAGACTTGATCTTGTGGATTAGCCACATTGGTGCTTCTATAAGATAGGTTGTTGTTCTTGAAACCACCTTGATTGTAACCTTTGAATCCACCTTGGTTCTGCATGTAGCACAACTCAGCAAACTCTGTCTCCCCCTCTTGAACTGGAGCTTCTTCTTCACCAATGAAGTGAACTGACTTGGACTGGCTAAGAAGGATCTTATCAAGTTTCTCATTGACCATCTTCAAATCTTTCTTGTATTTATCCTCTTGATCAGTTGAGGAACTCCTTATAGTCCTATCATAGTCTTCATTATAATTGCCATCTGATTGAGCAAGATTCTCCACTAACTCCCAGCCTTCATCTACATGTTTGTTGAGGAAGTTTCCATTGGAGGCTGTGTCAAGGAGCATTCTGAACTTTGGAAGGACTCCTCTGTAGAGTGTGCTCAACAATGACTCCATACTGAATCCATGATGAGGGCACTGAGTTTGATAGCCCTTGAACCTTTCCCAAGCTTCACAAAAGCTCTCATTGTTCCTTTGAGCAAATCCAGAGATCTCATTCCTCAATCTAGCAGTCCTAGCATTGGAGAAGAATTTGGCCAAGAAAGCCTTCTTACACTGGTCCCAAGTAGTGATAGCATCAGTTGGCAAAGTCTTTTCCCACAAATGAGCCTTGTCCCCAAGAGAGAAAGGGAACAACCTCAGTTTGAAACCATCTTCACTTACTCCATTTATCTTTGTTAGGCCACAAATCCTGTCAAACTCATCATGATGATCTAAAGGGTCCTCCATAGGCAATCCATGAAATTTATTGGCCTGAATCATTGAAATCAAACCACTCTTGATCTCAAAGTTGTTGTTGGCAACTGTTGGTGGAACAATGCCAGCTCTTTGGTTGTGAGTGTTAGGTGCATCTCCAGCACCAATATGTCTTGGTCTCTGAACTTGATCCTGATGATCCATGGCTACTGGAACCTCTTGTGTTGCTGAACAACCCTCTTCTTCTTGGATCCCACACCTTTTGTCAACTTGTTGATGCTGTCACTATACCTTTGAAGATTGTCCTTTCCTTTGGACCTTGTGTGCATCAACTTTCACAAGCGATTTTTCCCGAGCAAGCGACTGAGCACAGGCTCTAGTAGGAAGGTAGGGCAACTGGAAAAAGAGACGAACAGAGATCCGGGGTCTGGCTCGATCAAGTGCTCGAGCACTACTCGGTCGAGTGGTGGTCGAGTGACTGGTCGAGTGGTACCTGAAATGGAACTTCAACCCCAAACACAAGATTCAAGTGCAGAAACTTCACAAATGCAAAAAGGAACTTAATCTTAGACTAATATGGATCCTAAATGTCACAAATACTAACTCAAACAGGCAACGGCGCCAAATTGAAACATGGTATTTTGGTGGTGGATAGTGAATGTGTGTGCAATGTGTATGATATGGAATGATGATGGGTGTTTCAATTCCCCTTATGCAGTTGCAGTATAAGAGGTGTCAATCCAGTCTGAGTGCTTGTGAACAATCAAGATATGCATATGAATCTAAGTTAAGCCAAATATGAAAGGATGTTTGTCACTAACAATCCTATGATGATAATGATGAAAAGCAGAAAGTAAACTACAAGAACTAGGAACTAAATGCAAATAAGACAGTATGATTATGATCTAGAAACAGAAACAGAAACTGTAAATACTAGAATGGAACTAATGCAAGGCAAGTAATGAACTAAATTCTAAGTGAATGCAATGAAAATGCAACAGGAATGAAACAGGAATGAAACAAGACAAACACAAAACATAAACAAGAAATCTGGGAACAGCTCGATCAGCACTCGACCGAGTGTAGGTCGAGTGGGTGGTCGAGTGGGGTAAAAACGTGAAAACAGAGCAAGACAAGAAAAACAGAGCAATGCTAAATCAGATCAAACAACAAGCAAACGATGATATTTAAACTAAGAATTCAATGGACAAAGAAGGTTCCTGAGGATGGATTCATGGGATAAACTAATCATTGTGGTGATCTAACTTAATCAACAAATCTCAAGCAAAGCTATGAGCTGACCTCTAGACATACTAATCTAAGACAAGTCTCTCCCACTCTCATGGTCAAGAGACAATCAAACCTATGCAATCCTAGACTTGCTCTCACAATGAAAAGAATCTACACAAGCAGGCATTAAGCAATACATCTCAAACCAAACAAGACCCCTAATCTCTTAGCAAGCCTAATGGTAAGCTCTAGATCTAGCCTTATCTATGCTTTCTAAACATTGGTGTGATGCTAAAAAGCTTAAGATCAGATCCTACCCTCTCAGATATAGAATCAGCATTAAGAACATCTAGCCTAGAAGAGATCTACAACAATCAAGCTTGATCAAATCAGATACACCACAAGATCAATCTATCCTAACCCATCCTCAAGATCCTAAGGTAACTACTCAAAGCAAGACATGATCAAACAAATCATAAACCCAGAAATTATTGAAACTTGCATGATTAGATAGATAAGATAAAGATCTACAACTTTAAAGAAGAAATCAAACTCAGATTCTCAATACTTAGAAAGTTATTGAACCAACAAGTATGAGAAGATTTCTCTTTTTTTAAGAACAAGATCCAAAAAATATAAGAAAAGGCAAAAGGAATAATATTCCTAAAAAGGTAAAAACTAGGTTTCTGAAAAGCTGACTAAAAATCTAGGAAAAGAGAGTGAGAGTGGTGGTGGCTGCAGTACAAGTCTTTATATAGTGGGGAAGGTGGAAGCCCTAAAATTGGGAAAAGTCAAAGTGGTCCACGGATCGGTCAACTCGACCAGTGCTCGGTCGAGTGACCGATCGAGCTGGCTTCCCTGGCTTAACTCCACTCGGTCGAGTCCATCTCCCACTCGGTCGAGTGCTTGGTCGAGCTGGACTCCGGGTCTTGGTTCTTCAGCCTTAACTCCCTTGTTTCCTCCTTATGACTGCTTCACATCTCTTCTACTTTGCTTCAATGCTCCTTAAGCTCCAAAATCACCTGTTTATGCATGAAAAGATGCAAATGCAATGCAACTACACTCTAATGCAAGATTGGTCCTAAAGCTACACAATAAGAGTGAAAATGGATAGAAAAAGATGCAAAAGATGTGAATAAACTAAGGGAAAACATGGTAAAATATATGAACATCAGAAAGCAAATAAAAAAATTCAAAAAAAAATAGAAAACATTAAATGAAAATAAACCAATAAGAAGAGACCAAAACCTTACTTTTATATATACGATATATTGCTTTAAACTTTGAAATGAGAAATATATTATAAACAATAATTTTACATGATAAATATATTAATTTAGCCAACCAAAATATAAATATAAGTTTAGCCAACCAAAATAAATAAAAAATATTAAAATTTAACCAAAAATAATTTCTCTTGAAAGATAATAAGTTAGTAGGAAGAATGAATTAATATACAATTATTGGATAGGAGTTACATTTGAGTTAAATGGAGTTACATGTCTTTGATTATAAATAAATATTTTAATTTTTTATAACCTAAACTAAAAGGAATACCAAGTGGCTGAATCAAAATTCACATGATTTGGTTGTTTGTTGATATAAACTCAACACTTACACATAATATTTCAAAATAAAAAATATTACTTTTTAAGTGACAAACTAAATTAGTTTTCTTATAAAATTATATGAATTCTTCAATCTCAATAATTTTTAAAATCCCAAGGATAACTTATATTTTTTTGGTTTTCACTCATCAATTTAATTTATAGTGCTAGATTTCATACTAATGGTTTCATCTTTAGAGAATTTAGTGAAATTATATTCTTAAAATTATGTTTTATTTTTATATTTAAGTTCCAGTTGAATATGTTTTGTTTTTTGGATCATTTTTTATTTTGATTAAAGACACAAAAAACCAATTGTTTAATTATGTTCTTTTTGTTTTCAAAAACCTCAAATCATAAAAAAAAAATATATATATATATATATATATATATTATATTGATTTCTGCAGATTTAACAATTGGATCACAAAACAAAATAGTCTTTATAAATGGATAAATGGATAATTATATTGATCTTTAAATATTATATTGATCTTTATAAATTATTTAAAATGATACATGAATATGTGAGATAACCAGAGATATAAGAGATAATTACATATGAATCATTTCATCTTTATGATCTTATTGTGTGGTGAATATTGTAAGGAAGTATGAAAATAATGACTTATAAAATGTTAATATAAACTAGAAAATGGAGATAAACAGTTTAAAAGATTAAAATAAATATATAAGATATACATATCATACAAACTCTAAAACTAAGCTTTTACAATGATATTTGATTTGATTTTTTATAACCCATACAACAACAATAACCAAAAAAAATACAAAACTAAACAAAACAAAACAAAAAAGAGATTTGAGAGTAGTGGAAGAAGATGAGAGAATGAAAGAGTGATAAAGAGAATAAGATAAGTATTTATAAGAAGAAAAATGATGAAAAATTACATTTAGAAAAATGTGAGTTACAATTCTAATTTATTGTTTTGTTTTAATACAATTGATTAATACAACTTAGTGGAGAAATAAAGTTAATGCATAATTTATAGGGAGAAGCTATAAAGATTTCAGTTTTATATTATATGAGTTAAATGTGAAAATTAATTGTTTTAAATTTGTGTTTTAATATATTTTTTTTTTTGTTAAAATTGCATAGCCAAGTGAACCAATAAGAAGACATTGACTCTACTTTTATATATATGATTTGCGTGGAGATACAAATAAGATAGGGTCATATTTTGCAGGTTCTCGATTGGAAAGAACTGTGAGAGAACTCATCAATCATAAAATTAAGGTGAGCTATCTACTAAATACGTAGCAGATTCAACAAATGATATTAAAAATTATTTGTCCACCTAAGATTTTTCTTTTTCTTTTCCTTAATTTATTTTATAATAATTTATGATTTATCTCGATTGGACTCTCAATGGTTCGTTTATATTGCAAATACATATAGGTGGTTCAAAGTTTTTATGCAACGAGTATTACTGGACATGATGAACAACTAGTAGCTGTAAACAAAGTGAAGCAGAGAGTTCATCATCAAGGTTCTAAGAAATCGCATCATTCGTTGCCTAACATCCATGAAGATTACTATGGACCAAGGGGTCACAGGCCTCGCCACCATTAGGCATTAGCTGTTCTTCTTCATTATTCCTTAGTATTTTTTTTTCTTTTTTATGTAAATTGTTATGCGCTTGTTTGCATTTTAGTACGTTTTTTAAAGTTAATTAGATATTTGATACAATCACTCTTTCAAATTGTAGAAATGGGTGAATTTGCTTTTGGGAGAGTTACTAGAATATTACATAAAAGCTTCCTTATTACAAAAGTAGCACACAATAGTTTGTAATTACTAGAATAAACTTTGTACCCATACTACCCCTAAAACTAGTGTTGAGAAAAAACGTAATTACGTCTAATGTCATTAGTGGAAAAAAAAATATTGGGAACCGGGAGAAAGTCTACCGATTCTTTGATGGTACATTTATATAGGTTGACTGATTAAAGTTGTACGTCAGATATTTTTGGTACACTTAGTTGTAGTGTTGGTACACTTATCGGTCAACGTAGATGGTACACTTAGGTTTAGTGTTGCTATACTTATCGGTCGACGTAGATGAAATCGATTTGTTAGATTAAGTTGGTAAGGAAATTGCCCTTTGATGATAGACTTATGTTTTTAGCGGGTGTAGCGGCAAACGTAAAAGGGTGGGAAGATATTTTTGGTAGACTAATGGCCTGTTGCGACAGATTTATGCGACAGCCTTCTCTCGTTACTGATATTTTTGGTATACTTTGTTTGTTTTTTGAAATAGCTTTCGTAGTGTATTGGTAGGCTTCTTTTCCGTGGTAGATTTAGTAAGAATTTTTGACAGCTGTAAAGTCTTACCAGAATATCACGAATTTGTTTGAGCTGGCAAAGACAGTCTAGCATTGCGATAGACTTATTGGAGGAAGATCTAAACACGTTTGCTGTTCTTCCGATTAATGGTGTTCATGTAATAAAGTTTGTAGCAGATTCATCAATCGTGTTCTGTTTGTCGGCCGGAGCAAACGTCTTTTTCCTACTCAATATTGGAAATCTTTCCTCTGGGTTCATCCATGGAATAGCAAGATATCATTTTGGCGTATGGGAGGTGGAGGGTAGACAAAAAACGATGGTTGATTGATGTTGATACTAGCAAAGGGTGCAGGATTATAGTTGCTGATAAAAAAATGAAGTTTGAAGACTTTACTGCTATGGTGTTAGATGACTTTGGTTTATGTGAAGAAACTTCCGGCATAAAGTTGAGCTATATGTTATATAGATATTAAAAAGCGAATGTTATACGCCACCGGTGATTATTTCGGGTCGGCAGTTTCAAAACTTTCTGAAACAGTGTAGGGGTGAACTCATCCGGCTATGCGTTGAGATTGAAGATGAATCTGGTGTAACCTTGTTCGAGGAAGTTAAACCGAAAACCCTAGAACCAACACCCAAGACCCCTGAAGTCATTGTAGATGATTTCGTAGGCGTGGCAAAGGAAATGGGACAGAAAGATGAAGAGTACGAGAGTCGGAAGGTAGACGGTGAAGATAATGTATGAAAGGATGTAGATGAAAATGAAGCAGATGACGAGGAGAACAGTAGATTTGATTACTGTGACGACAGTGATGGTGCATGTTCAGGGGATGAAGACTATCTGCTTTACTCCAACTTCGCCCCGGATGGAGTAGAGGAATCATTGGACGACGGACCTGGGGGTGGGTCTTGTATAGAGGAAAAGGTGTGTAACAAAAAATCAAATATCTGTTCCCGCAAGACTAACTCTACAGTTGATGCAATTGAGAAGGAGGTTTGCAAAATAGAAAATGGAGGTGGTGATATTGCTGTGGGGGATAAGTTTGATAGCAAATAAACGTTGGTGGCAAGGTTGAGGGTGATGAGTGTATTAGATAAATATGATTACAATGTTCGATATTGAACGCCCAGTTTGTTAATCTTTGAGTGTTGGGTAAATCGGTTTAAATGGAGAATACGGGCTTCAACCATGGGTGATTCGCCGGTGTTTCATATTCACAAATATTGTCGTGAACATACTTGCTCTGTTACAGAACGATTTGGCAGTAGCCGTAATGCTAAACCACCAATCCTAGCTCAATTATACAAGGATTATGTTGGTGGTGTGGGAGGTTCTGTTGTGCCAAATCTTGTTGGGGAAGGGCTCAACCTACGATATGGTGTACAGGTGGGCTACTAGAATACTCTAAATCGAGTCTTTTTAATATGTTTTTTTTTTGGTTGGCTTTGTGTATGTTATGGTATATTGGGTGCACACGGAGAAATTTCTTATGTTGCTAGGGGGATTTGTGTACGTGAAGACGTAGTGAAAATAATAGAAAACATATTGTAGCTTTTGTTTGTTGGTTTTCTCAGAAATTAGTTGATTCTATGGACTGCACTGCACATATATATAATTCGACCTAGTTGATATTTTTGAGTGCTGATGTCTTTTACTGACCATTTTCATATAATAGCTTGGCTACTAGAAGTCACATCGTACACTTATAAAGGCGCGGGAGTATGTTAGGGGTACACCTAAAAGTGGATATGCTGAATTACCTGCATATTTATACAGGCTGAGGTCCTCTAATCCGGGGACCCTTACTAGACTGGTCGTTGATGCAAAAGACAGATTCAAGTATGTTTTCATTGCGATTGTTGGATGTATTAAGGGTTTCAGGTATATGCGGAAAGTTTTAGTTGTAGATGGAACCTTTTTGAAAGGTGAATTCAAAGGGACTCTTCTGATAGCGACAATACAAGATGGGAATTTTAATATTTTCCCTTTGGCGTATGCGGTTGTTGATACAGAGAACGACGTGTCGTGGGAATGGTTCTTTACGCAATTAAGTAGTATAATTCCTAATGATGAAGAGCTTTCACTAATATCTGACCGGCATAAATCTATTGGTAAAGCTATCGGTAAAGTGTACCCCCTGGCAAGTCGTGGAATCTGCACTTATCATCTTCACAAGAATATTATCCTGAGATTTAGTGGGAGCAAAACATTCCGGCTGGTAAAAAAAGCAGCTGCAGCATACCATATAGTTGATTTCGAAGAAATTTTCCAGCAAATTCAAGAAGCGAATCTGCAACTGCATGCTTACTTGGTGCGTGCAGATGTATCCAAGTGGAGCAGGGCGCACTTTCCTGGTGATAGGTACAACTTCACCACGATCAACATTACAGAATCACTAAACAAAGTATTGAATCCTGCGAGAGCCTATCCCATTGTAGAGTTATTAGAAGCAGTTCGGAATATGTTGACACGATGGTTTGCTACAAGGAGAAAATAAGCAGCCGCAATGCCAAATTTACTCACCAAAGGAGTGGAGAACCTGTTACAGGTATGAGATTCATTAACACATCCATTGATATATATAGTAACGAAAAGAGTGGAAAATGTTAGTGGATATCTTGTGTTTCATAGGTTATATGAACTTACGCTTTCATTTACTAATAGGCACGTATTGAACATTCAAGGCGTCTAAGGGTTCAAGAAATTGATGAAGATCGATTTCAAGTAAGTTGTGGTACCTCAATGCATGTTGTCAATCTGAGGTATAGGAGGTGTTCAAGTAGGCGTTTTGATCTAGAGAGGATGCCATGCGTACATGCTATCGCAGCCGCATATACGGCCAACCAATCAGTTATTAACCAGTTCCATCCATACTTCCGCAGAGACAGCCTCTGCAGTGGTTATGCGGAGTCGATAATGCCGATAGATACATCCTGCAGCATTCCTACTGATGTTACACCATCCAGATGTAAACCGCCTTTCGCTAGGAATCCTCCAGGAAGGCCAAAGATGTCGAGGATGAAGTCTTTTGTCGAGGTTGCGTTGGAGACAAAGTGTCCCCGCAAACAACATGCTTGTTCTCAGTGTCAACAGGTTGGCCACAACCGTACAACATGTCCAGCTAATACGTAGTGCAGGGGCGACAATAGACGTGTTATCTTTTCATGGCGTGTGAGGATAATACTCTTTTTTCCTGAGTGCAACCATAGCTTTTTGTAACATGTTTATGATGGACCTTTTTAATATGTAAGCCCACCTTTTTCTTTAACTATAATTGTTGTAGAAATTGGTCCCGGCTGCCCTAGTTGGGCCTATTACTCGTGTGGGCTTTTTAGAAATCTCAAGCAAACGGTATACTATTTGAATAAGATACTTACAAAAGCAAAATATATGTGTTTGTGTTTTTATGTGGTCCATTAGAGAGGACATAATACGATGGAAGGATAGTGCTGCAAATGTGTTAACCACATTCACTGTACCCATGGGAACGGACCAAAGAAGTATGTTCCTTAATCCGTTTTTTTGATGTACGGTTGACATGTACACTTATCGTAGATAATTATTGTTTTGTACGTACATATATTACGGAGTAGTAAATTTTAGATTTTGTTGAAAAAATATAACCAGAGCTTATCCAGAATCAGCGTAACATTCGGTTCATTCAAAAGTACAAACACACACACCGGGAAAAAAATAAAAAATAGTTTATAAATTGCATAGTTCTGTGATGGTTCTTTCAATATTCTAAACTCCCTGAGTTATCCCTTTCGCCAATCTAGTTCCTTTCTTCTTAAGGTCCTGCATTCTCCCCAGCGTGCTCCATTATATGTTCTATATAGTAACGTCCAGCGAATTCAGATCTGCGGTAAATATAGAAAGTGTATTAACGTATTTGACAGTAACAACATATACAATTAGATATTTCAATAGGAAAACAAACAGCTTACATCGCCTTGTGATGTTCCATTCCTATGAAATATGGTTTTATATAGATTTGCGAAGAGGCAGCTGTGTTGACGAGACATGGAGCACCTACAGAACATTTACAAATTTAGATGTATATGGTTTCACAAGGCTAGTTTCCTTATCCGATCTATCAAATCGAACGTACCTTCGTAGCTTCCAACCTTCCAGAACCGTAAAATATAAAACACGGGTTCAGATGTAAAAGTAAGATGACACCCGTTTGCTTCCCAAGCATTTATGAAGCGAGCAGCATAGTCATCTAGGGCACGACACTTGAGGGTTTCATTCCTACGATTTTCTCATGTTAATATAGATCGAGAATAGGAAAAAACTTTAAATGAAAATGTATTCAAAAGGTAGCACAAATATCCTTTACCTCCCATTCAGTAGGGTGAGGACAACTTCATTTGCCGCATTTGCTCTCTCGAGCAATCTTTTGTCTTCCACTCCAACTACACACCCACAAACATCTGATTTGGGGTAGACACATACTTTAAACGTTATAACCTATGTATTTTGATATGAAATTGTCTACTAACCTAATTATTTAGTATCAGGCCTAAAAACTAGTAATGTGCACAAATAAATCATTTAGTTAAAGCAAACGTTTTTTAATGTTGTTCCAACAATTTGTGTAATGAAAAAATGAAGATAAGTGTACCAAATGATATGGGATGAAAATTCTCCCTCGGGATATATCACCCAAATCCTCGAAACGGAAGTAGAGTTTTTGATTCACCGGTTCAAGCAGACCCATCGTCGAATCATCAGTAAATTTGATTTGGAAAGAATGATGTGTATTCCTCTCCCTAAGTGTTGGCTGGATGGCCTTGAAAGTCCTAATTTCATACCAATCACCATCATAGATATACTTCCTCATATTCTTGTAGGTCCCTGGTAAAAACGCCACCTCGATTGTGTCACCCTATAAATTGCATATCAATCGTGTATAAGACCACTGGTTAATTAACAACTTAGTGCAAATATTTTAAAAAGTAAAGTGGACTAAGCCGTGTATCAGCAAGGAGCAGAACCCGCTTTTGAAAGAACTCAGTAACATACCACGAATTCAAGACATTCACTTGGATAATCCAATTCGTTCTTCCTGGTCTAAGATCAGTGATGGCATCAACTCTAAATTCCATGGTTTTCTCTGATAATTTCCTGTTATTCGTTTCTACCCTGGGTTTGGAAAGGAGACAGGGAGATGTTATTTAAATAAAACAAAGCGTTGCCACTGGTAGTTGCGTCTTTCTACTGACTCCCTCTCTCTCCTTCTCTAATAAGCGCGACTCTTCGCTTTCTTTGTTTTTCTTCGGGTGTATATTTCAAATTTTCTTAATTATGGGTCGATCGATCAAGTTACGTATGTTATATTACATCAATAACTTTATGTACTTACATGTAACATGGTATTGGAGACGTCATTATATTGTAAATGTAATGTAACACTCGTTGTAAATGTTCTGGCAATGACCACCTTGTTGGGCATAATTTTTGTTTTTGTATTCCTATTTCCTCTTGTAATTCTTTTTCCTGTATCGTTTATACCAAACTTGTGTTAGAAGGTATGTCTCCGTTATGTATTGTATACTGTATAGGTACACGTACACTGACAAGTAACAATCTTGTGTACGTTTAGTCATACTTTAACCCGTAGTGTACGTACAGACAACTAATATACGTTGTGTACGTGTATTATTTTATTATCTTGTTGATGTATGCCTTTTTCCCCTTCTTCTTTCTTAATTCTGTTATGGCGCCCAACCACTTCGACAAAATTGATTCAATGGTTGAAAATAGACTTATCTTAGTCACAATTTGGTTGAAACAACATAATCACAAACGACTTTACCAACCGAATGCACAGTGAGTTACAAAACAATACATTACTCGTACCAAACGTAAGCACTGAAACATGTATATTTGGTGGATGGAAGATGGATGTGAAAGATGTGTGCAATGATGAATGAATGGATGGATGGGTGTTTCAATTCCCCTTATGCAGTTGCAGTATAAGAGGTGTCAATCCAATCTGAGTGTCTATGATCACTAAGGATGTGCTTATTATGCCTAAGTCAAGCCAATATGAAAGGATGTTTGTCACTAACAATCCTATGATGAAAATGTAAAGTGCAGATAGTAAACTATAAGAACTAAGAACTAAATGCAAATGAAACAGGATGATTATAACAGTAATGATGCAACCAACAGAAGTAGAAACTATGCTAATGAACTAATGCAAGACAAGTAATGAACAGGACACTAAGTAAATGCAATAGAAATGCAACTAGAATGAAACAAGACAATCACAACTCATAAACACAGAGTTCGGGGGAAGAACTCGAGCAAGCACTCGACCGAGTGTAGGTCGAGTGGGTGGTCGAGCTGGACTAAACACAAACAGAGCAATGCAATAAAAACAGAGTAATGCAAAGACGAATCAAACTACAAGCAAGCAACAGGATTAAGACTGTAAAATCAATAAACAAGGAAGGACTTGAGGAGGGATTCATGGGCTGTACTAATGATTGAGGCTATCTAACTTGATCAACAAATCTCAAACAACATGAGCTAATCTCTAGACATATGTGTCTAAGACAAGCTTCTCCCACTCTCATGGTCAAGAAACAATCAAACCTATGCATCTTCTATACTTGTTCTCACAAATTAAAGATTCTACACAAGCAGGCATTAAGAAATATGTCTCATACCAAACAAAACCTCTAATCTCTTAGCAAGCAAGAAGGTAAGCTCTAGATCTAGCCTTATCTATGCCTCTTAAACATTGGTGAAATGCTAAGATGCTTGAAATCAGATCCTACCCTCTCAGATATAGGATCAGCATTAAGAACATCTACTCTAGAAGAGATCTACAACAATCAAGCTTGATCAAGCCAAACAAACCTCATTCACAGCCCAGCCTAACCCATCCACAAGATCCTAAGCCACTACTCACAAGAACACATGATGAACATCAAAGTCATAAACCCAGAAAAATACGAAAATTGCATCATTAGAAAGATGAAACAAAGATCTACAATATTGGAGAAGGAATCAAACTCGAATTCTCAATATTAAGAAAGTTATGAAACAAACAATATTGAGGAATTTAGCTTTTCTCCTTAAGAAAGTACAAGATCTAAAAATAAAAATGAAAAGTGCAAAAGGAATAATCCTAAAAGGGGTAAAACTAGTTTATCAGGTGCGTAGATGGATAAACTAGTTTATCTATGAATGTGTTTTGAAGTGCCACCTGGTATGTAAACAACCGTTGAAACACAGCCTTGCCGATAAATCTGACCCCATGCGGTTTGAGAGGAAAGTGATGTGCATCAAACAACTGAAGAAAATGAACCGCCATCAAACTGTTGGTAAGCTCAAAGAGCCTATAAAAAAATCAGAAACATACCAACAAAACGCCAATCAGTTTGTTTGTATCTGTCTGGCTTTCAAATTGTTTCTATCTATTATAGCAGGGTTTGCTTACAGCTACGTAAATCGAAGTTATGAGCATGAAATTTCAATAATGAGTAAATCCGGGACAAGGGAGAGTAATACTTTGGGTTGACCATCAAGAACTCCAGATCTGTGGGTGAATTAAATTATTTCATAGTTCAATGGGTCAAAAAAGAAAACTAAGCTGAAGACTAAACATACATGAGACCATCGTCAGAAGGACGGCGGCCACCGTAAACGGTGATATTTAGAACTAGATCTTGGCGGTGGCGATTAGGTTTTTGAGAGAAAAAAAAAACTACTAAAAACTCACTTAAATTTTTCAAAATTCTAAAATATTAAAATTTCATAAAATCTTGTAAAATATCAAATTGAACACCCCTCTAAGAGTTTTTGCAGATTAATATACATTGAAGGTCGATTATTGAAAGTATATCATATACTCGAATGGTAAAAGGTAGTGCTGGGCACGGGACGGGTACCCTTGAATTTTCTCCGACCCTTTACTCGTCCCGACCCTAACGGGTAACAGAAAAAATTTACTCATACTCGACCCTTAAATAACGGGTACTCGGTAAAAAATAGTTGACCCTTTACTCGTCCCGACCCTTTATTATTATCCGGAAAACGAGTACCCGATAAAAAAATGTTAATAATCGCAATAATAATTTTATCTTTTGAAATCCAAAAAATGAAAAATTCATAAATTTATGCAATATATAGTTCCAAAAATTATAAAATTACGAATTTTGAAAATAAAAATAATATATTAATTCAGTTAGGCTAAGTTAAACTTAGGTTTTAACTCTAACTCTATAAATTAATAATAAATAATAATAATAATAATACAAAATATTAACGGGTATTTACGGGTCGGGTAGCAAAACGGGTAAAGGGCTGAGTAACGGGACGGGTATTGAAAACTAAACTAATACCCTATACTCGTCCCTTACTCACGGGTAATATAATTATAATACCCTTTACTCGACCCTAAAGCTGCGGG